>VZRU01016652.1:70980-117770 GCA_013398155.1 Pedionomus torquatus | reverse complement strand
CATCTTTGACAGCTCAAGCGAGGCGGTCCTCAGATTTTAAGTTTTTATTCCCAGGATGTGTTTTTTTTTTTCAGGCAAGCCCGTGTGTTTTACCTGCAGAGGTGTCCCTGTCCCGAGGCAGCACTGCCTGTCCCCTGGCCTGTCAGGGTGGCCGTGGGCTAGTGGGTGTCACCGGGTTGGGCTGGGTGGGCAGGAGCCTGAGCCAGGTCTCGCTGTGTCTGGTCCAGCGGCTGCTGGCGGAGCCATCCTGTCCTTTAGAAGCCTCCAGCTGGAGGCAGGCATCGCACCCGAGTTTAAAAATCCTTAAGCGAGGAGTAGAAACGGGCTGAAATTTCACGCAGATGAAAAATACAGAAAAAAGACTGTACTTAAGAATCAGTGCCAGGTTCCAGTCTCCATATTCTCTCTATTCTCTGTTAGGAGCAACCTGCTGGAGTTTTACATCATTCTTGTGAAGGCCAAAATCAAATGTCCGTCTTCTATCACCAAAAGTTACAACTTTGTATTCCCTATTGATGTACTTTCTTACCTTAAATGTCATCTGTCTTTCATCTCCTAATCTTCTTCTACCTTGGAAAGGTTATAATGTCCATTTGTCAGAGAACATCTTTATTTGCCAGCACGATTGTACCAGGCTACGCTGACATGTGTGACCTTAGAATGAAAAGATGTGTACTGGGATGTGTCCCTCTTGTTGGGCGGTGCTAAGTCACACAGGTACAGTCAGCATCCTGTGGTGCCCTGACACAGCCCGAGACACTGATCGTGGGTGACGGAAACGCGTTCGCATTTGTTTTCCTGCTGGCATGAATTTTGTTGATGTAGTGATTTCTGGTGAAGATAAGCCATGGGAAAAATAAACAGTTTTCTTAATTAACAACTATATGCTTATTTGGAAACAAACTTAGGCTAGCCCTACAGAGACACACTAGGCAGTAAGACGTGTGAGGGAAGAGATGAGATCAGAAAAGGGTTAGTGTGGACTTCAGCTCACGGCAGTCTTGCAAAACTTAGGTGAGAAGTTTCTCTAAGTGAATCTGGACTCAAGTTCAGCACTAATTTGAGGGAGTGTCTTCATTATTCAAGCAGGAATATAACATGTTTTAGTTGCAAAACAACATTTTGTGATCTCTTGCTGTGTAGAATTTTGCAATTGGGGGGAGAGAGATACTAAAATTACTTCAAGTTCTGAAGGAGCTTTAGTTTCAGGTATGAGGTTGTTGTATGCATCTTCACCTTGGTTCTGCCGATCCTGCCAAAGTTAATGGCAGAAAAATTAAGTGGTCATCTATGGTCATCTTATGCCATTACCCCACCCCCTTAGTGTCCAAGCTGTGGTACACTTGGAGGGGTGCTGGGTATGTGTGTGTAGTTATTCACCTCACATCACAGGGTACTCACAGAATCTCAAGCTCGCTTATGAATCAATTCTAAAAATGAATTACAATTTTCTTTCTGTATTTGCCTTCCACATAAGCATTAAATCCGTAGAAAAGTTTGAAGAAATGGCATCTGTCTAAGGCATCAGCTGAGGCTGCCGTGGCACTCAGGCAACGGTTCCTTCTGGCATTCCCAGTTTTTCATCAGATCCAGATGTGTTTTGAAGCAGATCTAGTGGCTGGCAACACAGTGTGTAGTTGGTTCTCGTTCTCAGTATTGGGTTATTTGTAAGCAGCCCTAGTTCAGGTGACTGTTCTCAAAAGGCATCGTCTGGGATTTAGTGCGAGTCTGCTGTTCAGATGCTTTGTCTTTAGGGTTCTTATAAACGCCCCACGCTGCAGAACTCCTGGATGTGGCCTGTTATGAAGACTATTCTATGAATTCAGATTATTTTATGAATAGGGGAAAAAAAAGCACTAATTAGAAGTTACCCTTTAGAAAACTTGGATTTTCTGCATTTAATATTAATATAGAATACAACAGTAACGTAATTTAAATTTCAAATGGTAGCATAAAGTAATTTAATTTTGAGGATCAACTGAATAATAAGGAAATAATATCAGGAAAATCAGGAAAGTGTAAGGAGTTTCCTTTAACTTGACCAAATTCATTCCATGAATGTCTTTGAGAAAAAAATGTGTGCACAATGAAAAAAATTACACTGGATAAAGAAAACAAAATTGTTATAAGTTCCTAGGACACTAACCTCGCTTTTAACTTGCTGGCAGCTCTACCATCTCTGATAATATCTAGTAAAATTCTTTTCCCTAATTTGATCAATGGAATAGTCACATTCTTCCCACAAAACAAGCACATTTTTATGATGTTAGAGATCGTTTATGGTCTTCTGGATCTGCTCTGTTGCTGTGTTATTCTCAATATACAATTGGAATTATTGCAACGTAATTTTAAATATTCTGTTTTTGTAGCCCGACTGGATCCCACGTGGAATGGTGTAAACAACTGATAGCTGCAACCATTTCTAGTCAGATTTCAGGGTCTGTCCCATCAGAAGGTGTGTCCAGAGACTACAGGGTAAGTGAAGAGTGCGTTGATGTGTTTAATATAAAAGAGGGAATGATCAGGGAAGTCGTTACTACCGTGATTGTCAGGTGGTAAGTGCTTAAGTGATCACTGAACAGTTCAGAACCAGAAACATCTCATTACGTGTAGGAGTCTCTTGAATCTGCTTGGTGTTTTCTTCTGTATTTAGAATAATGGCATTGAAGTCTACAGAATAAAAATTGAGAGAGAGGGGTGAAAGGAAAATTAAAAGTCAATGTTTTGAATAAAATGCCACAAGTGAGTTGTCTTTTCTTTTGATTACTACATAAAAGAGTTTTGGTAAAGTAGATGAATAGTTACAGGTTGAAATAGTTTCTAGTGTGTCTCATTCAGAGCACAGAACTGAGCTTTCCAGATTTCACAATAAATAAATGCGTATGTCTTCGTTACCGTGCAAGAACATAAATCACTATTATTTTTCATGGGGTTTCACCAGAGACAGAGAATTTAACATCAAACAAACAACCAAACAAAAAAATCACCTCTTTCATTCCCTCACAGCAACATTTTTGTCACTAAGGTAACAATTACAGAGTCTGGTTTATCTGACAGGTTCCATTATGCTTTTTTACCCCTATTCTTTCATGCTCATTTGCTGTTTTCTGTGTGCAGCCAGACAACTCAACTGTCCAGAGTAGAGCAGATGCCGTTTTCCTTCTCTTACAAATTAACAAAAGTCACCTATGTTTCAAGTCCCTTTAAGAAGTCCAGGCTGCTGCTCTCCAGTTCCTTTTTTCCTCCTAGATTTGAAAGGTTTTCAAGGTCTTTATGCAACATGGCCGAATGAAGATTTTATCTTTCTTTTTGTTTGTTTTTTAACTAGATTTTAAATTATTTTCTAATATGCACTGTGTTTAAAAAAGTTTGTTGTCCAGAAGCAGCAAATTTTGGATTCTGTGACAGCAGGTCAGATTTCAACTGAAGCCCGAGGATGAATACACAAAATGTTTTTGACGGCGGTCTACTTAAAAATTCCCCTCACAGAGTGTCACACTGTTGCCATAGTCAGCAGCTTATACTCAGAAATAAGTGTAGCTCTTCCATACTGTGGCAGCAGAATTGCAAATGCTTACTTCAGGTCAAGGCTAACGTCTTTGATAAAATATTGTGGGAAACCTTGCATTACAGCTGTCGATGTTGTATTTGCCCTGTAGGTCAAGGACTTCATTTTAGTAAATTCCAAGTGTGTAAGCTTGGTGTTCAGTTTATCTCTGAGTTGGAACATTCCTCTGGAATAAAGAGCACATTTTAATTCTAAATAACCTCCTTGTTTATACCAAACTCATCTCAGATGTTATTTAGCAGGAGTAAGTCTTTTAAGGCCCAATTAAAATTCTACTTCATTCTGTTTCTTAGAAATGAAAGAAAAAAAATTAAGCCTGGTAGTATTCAGAGTTTTTGTGCATAAATTGTGTTTGGCATCGTTGCATTGCTGTGATTTGAAACTTCATATTTGTGTATAACATCATGGAATTTTTTATCCTAGAGTATCTTCAGTTACACCCAGTACCTTGTGAATTAGTGTCAGTGCTTTAGGAAAGGGTTTCCTTTGCATTCAGCTTCTGCAGAATTTCGGTGGTGCCTTTAGTTGCTGTTGGTACCACTAATGGGCGGGGATTAGTTATTATTACTGTGGAATTTACATGTAGAAAGGTAATGCCCTTTTATAACTCAGTTTCCCCCTTTGAGCCATCTTTCCCTTTATGATGCACACCGATCAGTTTTCTGGATCTTCTATACCTTTGGTTACCTCGAATTGCTGCATTTAGAGACTGTCTTACAGCAGCTCAGAAGTTTCAGGTACGGCCAGATGTGTGTATTTGCTTCTGGAACTGATGAGATTGTTCTGTTACTTTCTGCTAGATTTGTCAGGGGCTCACTGCTTCATTGTTTCTTCCATCCTTTTTTTATTAATATTTCAATCGGTATGTTTACAAAACAAGGTAAATATATCAATTCTTGTATCTAATGGTGTTATTCTGTGTAACATACCTTACCGGAATGTAATTTAGGGGAGAGAGGAATCAAGCAGTAGCAAGGAGGTTGTAAATGAAATCATAAAAACTGGAGAGCGCTGAGTGAGCTCTTGCTAAACCTTCAGCAGCATGATCTCACTGAGTTTGAACTCTGCTGTCTACGTCTCCTCTGACATACTCTCTGCCTGGAGAGTATTCTTGAATAAGGGGTTCATACAAAAGAAAATTGCTTATATTATAGTAGCTGAACATAGACACCTTCAGAAATAAATTGAGAAGAGCTGTCACTATCCTTGTTTTGCCATTTGAATCGAAAAGATAAGGTGGTTATACTTCATGGCTGTTATTGCAGGCTTATTGTCTTCCACCTAGAAGGATTACCAGGCTCTTTTTTCTCTTTTCACAATAGCACATTGTAGCTGGATAAAAGGGTGATTAGGAATGAATGTTTCAAAAGAGCTTGGCGTTTGTTTCATCACCAAAATGAAGTGGCTAGATTGTTTTTAGACAAAAAACAATTCTGCAAATGAGAGCTACTCGTTCTGCATGGGTTTGTTTCATTCTTTCAAAATTGAGCTAGAATTAAAATGTTTGGAAGTAGAGTTTTTATGCAAGTCTGACAAAGTAAGATAGAATATCTTTAAGAAATCAAATCTCTGTGTTTTGTTGGATAACGTTTTATATTTTAACTAACAGGTGTACAGGAGGCCTGTTATACGGGTAAGATTACCTTTGGAGCAGTAAAACGGCCTCCTACCTGTTTGTCTTTTGTGCTGTGTGAGATCTTGGTGTGTCAAGCGTTCCTCTTTCCTTCATTAATGGTTTTTATGAACCAGTCAGACTATTTTGCTATGCAGTGCAACAGCTTATTTGCCATAGAAATGCTTTATATACATCACAATGTTTTTGTGAGCAATAAAAGTCAACGTGTAAGAGAGCAGTATTTTTAAATTATATTACGAATGTGCAATACTAACTTCAGTTTTATTACATTAATTTTGACAAAATGGATGCTTGCAACTGAGGCTTACATGCTTCGGACTGCAGACTACTGTATTAGCAGCTCTAACGTGTTATCTATGCTAAAGAATATTAGTGTAAAAGTGTTACGTCTTTGTCTATCCTTTAAATAAGGTACCGATTCATGCTTGCCTTTGTACATGTTTCACCTTAATTGTTACCACCCTGTAGTAAGACTGCAAGTTAGGTTTGAAGTTAGACACTAGTGCAATGACCTGCATCATTTTAACGATAATTTTGAGACTCGATCTTGCCCATTGTTCCTGGGAGATACGAAAGGGGCATGCTTTGTTTTCTTGTGCCTCTCGGTAACATTTATGGAGTGAGAAATGATCTGGACAGTGTTCTGACATTGTTCATGAAATGTGTCTAACACTTCTATTCAAACAAAGACCTCTTGTTTCATCTCAAACCAAGAAATGAAGTCTGAATTGACTTCTTGTTCTCATCCGTTGTTTACATATCTGGAAATGATGTGTTTAGTCCAATCATACAAATCCACAAGTTGATCTTTTTTTTTTAAATAGATAGCTCTTGAAATAATTGGTCTGGGTTGAGTAACAAAAATTGATTGTTTTCATTGAGTTTTTCATCGTTCTTTGTAAAGGCTTCGATCTTTGAATGATCTGTTGTGCTTCCCTATCTTTCATTTATTTAAAATATTCTGGTGTGTTTTCCGGTTGTCCTTCTGGTTTTCTTCCAGAGATCACAGTATCTGCTTTGCTTTAAGTTGAGAAACAATATTTTTACGATCTGAAATTTAAGTCATTTCTATTTAACAGAATTCTGCCAATACATAATTGTTAGGAGACCTTTATAATTTGAAATGTTTTTTAACTAATTATAACTTTTAAAACTCTTTGTAGAGTTAAAATTATCTGAATTACTCCTAAGATTTTCTTCTTTGAGGGTGCTGTAAAAAGAAAAATTGAATTCAGCAAACATTTGCAAATTTAGACTGGGGCTGGTTTTACTGTCTATCAAGTGAGAAATTCTTTTTATTTGAACTGGGAACAGTGGACTGTCACGAACGCAACTTCTCTCCAGTTAAGAAAGAAGGAAAGGGGAAGAACAGATTTGGTTGAACGTATTAAAACAATTACTTCCTATGACCCTGTGACATTTGTGCTTCCCTCTAGAGTGCAGAGGGACCTTATGCCTAGTAAAGAGATTTAATTAATATTAAGGATTTACTGCCAATATGATGCAGAAATAAACATAAAAATGTGAATTGTTTGCATATGATGCTATGAGGAGTAATTTTAGCTTCTGTAAAGTTACTGACTAGGTTTCCAGCAACAAACAGAAATTGCTGGAAAAATATGTGAAGCCATAAAACTGAAAGTTCAATTAAAACATCTTTTACACAGTAAAGCCTTTTTAAAATTGTCTAGATACTTCTATTTGATGTCGACCTATTTTTTCCTTAAAAGATTGCATGAGTTTTCCCTTAATGCTACTATTGCAAGCTGTACTCAATTTCTTCTATTGATAAGCACGTGCCATACTTTGAATTAATTTCCTTCACTACAAGGTTGTTTGTCTTAAAAAGACAGTACATACTTTTATGTTCTTATCTACCAGCCCTGACTCTTTTGTGGAAAAGAGAGTACATTTTTCATTTAGTGTTGTGCCAAATAACGTGGAAAAGATAGTGCTAATAACTTTCCACAGAAAGGAATGCGAGCTGTTTGTGCCAGGAGTGGAAGATTTTGAATAGCTAAACTGGAGTTAAAGTATATACTGTCTTTTTAAGGAAAGAGGAGGAAAAAAAAAAAGGCAAACAGAAAAGAAAAGATTCTGTCCTTTCACCTGTTATCTGCATGTTTTTTCCTGTTACTTCTCTCTTGCCCTACTGCTGCCTCATGCAAAGCAGGAGATTCAGGATGGACACAATGGCTATCATTCTGAAGCAGAACCTGATCAGGTGGCAAGTTTTACTCATCTTTCATTAATTAACTGTGTAGCAAGGTACTATATATTAGTACTTGTACAGTAGGTAGATATCTTCTGTTTCTGAGAGAATGAATAGAAATCATTTAGCGTGTGAACTGGTTATGTGCTAGCTAGGGGGTTCGTGTAAAGTCCTGTAGTTTAGAATGTAGTACTGCACGTGAGCCCCTCTCTGACAGTCCTTCTAAGTTTGTAAGTATTGGCTAATTCTCTACACATCATCATCTTTTGCAATTAGGTGATGAATTTAATATCTTGTTAGTTCCCAAGAAAACCTAAAGCCAGAGATTAATTAAAATATCTTTAGAAATTATTTATTAATGAGGGCTTGGGGTAGTTTGGAGGCAAACAGATCCTACCAATTATTTGTATATGGATCAGAGTTGTAATACAAGGGAAGAGTTATTTGTTTACTGAAACATAGACCATTTTATTTATTCTCACTTCAGGATGTAAAGAATTGAAACCTTAATGTCTCATCATGTTGACCTGAGAAAGATCACTTTCTCATATGGTCTTCAAAGTCCCACAAACGCTTTTATTCTTAATTAAAATCTGGAGAACATTGTAAATCTTGGCCGACAACGAAGGACCCAAAGGTTCAATCTTGTATCATTCAGGAATGAAGCCATTTACCTAAATTAAAACTTTATAGAACTAGCCCTTATTTTAAAATTGTTAATTGTTATTCTACATTTCATTATTTCTTCATTCTTAATCTGACCTTCTGAGTCCAAAATTCTTCAATAACCAGTGGCGTTCTCAATAGGATATTGATTGAAATAGAGCATCACGGGGTGCTTCTGACTTCTTGCTATCAAAAATACAAAGTTAAAGTGTTAAATAAATAAAGCATCTGCCATATAATTCTCTCTGAAAATATTCAAATATTAAATAAACAACATTAAGGAAACAAACAAATTTAATATGATCTTTAAAATGTTCTCAAGTGGGATACAATACCCAAAGTAACATCTGCATTTAGCAAAAGACTAACAGAGTATTAATTACAAATTGTTCACATTTTTGTATGCTATATGTAGCTAGCATGTGAAACTAATTGTTGCATTCAGTGCTTTATTACTAGTATGTTACTAACATGTATGTCTGTGTAATACTTATTTATAAATTTTGTGTTTTTTTTTGTTATTTTTTTTTTTATATTTTGTTTTTTTTTTTTTTTTTTTTTTTTTTTTACTGTGGTACTGTTTAATACAGTTGTGCCTTGTAAAGAAAAGATACACTTCTTGTGTTCCAGTAATCTGGTAGTAAAAGCACTTTGCATCAAAATGTGTCCATGTAGTACAGATGGAAAGTGAGATTTACTCACGGTTTTGGATTTCTGCCAGGCACTGCGGGATGGGAACAAACTAGCACAGATGGAAGAGGCTCCACTTTTTCCTGGAGAATCAATCAAAGTTATCGGTAAGCATACCATTGAGTACTGCACCGAGTGCTATTAAATCACTAGTTTATTTATTTAAAAACAGAGTATTATTTCCTTTTAACTTTTATTATATTAATTTAACGCCACTTTAGATTAGCTGATTTGATGTGGATTTCCTTTCTTTGTCTTTTAAATCCAAATGTAGAAAGAGGAAATCAGTTCCAGAGGATGACTTACTCCGTACAGATAAACCTTTCTTTTTCAAGGGTTAGTTTGTTCCACAGAATCATGGAATTGACTAGGTTGCAAAGGACCTTTGAAATCATCTAGTCCAACATCAACCTAACTCTGATTAAAAAAAAAACCCAAAAGCAACAACCCATCACTGAACCACATCACTAAGCAGTATGTCAGCCCATCTTGTAAATACCTCCAGGATGGTACTTCAACCGCTTCCTTGGGCAGCTCATCCCAATGCTAAATAACCCCTTCTGTGTAAAACTTTTTTCTGATATAGGGATTGTATTTCTGCTTGGGGATGCTAAACATACTTCACAGACTCAAAAGCCTCAAAATTGTGATATCAGAGAAGATGAAGTTATGGAAAACGTAGTTTTCCATAATGAGATTTATTTCCTTGATGAGGTTTATTTCACTGTGGTCCATGACAAGCTCTGCATTAGCAGTATGATGCATGACTATGAAAGAATACTAGCTCTTTCAAATAGAAGTGAAAATGAAGCTGTGGGCACGTAGATGTCAAGAATCAAAGTCTTATGGAAGTGCAAAAATATTGCTGTTTTTAAATGGAAATAGATTTTCATGGAACAAATGTCTCTCATAGTAAAACAAAGCTTTAATTGGTCTGTTTTCCAGCTAAAGATGTGATGTATATCTGTCCATTTATGGGAGCTGTCAGTGGTACACTAACAGTGACGGACTTCAGAATGTTTATCAAAAGTGTTGAGAGGGTAAGACTTTGCCATCTGCCTGTGTATTGTTTCCAGCAGGAACGTTACTGAAGTAGATTTCAGAAAGTGACGTGTTTGATGTAAGTGAAGTATGATGTTCCACCACAATCTATTGAATAGGAATTACAGCTGATTCTAATGAGACCTGAATAATACTGATACCTGAATAATATTGGTTGGTGTTCCTCCTAATGTAACCAAATTAATTTGCTTTGTATACAAATTTCAGGATCCACCTTTTGTTGTTGATGTGCCCCTTGGAGTCATAAGCAGAGTTGAAAAAATTGGAGTACAGAGCCATGGAGACAACTCTTGTGGTATAGAAATAGTTTGCAAGGTAGGGCCTGGTACAAATTTATTCATATGAAAGTATTTTCATTTCGTCTTTCTGTAAGAGGAATCAGCATGCACGTGTGCTGTTTCTGTCTGATCAGTTCCCTGTATTTGAACCATTCATTTAGAGATTATATTTCAATTCCTGTTGTGATACTTGCAGTCTTAAACACTTCTGTCTTTTGTCCTAAGAGTGAATCCAAATAAAAAATGGCTATTTTTATATCTAGCAAGTCCTAATGACGATCCTAGTCATCTGATGCGAATACTTACAGAACTCTGTTCTAATGTGGGTGGGACTTTGTCAGTGACGGTGCTACTTAGATGCCTTCCTTCAATCAAATTTCTTTTAACTGCCTTTTTTTTTTTAATTTATCATAGAGTAAAATAGTGTGGCTTATTTTTGACAGGATATGAGAAACTTGCGGCTGGCCTACAAACAGGAAGAGCAAAACAGATTGGAGATTTTTGAAAACCTTGTAACACGCGCGTTTCCTGTTTCTAATGGGCTGGTAAGTCTTAAGATGTAGAGAGAGATGTTACCAACTCTAATGAATGTAGACTCATGTAATCTGTTACAGACCATGCAAATGACCGTGATTCTGTTACCTTTTTTCATTTAATTCCTAAAACATTATGCTATGTCGTGCTGGCAGTGAAGCTGATTTATACATAACCCTTGAGATCGTAGAATCACAGAATTGTTAGGGTTGGAAGGGACCTCAAAGATCATTGAGTTGCAGCCCCCCTGCCAACAGCAGGTTGCTCAAAGCCCCATCCAGCCTGGCTTTGAACACTTCCAGGGATGGGGCAGCCACAGCTTCTCTGGGCAACCTATTCTAGATTTGACTAATGTTGCTCTTTTAAAAATATGTATTTATTAACTCTTATTTTCTGCGGTAGATAATTCAGTCTAGAAGTGCTGTCTAAAACAGCAAATAGGTGCAATTAGTCTTATTATTAGTTAGCTACAGAATGCTATTTTGCTTTACCCGTATTTGCTTATACGGGTAAAGAACTGTTTGGGAAGTAGGAGACCAATTTTCTTATTCTGGCTTTGCCATTGATGTGTTGTAGATCACAGGCAAGTGACTTCAGCTCTCTCTGTCTGTTTCCTGTCTTGACTTTATTAATTATATAGCATGTGCTTGAAGAGGGAAACTGTCTTTCATTTTCCTTCTAGCAGAGCATTGTCCAGTCTTGAGTGAAGGTTTTATGTCTAAAGAGTTCTAGAAGCGTTACATTTGAATTGTTTCAAAGTTCACTGTTTTGGAGCTTATTGTGCATACAGCCCATCAGACAGTAATTTATGCTTTGGCTTTGTTTTCTTCAGCCTCTTTTTGCATTCAGCTATAAAGAAAAGTTTGCTGTTAATGGCTGGAAAGTATATGATCCAATGGCAGAATATAAGAGGCAGGTAAGTTATAGAAGTGCTTGGTGTATTATTTTTTTTCTCCATCTCCCCCAGAGAAGAAAAAAACTATCAAAGAAAACTCAAAATTAATACTTTTAGCTACGTACAGAGTCTAGATCTCATGTTTAGGTAATAAAATGTGAGTGGCCTGACTTTGAGTGTTGAGTGCCTGCTGAAGTTGATGGGAGATCACAGGTGCTGAGTACTTGAGCAAATTAGTCTGTCTTAATATGCATTCTTAAATACATATTTTCCAAATGCTGTTGCTAGAAAATACAGGTTTTATAAAAATTGGTTTTGAATAAGAAGCAAACAGAAGAGTAACCATAGTTTGTCAGTTTAAGTCTACAGTTTCTTAGTTGCAAAAAGTGTTTTTCTTTCACTATAAGATCACTTTTTACCTGAGTGTGCAGCCTCTTCACATGGTTATTTTGGTATAAATGGTGTCAGTTTTAAAGATAATAGGAAAGACTTTCAGTGTTTTGGTTTTTGGTTCAATATGAAGACCTAAGTTTATAGCTTATTTAGAAGAAAAATGTGGGCGCGCTTTTTAAAAAATTGTGTAGCATATAAAAATTTTCATCACCCCAAACTCAGGTATGTAAATGTTTTGTTTCTGTACAGGGCTTGCCCAATGAGAGTTGGAAAATATCCAAAATTAACAGCACCTATGAGCTTTGTGATACATATCCTGCTATTCTCGTTGTGCCAACCAGTGTAAAGGATGATGACCTCTCAAAAGTAGCAGCGTTTAGAGCAAAAGGCAGAGTTCCAGTAAGTGAAACTTTTACACAGAGATATAAGTGCTCTTCAGATTTGTAGTTTACAAGGGATTGTCAGAGTTGTCTTAGGCTTTTTTTTTAAATAACAGTGGGACATCTTCCTGAAAGCGGGGAGAGGGGAGGGCAAAGAAAGAAGAACTGGGCTCAATAGGTTTAGAACTGAAGGGAGCAGATCAAATGTGAGTCTAATTGCTTGGTTATTGTGCTGTGTTATAACTTTTTTGTTTGGAGTTAATGCTTCTAAGTCATTACTGTATCTGATGTTTATTCACATAGTAAGTTGCGTTCCAATTTGGTGAGGAATATGTTATAGGCATAGCAGTTTTCTGGAGATTAGATGAATTTTGCAAGTAGCCTAAGAACCCCTTTATGTATCTTAGATGGTGACAGATTTCATGCTGTAGATCTGCTTAGCAAGGTAGTGTACAGATCCATAGACTTCCATGTAGAAGCAGTTTTTCTTGTTTTATTGGTTTTTGTTCGTTGTTGTTTGTTTTTTTTCTAACAAGTAAGATATAGTAGCAGGCTTATTTTTTATTAGAAATAAAAGCTCAGATGTTTAGTAGAATCACTTTGTATTTCAAGCTCAGATTTGGGATGAGCGGTGCTAGTGTGCTGTCAATATGGTTTTGCGTCAGCTTGTCCTTAAATTTGCATTTGTTGATTTGCCAGGAAATAATGTCATGTAAGTGTGTGATGGTCTAATTGCACTGTGGCCTGCTGCTTTTATAGCCATATAATAAAATAAATAATCTTCTTTTATTCCAGGTGTTATCCTGGATTCATCCTGAGAGCCAAGCAACAATAACGCGATGCAGTCAGCCATCAGTAGGCCCAAATGATAAGCGGTGTAAAGAAGATGAAAAATATTTGCAGACCATAATGGATGCCAACGCTCAGTCACATAAACTTATCATCTTTGATGCCAGACAGAATAGCGTTGCAGATACAAACAAGGTAGGTTGGTACCGTCACCAGCATGAGTAATTTGATCTTTATTACATGGCTGAAGATTGAGTAAGGGATCAGGATGAGGAGGACTTGATATTGAAAAGAGATTAAAAAGGGTCTGTAAAGAGGGCATGGGAAGGAAGGTAAGTTGCTTGCAGCAGTTTGGAAGGGCTGCTGGAATTGAAGGTAGCTTGAAGACATAGCTGAGAAATGATGCAGTAAAGCCTACAGCAGAACAAATGTTTCAGTACTAAAAAGGGAAGGTATATGGATGTATTATCAAATTGAGCCTATTAGAGTTAGAATTTCTTTCACCTAAAAAAATATCCTAGTGCTTCTTAGAAAAACAAAAGCAAAAAATGTGTTTCTGTGAGTGCTAAAATAGACCTAATAGTGCTAAAATCCTTTCTTTCAGAAAATAACCAAATAACCAAAATAACTCTTTTGACCTTATGCTAAAGTCCTGTACATGTTCTTTTCTTTGTCTGTTTTTACTTTTTGAATGACAGGCAAAAGGTGGAGGATATGAAAGTGAAAGTGCCTACCCAAATGCAGAGCTGGTCTTTTTGGAAATTCATAATATACACGTAATGAGAGAATCCCTGCGTAAACTTAAAGAGATAGTTTATCCTACGATTGATGAGACACGGTGGTTATCAAATGTGGACTCCACGCATTGGCTGGAATATATAAGGGTAAAATACTTTTGATGAGAAAAATCAATTGTTTTTATAACTTCCATTTCTGAAAATATTATGAAAATAATATCTAGATTTAAGTATGTTGCTTTGCTTGGGATACTCATGTAGAAAAGCTTAATTTTTAAGTGGTCATTTAGAACATAGCATTTTAAGCATTCCATAACAACTTTGTATTTCCAGTTTTATGTATCGGTAGGTAATGAGTTAATTCCTGATGGCACAGTATCGTACTGAGTGTTGGACAACGTTTTATTTTCTTGAGAGGGATTGTTTGTGAGCAGTCCAGGGTTATCCCAGCTTTTTGGAAGAATGCCCTGGGAACTTCAGATTGTATTTGAACAGCTGCCAAAAGGACTTGACTGTAAATTCTGCAGTCTTTCTCATCCTTCCCTCCTTCAATGCAATGATGGTGTTTCATGTGTTGGGCACCTACGTTTTCATGGGCTGTTTATTGTCAGTGCTCTACTGGGTTATAATCTGCTCCATTATTTAACATAATATTAAAATAAATCACTACCATACTCAGTTTTACAGTCTGTTTCCCTAACCTCTGAAATGCTTTTAGAATAGATTATTTCATTACCACCTTCACTCCCCTGTTTATGCTGAATATGGATGGAGTGGAATTCGGTTTATTAGCAACTGGCTCAAATGTCACTCATGCAAAACATGGTTGGGATTGTTCATTAGTTTTACTCTCCCATGAACTAGTGCTTGCTAACTGCTGCAGGAGAACCAGTAGAGGGAGCAAACACTTAAATTAAGATTAAACAAATCTGATGATCATATGGGGAAAGTTTAATTTTCTTTTTCTCTTGAAGTTGAGCTATTTCAAAGAGCTTTGGGAATCTGGGTATCTGGAAACCTTTTCTAATCAGCCTGGCCTTAAATACAATAGTTTATTTTTAAAAGTGGGCCTTTTAAAAGTGTTCATGCCAGCGGTCACCTTTCATTGATGTTGACTTCAGGGGGGTTCTTGGGCTTAGATGGTGCCAGAAGTGGATGTTGATACTGCCCTTGCACAGATGACAATAGCAGTTTGAAATTCCTTGTAAGTTATTTTAAAGAGTGGACACACATGTAATGTTTTTCATGAATCTGTCCCTTAAGTGATACTTCATGTTACAGTGTAGACAGCACAAACTGCACCCTGGTTTCTTAAAAGCTGCCATTACAGGGTTAACAGTGTTGATGGTATCTCCCTGTGCTTTTATTTAAGAACTGCTTGCCTTTCTTGCCTATTTGCTTTGACTTGTAATAGCAATTTACAAATCTACAGCTTTAATTCATTTTCTGTTTTCTGGGCTCAGACCAGTGTGATTGCATCCCGGTTCAATGTGCTGCATTACTGGAAACTCACCTTCCTAGCACTGGGCACCCATAGCACTTTGAAGATGGTCCAGGAGCGTCTGGGGAGGCACCAGTAACATTCTGTGTGTGTGAAGACAGTGGTGACATCAGGAGTAGAGTCTCTTGATGCTTTTTGCACACCCAGGATGTTTCCTCATGCTTCCCAGGGTGTTTTCTGTCTTTCGGGGTAGAACTTGTGCTTTTAATTATTTTTAAACCAATTCTCGTTTTCAAAAGCAATCCAAAGCCAGTTATTCATTCGGAGCCCTAACTGAAATACTATGGTGGTTGCGAAGTTTTGAAACATCTATAAAGAATAATGGTAGGTTGTGAAGGAAGCTGTTTCCTACAGGCTTTTGTCCAAAATAGAATAAAATGCATCACCTACTGCACAGATACTTACTGAATTAATAGTAACTCTGTTTTCTGTCTCCCATTCTCTGTTTATTGCCTGTATCCGTTCTATCCTTTTAGTCTCAGCTGTACTCCTTCAGAGGCATCTCTGTTCTTGTTAGGACAATTTAGAGTAAGCTATTGCATACCTGTACCTCATATAGATTAGTTTTCTCTTTTTATTGAAATGCAAGCTGTTTCAATATTTGCACTTTTTTTAGTGCAGTAGAACTTTGTGACTGAAGTAATTGGCAATTAACTAGTTCAGACCACCAGCTGTATTCTCCCATAGAAGCTTTTGTATTTTTTTCCTGCTATTTCCATCCTGGCATCCTTCAGTTTTACCATAAAAGATACACTCAGTGGAAGATATAATCAGTGCAAATGGTCTCTAAAGCATGGTTCTTGAAATAGCTTTGAAGACCGGTCTTGTGTACAGCTTCTCCAGTGGATGTTGGCTTTCCTACTTCCCAGAAGATGTTTTTACATGCCTGAGAAGGGAAAAACACAAGTATTTTTTAAGATTCCATTTTCTGGTGTTGGAATGCAGAGTAGGAATTTCTCCTGTGGTGGGTTTTTGTTCACATATTTTTCAGTGCCACAATAGGTCATGTTACAGAGATGTATCTGCAGAGGAGAGAGATTTCCCAAGTTGTTAAAAAAATGACAGAGCAACGTAAGAGATCAAGAGAGGTTGTTGGGGTTTTTTTGTGGGGGAGAAAATAACAAGTTCACACGGGTGATCTCAGTCCTGTACCATGTCTGTCCTTTGCTCTCTTGACACTTCTGAGTCCATGCTAGTAATGGTCAGCTCGTGGGCTGAATACAGTGCATAGCTCCTGCACCAACACATCAGCACAGGCTCCCAGCCAGGGGGTTGTGGGGGCTGTGTTTTGATTTAGTTTGGCTGGATAGTTTGTCCCTTTCTCTACACTTCGTAGCTGAGAACTGGAAGCTGAGGAACAGAGAGTGATTGATTAGTGTGAAAATGAACTTTAAAACCATCAAACCTTCAGCCTTTGAAATAGGTTACATCATTTGTGCCTTTTTGTCGTGATACGGAATTTCAGATTTAATTTAGAGAAGAGGTTCCCATTTCTTTTGCTATGTGCTACTGATAGTGGAGAACTGGTAAGAACTCTCTTCTGAGCAATAGAGTGAGCAGTTTTTGTACCTCTAAAAGTATGCATCCCACCCTTTGGAAACTTCCAATTTAAAATGATGCTGTGCAGATGATTAATCTGAAAATTTAAAATATATCAATTGTAGGAGTATAAAATCATAGCTCTTTGGTAGAGTTTTGGTTAGTATTTAATATGCTCATTTATTTTTGTTTATTCAAGATGCTTCTTGCCGGAGCAGTAAGAATCGCAGATAAAATTGAATCTGGTAAAACTTCTGTAGTGGTCCATTGCAGCGACGGCTGGGATCGAACGGCACAGCTGACTGCACTTGCTATGCTCATGCTGGACAGCTATTACAGAACTATCAAGGGGTTTGAAGTTCTTATAGAGAAAGAATGGATGAGTTTTGGACACCGATTTGCAATGGTAAGCTGGAAGATTTAGTCTGCAGTTTGTGCGCCTTCAAGGCTTTTTTTGAATAGCGTGTTTTCTCACAGCGCTCTGCTACATTTTAGTTGTTTTCGCTGGTGTTCTTTTAATGGTGGGAGTGTGTCAGAGAACTGGGACCTGTTCGTTTTTAACAGGAAATCTACGTGTGAGGTATAATGTAAAAGTAAATAAGAAAGAAGTGGCTTGAACATAGTGGTTAAAAAAAAAAATCACATGATGTTTTTATGAGGAAGGGGGATTGTAACACCTTGCTTCGTCTTTAGCAGTCTTATGAATGGAGAAACAACAAAAACAATTAAGGTGTCTAGGAGGTAAAATTGCTGGAACCATTACTCTGATTTAAGGTTGAAGTGTTTATTTAACACACGGGCTAGTGGGGAATTAGGACATAAATTATTATGACATTTTGTGGGCTCTGACTCAAGATGGTTTAGGAGAAATGGCATGAAATTATGGCAGGTGGATATGGAATAATCATTGTTTCGGTACAGTCTCAGTAAATACCTATCAGTCTGACCTACTGATAGAAATAAATGGCTGTGAAGTGAAAGATGAGAAAACAACTGGCACAGCTTTGTTGACCAAGTGTCTTTCCGGCTCTGCTCAACCACAAAGGCATGTCTGTAAGTGAATATAGGGATGCATTTTCAGTAGTGGAAAAATACAGGTTAGCATTACGGAACATTTGCTTGTCTTGCTCACTGTTAGAACATATTTAAGAGTTACTTGGATTTAAAGTGTTGAGTAAAAAATGGTCCTGTAAATACACTAGGCTGAAATTAAAAGTTTATTTTGACTTTCAGCGAGTAGGACACGGAGATGATGATCACGCTGATGCAGACAGATCTCCCATTTTCCTTCAGTTCATTGATTGTGTTTGGCAAATGACAAAGCAGGTAAGATGCTCAGGAGTATATTTCTATGGGGTTTCAAGCCTTTGTCTTGCAAATGTAATTCCTGTAGGAGAGCACACTCCTTTGCAGAGCAGTAGCAAGTTATCCTGAAGTCAGTCGCGCTATGGCTGCACCATGCACACACAGTTTTTGCTCAAAGTGAGGTACAGGGAGTTAGAGTAGAAGCATTGACTTGAAACCAAAATACTTTCAATTTAGAACAGGCTTTTCTAAGGATTCTGTACTTAAATAAAGGGTTATTAATGAGATAAATGGTTTGCATTGCATATTCACTGGTGCAGTAAGCGTTCACATGGATTTATATTTTCCTTAAGAAATGGCAAAAATCCAGGCTGATTGTGAACAGAGGGGAAAGGGTTCTTCTATACATGTCTCAGATGTGAAATCTAAGTTAATGTTGGCATCATTATGTGTACAGGACAGCATTTCTAACATACAAGCCTATTCTCAGGTAACTTTTCTTACTTCCAGTACTGCATTTACCTCTGGATCAGGGGAGATCTTTGAAATTGGTGATATTTGTGAAGTAAAAATTCAGAATTTCTTTTCTGAATACGTTGAACTGTAGGATGGCTTTAGCTTTCCTTTTTCCTTATTTCTACCTCCATGAGCATAAACTTAAGATTTTTCTGAGCTTTTACATTAGTGTTTTTTAATGGGGTTACTGAAATAGGTTGTCCACTTGAAGGCTTTATTTCCAAGTAAATTAGAAATGCTTGACTCCTGTTTTTTTTTTTCTCTGCTCCCTCTCCACCATGCTTTTTTTTTTCCTGTTCCTTGATGCCTAACGTAGGTCTATGCTTTTGTGGTAAAAGCTATTGTACTGAAGTCTGTGTAGTATGTGATTTGTTTTGAAGAGAGTAGGGTCACAGACTTAGTTCCGTATGAGACTAGCGCTCCCTGATCTTCTACCTTAGTCGTCTAGTTCTGAACATGGTTCTTAAAAACTTACATCATAGTTTCTAAAACTTGTATTCAAAACAGTTGTCTTTGGTGCTTTTTGAAAGTTCCCTGCTGTAATACTGGGCCCATGTCCAGAGTCCCTTGAAGACTTTCTCTTTCTGTGTATCCATGTTTCAGCATCAACATGCTGTTTAGTATGCCTGGAGAAAATGAAAAATTTTGCCTTGCTGTCAGAGGAAAGCTAATAACAATAGCAAAAAGAAGCTGTTCTAAACACCTGGTAGGAGCAGAAGTCCTCTGGGGAGATCCTTAATTGAGAGCAGCCTCTTCTCTTTTTTGTGATCTCCCTTGCTGCCTCCTATTTCTTGCTATAAACAGTTTANAAAAAAAAAAAAAAAAAAGGAGAAGGGGCGGGGAGGGGGGGAATCTGAAACATTTTGCCAGTGCCACATCTGTTCAAAACCTGGATCCAGAAACTGTTCTGAAATTCACGAACAGCAGTTGGCATTGAAAAATCATTCATGTTGCAGCAGGAAAAAAAATTGAAAACATCATTCTTGGAGAGTTCTTGCCCGCTTATTGTTATTGTTTAGTTGACTTCAACACCTAGAAAATAAGATTTGAGGACTGTGATTACCCTGACACGGCCCTGTGGAAACCAGGATTCTGTTTTATCCCTGTGTAGATCACTTGCTCATAGAACAGTGACGGTTTTATGCTTTAGAATCCATGGTAAACATATGTGAAATGCTCCAAAGCTCAAATAAGTGTTAATGACTGCAGGAGGGTGTTAGGACTTGGGTTTGGGCATGGGCTCAAAGCAGGCAAATTTTCTCTTTTGAGTTCTGAGTGTTACATTCTTGAAACAGTCAACTTAGTATAGCAAGGGAATCTCTAACTTCCCACTAAGATGCAAATTTCCAGATAGCTTCAGAGAATGAGCTTAATCCTTGACAGCCTTATGTTTTCCCTTGCTTTTTTATAGTCTTCATGACACACAAATACAATAATAGACAACTTGAGAGTTCTCAAATACATTGCTATCAGATTTTAATAGAAAACGTATGTTGATTTCCCTCTCCTGTGAGTAAATTCTGGTGATTTTTAAATAGCAGATGTCAGATTGGAAAGACCACATGTGATCTGATGAAATACTGATGCCCTGTTAAAAATGAAACAAAACTGTAAAATTTGCATGTAGCGCTTCAGCTCAAGTAGTACTTTCTACCCTTCGGGGAAGGTGTGTTTAAAGTGGGTAGAAAGTTGGATCCTCTTTGTTTACTGGATGTCATCTGTTGCCAGTGATGCATTTTTCACTGGTTTCAGAAGCATACTCTGTTAGCGATATTTAGTGTTCAGTTAACCCGATTCAGTCCAGTTCCACAATCATAAAACTATTGCACAGAGTATTTGAACTTTAAATGATACTGTAGTACAGAATAAGCAAGTTCATTTTTCATCTGAATCGGACGCCGCTTGGCATCATTAGACTTTAAACAAGAGTTAAATACCTCCTTTAAAAAATCCCAGACAACTCCAGCAGCATCAAGTGGAGATTTTAATGACCCATGTCTTCTCTCACAATTAGTGGATTTGACAAGAAGTAAATTTTCATTTGGGGAATTTTTCCACCTGAATCTTCAAACAGACGCTAATGGGCTTGGAACTACAGAGGAAAGCATTTTTAGGTCAGTGGTTTTTCAGCAACAGTAATAGAAGCTTTACAGTCTTGATACATTGGCTCCAACAGTACAACTCTTGTATCCAAAGACAGGGTTTCAATAAAGTGCTATCACTTATTAATAAATTAGTTGGAGCGCAACCACTGATGTATGGAATTTTGAATATGCTTCACTGGATTGGAATAGCGGCCATGTCGGCATCCATCTGATTAGTATGGGCCTGCCACAACACAGAACCCTAATGTGACAAGGCTCATTAAGTGCTTTCAGTTAAAGAGAGTCCCTTTAGGAGAGGCTTTGTCTTCGAAGTTATTTCCAAATATCATTTTGAGCCTTTGCAAATTATTTTTGTTCTCTCTATGTGATTGCTGCTTTGGGCTGGATGCAGGAGACTGAGGTCTGAGACCCACTGAGTTCTCTCCCGACTTGGTACCTCACACCTACTTACCGAATTCTGCTCATACTGGTTTTTAAATCATAGCTGTGTTGTTAACATCATTGTATTGTAATTGAGTTTTGTCATGATTTCCCAGAGAGAAGGAAGTGCTGTAAGTGGTAACTTTTGAACACGACTGAAAAAGAGGATTCGATCATCTTAAGTTCCCTACATGTTTTATGAAAACAAATGGCCAGGTGATTGAAATGAAGCCAGTGATTTGAGAGAGGAGCCCCAGTGTGAGCACACCCTGCGGCTGAGCAGTGTATAATCTGTAACAGAGTCAGAAGAAGGAAGGCTCCTTTGCCTTTTGTGAGCCAAGATGTTGATAATTTCCTTACTCAAAATTTTCAGTTGAGAGTTGGTGTATCTTAGCTTGAGAAGTCTTAGGAGGAGAATATTTTTTGCAGTGTTTGACTTCAATCAATCTTCTTTTAAAAGAACATTGCTTAAATCTTGGATCTTTCTGGGTTTAATACAAGCACACGCATTGCGTATTATTCAACTCGTTACTTTCAACATGAATAAACATTTGCCCTTCATAAATCACAGATGACACTGAAGAGGAATTTCTGGATCAGCTAGTTCATCTGCAGTCCCAGTTGCTGCGTTATTCCTCCCAGCTATACTTGTCGTCTTTCTTTTTTTTTTATTTAAAGTGGCTCTTGAGTCACTCGTGCCAAGGTGTTTGGTGTTCTTCAGTGGCACATAACACAAACCAGGCCGCTGCTTTCTTAAGATCTGAAATGTTGACTCGAGATTTCTCCATCTAGCAGGAAATTCTTCCCGAGGAAACTGTAAATTTGCATTTTAGACTTCTGTAAAGATTTGCTCTTTTAGTGAGAATGAACAAAATTTGTTGCATTTGTCCTGAAAATTCGTGAAGAGAAAAATGCAGCTTCTTAAATTTTCCTTTAATCTTCTGATATTGTTTCTCTCCTGAATGTTTACCATTCCCTTTCAGTGTTTGAGACCCTTGTCATACTGAAAGCAAAGTTATTTTGACACATCAAACGGTTGCCATATGTAGTCCTATCATAAAACTTGACAAAAGAGGGACTTTTTCCATCTGAGTAGGTAGCAGGCTGTACAGTTTACATTAAATTAGAGCACTGCAGATTAAGAGGTATCTTAAACATTTTGAGTGTTTTCAAATTTCTAACTCTTTTTCCTAGAATGTATCAGGTAAACCCTACTGTGCCTAGTGGTGCTCAGTGGTATAACAGTTCTTTCACTTCAAATGCACAGGATTTACTTTCCAATATAAGAGAAGAGGGAATAAAGGCTTGTTGTACGTAGCTGATAAGCTCAAGGGGTGAAAAGTAACTTACTTGGTGGAAAACGAAAGAAACATTTTAAATATGTTAAGAACATTGTATATGCAGTAGTCTTTCTTATCCAATTTATTGCGTGTTAGAATAGGAAATAACCCAAAATAGGAGATTCCCCATAATGCTGTGTTGTCCTGTAACATGAGAAATCAAGCGTGTGTTGTAGACAGTTTGGGGTGGGTTAGAGCAGAATACTGTTAGAACTCCAGTTTCACGTTAGCTGTTTCTGTGTTTGTATTCTAGCATACTTGCATAATGAATGTAAGGTTTGTCTCTCAGGAGTGTTTATAAAGAAGTATGTAGGTGAGATGTATTATTGCAATGAGAGTTCGTGAAGTTGCTAAATTTTGCTAAAAATAATCAATAAATAATAAGAAAAAAATCGTATCTGAATCTTTTTAGTTATTATGACTGAGTTCCTTAATTTTACCAATTTTATATTTCAGTTTCCTGCAGCCTTTGAATTCAATGAGTTGTTTTTGATCACGATTCTGGATCACCTTTACAGTTGTCTCTTTGGCACTTTCTTATGCAACTGTGAAAAAGAGAGATTAAAAGAGGTAAATAATCAGTGCAATACACATTCTTGATTTGTTGATTTTGTATGAAAAAGGCTTAGAGCACAGGACCTAAGAACACCTGAGGTGTGCTTTTGGGTACATTTGTCACAGAGCCTTAAAAGACAACGCAGACACGAAATTTCACAGTGTAAGAAATATACACTAAATGTCCTGCTATTAAATGAGGTGGCACTGATTGGTTTATGGTGGTTTTTTTGTTTGTTTTTTTTTGTTTGTTTGTTGTTTTTTTTTTGTCATTATCTGTTTAGGTGTTTAGAAAGTCCTCTGTTAGATGCTTCTAGCCAACATATACAATTTTAAATAAGCTGTATCAAATTATGTTAACATTTCTTTCGCTGTTTCCAAAGGTACTCATATGGATGACTTTACAGGTCACTGTAGGACATAACTAGATGGTACTTATGATTGGAAATTTAAAATATCTAAATGGAGTTAGGACTCAATGAAATACTTTGAGTTTCAAGTAAAAAAAAAATAAATGGTTGTTAATATTCCAAGTACACTTTTGCTTATGTTTGGTTTTGTTGTTTTTCATACTTTATATTTTTTAAAGCAAGTAGCAATTCCTTGCCATATTTAGCTTTTTTATTTTTTTGGTTGCTCTCTGCTGCTTCTGTAGGGAAAAACTTGCATGTAAATACCACAAGATGGAGCTGAATAACACGTTCTCGGTAAATGCAGGGTTTCCAGACAGATTTCTTTCATAAATGAATAGTCAGATGCAATTCTCAATAAAGAAATGCAATTTAATACACAGCAGTAGTAGAAACACAAGATTTACAACACTGAAGGAGTGTAAAATTGCAAGACAGATCTGATGTAAATTCAGATTTCCAATCTTTGATCTAACCGTAATTATGCTGATTACATTTAGAATAATACAACTTTCAGAAGTGCAAATAGAGATAAAATGGGCATTTTAAAGCATAATATCAATTGGTAGGAACAAACAGTGTGAGTGGGAGAACTGAATAATTATTTTTCACTGACGCTTTTTTAGATCTTCCAAACTACATATCTCTTCACTGATTTTCTTGTCAAAGCTAATTTTTTTTTGTTTTCAGTCAGTCAGTGTATAACCATATATTTAAGTAGCTGCTAACATCACTGTAAATTACGAGCAGTATAGTTTTCTTCTGCTCATCTAGACCTTAGTGTCTTTGAAAATAATATGCCTTAATCTCCTATCTCTGTCAGCCTTGGACCAGAGTAAGTGTTCAAATGTTTTGCTGAAGTTTTAAGGCTGTTTAATGATCAGCTACTGTAAGTGTTCTCAGACTGCAATTTTCTGGCAGATAAGGTAAATTCCAAAGACAGAATTACTGATGTGTAGATAGTAATCTCATGTTTTAGGTCTTTACAGTCCATATAATTAATTATTTTAGTAATTTATTATTTTTTTTCCAATCAGGAGGTAAGCACAAAGACTGTATCACTGTGGTCCTATATAAACAGCCAGTTGGATGAATTCACAAATCCTTTCTATGTAAACTATGAAAACCACGTCCTGTATCCTGTTGCCAGTCTGAACCATTTGGAACTATGGGTGAACTACTACGTCCGCTGGAACCCAAGGATGCGGCCTCAGGTATGAGTTTTCACATGACTTTTATAGCGATGATCATGGAGATTTTTAAAAAGTGTGTTATTTTTCATAGTGTCGAATGCAGCTTTTAATTTCAAAAGTGCTCATCTGTTGCATGTATTTCAGCTGGTAAGGAAAAAGGTGATTTTCTTGAAAAAGATGTGAGTTGTGTTCCAACTTGGTAAAATGATATTTTCATTACACTCACCAGTAGAATAGCCAGTTAGAGTATCACTTACTGGTTTGTGTAAAGTAGCAGATTAACCGTCTTTGTTGTCAGAAGATTACTTTTATAACACTTCTATAATACTTTGTAACTCTTTTTAATACTTTTATTGCCTTAACCTTCTTGTAGAGTTAAGGGTATCTTTGTTTTTAATCGTGTTTTGCCCTTCAACAACAATGATATAAAATACAGCAGCGATTTCTGAATGAATTGGACTCCATACCGACTCATTTTGTAGGCTCTCTAAAGTTAGCATCACATAGGTGCTTGTTTCCAGTTGACCTCTGCGGATTCAATCTGGCCTGCTTAGAGATTAAACACTCCCTATACATGCTTCTTGATTCATCCCGTATTTGCTCTTATAAGTAATGTCTGCTATTCAGATAAATCTCTAAATCTCGTCAGACGAATACTCCATATGCTCTCATGCTTAGAAGTCTGAGGAAAGAACATTCAGTTTGTGTCACAACCATAATATATCTGAGGGTGCTACGCTATCTCTCTATTAAGGTAACTTTCCAAGGTACCCCCAAGCATATTATGATAAATTACCTGTATTAAGTGACTGCTCGAAAGCTACTTTCATCTTCTAGCAGTTAGAATGAGACGTGAGTTTCAAATGTATTAGACATCCAGAAGTCAGAGGCTGTTGTAAAAGATGGTGTTCCAAGGTAAGCTTCAAGGACAGTTCACTGGTAGAAGTCCAAACATCTGAGAAATACCTTTTAAGGTCCCGGAAAAGCCTGGACTGCTTGCTTTCTCACGGAGGTGCTTCCTCTGAGCTGCTTTGTTTTACTTACGTGTTCTATTTTGGTTGATATAGTCCTGTGACTGTTAGGTGCCTGTTAGGTGTTAGCATGTGTTAAAACTTGAAAGATGGTGTATTTTCATCTTTATGGCTTTAAAGTAAAATTGTCAGCTACTTTTTAGCAGAATATGATCTTTCCCTTAGCCTATTTGCTGAAAAACATTTGTGTGATTTATGCGTGTTTTGCATAATCGACCTGCAGCAGTGTCAGTTTATTACTTGTATTTAATTGAGATCTATAGGCCCTGAAAGCGAGAAAGCTTTGCAAACACACATGAAATCTAGTCCTCGAACAAAAGAGATGATAGGGAGGAGATGACATAATGAGAAAATATCAGAACTGCCGTATCCTTTGCGGCCAGCTCTGCTCACTGCCTCTCAGAGAGCGCTCTGTTCCCATGAGTCAGTGATATTCATTGCCCTTTGAGAACAGGTCCCTCAAGGCAGCAGGTTGTAGGCAACAAAATTTGATGATCCTGGTAAGAGCCTTAACTTCACTGCCACCTCCTTTTCTTGAAGAATTAATAAAATTGTTTCGACTTTTTACATCTACCGTGTTAGCTTTGTCTTGTGGAGATACATTGTGCGTTTCCTCTTGTCTCTGTCCTGAATTTATGTGATATTTGTGACAAATATTCGGAATTCTTTCATATCTACTTGGATAAATTTCCTGCAGAAATTACAGGGTTTTGTCGCAGAATTGTGTTCTCCAACCTAATTATGAAAGCACAAGCTCATGCATACACCTAAATAACAGACTTTGTAGTGACAGTATACCAGGTTTGCTCTTTTCTGTGTTTGCCTTGCCTGGTGTCACAGCCCTTCAGCCATTTTGATAACATTCAGACCATTTCAGTAACAGCAAAAAAGGCAATCACCATTGCAACGCCCAGCAGGTCTTCACTTATCTTCAGTGAAAAGATTTCTTAAACAATCAGTGGCTATATTAAAAGAGTGGGTATCTCCACCTACTGAGAAATGGTGTTATTGTTTAATAACTTTAAGTGTGTCTCTCTTGTTTTTCAACTGGAATAAGAGAAGGTTAAATATTTAATGTTGCTGAAGAGCCCTCTGTTGAATAGCCATTGAAGGCATCCTCCAGTACTTTATCAGCATCAAAAACTTCTTTAGGAAACTCGAAAATGTTTATTGTTTTCTAGAAGCTCACCAAAAAGGAGAAATGCCTAATGACATGTGTTTAAGGGAAAATGAGGAATAGTCCTTTAATATGATCAGAGTGGCTGCTTGATACCCATTACCAACCGTCTTTTATTGTGGGAGAGGAAATGCTCAAGCGCAAAATAGCATTTTTCGGTTGTGGCAATAGTTTAGTGTTTTTAATTTCAGCTTTATTAGTGAGTAAGGATTGAATTTTTAAATGGACTAAGAAAAGTTAGTCCTTGTACTTCATTGACTGTTCTATTGGAAATGAGCATACTTCACCTTTAGGGATTTTTAATATGAAAATTACTGAATGCTAACTGGATATAAGCATTTATTTTTACTTTCTCATACTCTCTTCAAATCTCTTGTTTCTTGTCACACCTCTAACAGTACTGTAAGATCTGATCATACTTGTCATTGCACTAGGACATAGAGAGTTCAGAGTTCTTCTTGTGTTCTGGAAGGAAGAAGTTGCTTATAATGATCTATCTTCAGCTCTGTCTGAGTTTTATGGAAGGCTGAGTTGGTCATTTTGATGGTATTTATTTGCATCAGGAGCCTCCATTTAGGTTACAGCTGTATTGCAATAGATGCACTATTAGGTGACACAGTGTCTCCTTTCACACAGTCCAAAGCTCACGTGTCTGAGAAGTGAATGACTTAGAGAATTCTAGGTTAACTGTGGACATCTCTTTTAGATTCCCCTTTTGCTAAACTGTGATTCTACAAGGTCATTCTAATTCTTAAGTGAAATAAAATGTTCTGTGGTTTCAGTTTGGAGGTGTTACATCATTATTGACTTCTTGTCCCAAGAAAATTAGATAGATTTTAGTTCCTTTCTTATTTGAGTTCATTGACTGAAAAGAGGGGTTTTTTTTCAGATTTGCCCTTTCCTTAGGTTGAGAAATGTGTATTTGTATGTGACTTGTGGAAGATAAGCTCTTTCATTCTCTCCTACGGAACCGTGTGCCCAGTGGGTACTTGAGTACCTGCCACTGGACTTACAGGTGACCCTACTAGTCTGGAATAAATAATATTGTATGATGCTTTTGATTTTTTTCAGTTAATGTCGTATATTTCTCTTCCCTTTCCAATGTAGTCATTCAGACCTCTTCTTTACACTGTTTTGAGGAGTTCTGGCTGCCAAATGTCCGTTCATTATCTGCTTGGGCAACTCTGGAAGGTGGGAGAATGCAACAAATGGTTTTCCTGAATATGACTTCTGCAGGAGCAGTAGTTTTGAAACAATATGCTCTTATCATTCAGATATACAGAGCATGAGTAAAAGTCCTGGTCTGTTCAATTCAAGCTCTGCCTTCCTGTGTGAGAGGCAGAGAAAATAATGTATTTTAGTCACAAAATTTACTTAGTCCATTAGGATATGTTTAGTTGTTTTTATGCCTTCTGGGAAATTACATTTTTACCCTTGCAGTACAGGCCTTAAACTTGTTTTGTTTTAATTGTTGGGGTTTATTAATTTTTCTTCAAGCTCTGTTCCGGAAATGTGGCCACTGTACTCCAAATAGTAACATAAGAATCCATGTAAGTTTTTCAAATCCATTCTTTTTCTCGTGTGTGTGTACTTTCATCCAGAATATAAGGCTGGCACCATCTATAACCTTGACATTCAGTTCAACTACTGGAATGGGATCATTTGCTAAAGGCAGACTTCTGAGCTTCCATGAAAAGCTGGGGGAAGCCTGTTAGGTTAACAGTTTCCTTAAAAAAAAACAGTTTCCTTAAAAAAAAACAAAAGGAAAAGGTAGGAATAAATAACTGTTTGGTCAGTGTATACAGAAGAGATCTGGATAGCATGTAAGTAGGTTGCAAAGATCGCTGGTTTTTTTGATGCTGTGTATAGGATTGTAGAATGATTTGATGTGTTGAACAGTTGAGTGATTAGGTGTCAGCTGAACTTCAGTGTCAATAAACACAAAATATTGCATACTTAAAAGAACAAATAAGATGCTAAGCGTCTGGAAAATTTGTTGAGAATGAATTGGGAAACATAATTACTGTGATGCTTCATCCTGCACGTAACCGGACTTACTGTCTGGCACATGGGGTGTTCATATTATTTATTACTTGCCTTCAGTCAAATTGCCTGGCCTTTTCCTTTCTGAGCATGTTGACATTGGTTGTAATGTTTTTGAAGTTCATACCTATGATTTAAGACCATTTTGTGGCAGGACAAAGCCATCATATGCCTTTGGAAATGCTTGTCATTGCTGGTCTGCAATCACGACCTTGAGTCCATCTCTTTGCATGAATGAATGAGGCAGGAGATGTCAGGAGAAGGAATCGCCTCGTGGGTTATGTAGCTGAGTGTTGCCCTGGCTAAGGAGATTTCATCCCTGCATTTACCACGGAGTTTCATGAGAGACAAGGCAAATTTCTTACAGTGCCTGATAGTTTCTCTCTGACTGCCTTAAGTCAAGATTTCCACTCTGATTTACTGCAGGAAATTTGCATCTGCAGCTAAATATCTCAGCATGCAATTAATATGGAAGAAAGTAAAGACTAACGGCTTATTCTGTGTGCTGAAATAATCTGAAATTATTTAAGAAAAAAAAAGAGGTTTGTATCCTGTAATGAGCACGGCATCAGATCATGAGGAGAAACTACTACTGTACAATTAATCTTCATTTTTGGGAGTTTCTAACATATTCTGAAGAGCAAAGACTCAAAGCATTGCTCTGATCTATCAGATGTCTCAATCTAAATGGGCTGTAGGTTTTAACAAGCAATGGCATCAGCTTGTAGTGTGTAGAGTTTCCCGAATCTGGAAATCTATGCAGTTGTTTGCAAAAATCTCTGTTCCAGTTCCCACATCATAGGATTCATCATTTCTGTGTGCTAGTCATTGCTTTCCCAGAAAGCCAGAGGGTTTTGCTTGGTTTCCCAGGAGCTTCCACACTACAGTAAGTGTGGAAGTATTGATCATTATTGAAAACTGCTGTTTTCATCATTTGAGATTTCCTTTTTCTATGAGTATACTGTTAACTAGGCTTTAAAAGCAAGTCTGTCAGAGTTCCAGCTCTTTGTGAAGAGGAACAAAGAGCTCAAGTGAGATATTGTTGTCTTTCTGATGCACAGAGTAGGTTTTTGAAAAACCAACAGTCTTAAGTCAAGCAATGAATTTAAAATAACCATTTTCCTCTGTAGCCTTTCTTCCCTGTTGGTAAAATAGATAAAGTATACTCGCTGAACAAGACAAAATGCATTCACTGTTGAACGATTTTCATGTGAATGACTGTCCTTGAGCTAGTACAGTAATACACGGTAGATATCCATCCAATTAAGACTTGGCGGTACTATAAGTGAGTAGCTATTATAATTTCTTTTATACCTATCCTTGTGTTGACAAATTTTGCTATCCAAAAGCCCTCCAGAATCCTCAAGGATTACTTGGGAATGAAAACCTGAAAATCAATACTGAAAGTGAACTGTAGCAATTCTGTGAAGAGGAAGGTTTGAATTTTTTTAGGAAATGAAGCTACCTTATGTCTAGATGTTTTTTATGCATTGTAGTATGTATATTGTATAGCATAACTGTAGTTTCTGTGTGAGCATAATTAAAACCCCAGCTTTATCTTTCCTCAAGCCCTCACCCAGCAGGAATAATTTATAACTCTGGTGTGTTCTAAGAGTTACAGTACACCAGGTTCTGCTTTTGATGTACATGTGGATAATTCAGTTTAAAAAATGGTTTCATATCAATAGTATTTTAAGCAATAAAGAATATTTCTTTAGCAGTGTTCTAAGTATGTTTCAGCTCATGATAGGCAGTAGGTACCTTGTCTTTAAAGTATAGGAAAAGTATCCACCTTTGAACCAAATTGGCAGCAAAGCTAGCTAATCAGAAAAATACAACCCCATAGATTTTTACTGATTAGTTTGCAGGAAGCTACAATCAATTGTTTCCGAGTGAAGAACGCTACTTGGCTCAATCGATTTTGCAACATTCTTCTGTTTTTTTACTGGTTGGGGGCAGGGTTTCGAATATTGCAAGCATCACTGGGAGTGGGAGAATCCCATCAAGTCTTACAGGAGGGGAAAAGAGGCTGCTTGTACCAGGGAAAGGAAACTCTCCGGAGAGTCAGGGCAGCTGGCGATATCCTGGGTAAGGGAGGGAGGGGAGAAGAAGCAAGTGGCAGGGAAGAAGCACAGAGTAGAAGGTACATATAGGTGAATAGATTGTATGAGGAAGGGGATCAGGTCCTAAGTTTAATCATGGCCAGCCATGACTAAGAAAAGTAGGAAAGTTTTGCATGCAGAAAAGTTGGACTGGAAACTTAAAATAATGTTGAAATGGGCAAAAATGTGAAGTTTTAAAATCTTCTTCATTTGGAAGGTGGAGGTGTTGCAGGTAAATTCTCCTCCGGCTTTTACAGGGCCAGGTTTTTGGTTAATGTCTGGAGCAGGGTCAGACTTCCCAAGGATTTGAGCCCTTATTTCCACTACTTAGTGCTGCTGGCGAACTTGTTACTTGAGATATCAAGTACTCACCCAGTACCGATACATAACCGAGTCCCTTCTTGGATCATATTGCTAGCTATATTAGGTGTAAATGCCAATTTTGTTTTGGATTGATCAAGTTTTAATCTGCTTTTAGTAAATTTTATGTAATTAGAGAAATGTAATTTTTTTTTTTTCTTATAAATAGTCAAGTAACAGAATATTTTGATGAGGTTAACCCACCAAAATCTCTTAAAATGCGGTGAATTCACCTTTATGTTTCTGCTTTGCTTTTTGCTGGGATATTTTGTTAAATAACAGAAATTAAATGTATTGGTTTTCAGCACGTTGAGGTAATAGTTTAAATAACACGTGAAAAACATTCTGAATATCTAACAAGCAATGGCCCAGCCAGTTCTCAAGCCCAACAAAACTGTGGACGGGTTAGGGTTCATCTGTGTAAGCTTCCCTTGGAGTGTGGACAAAAATGACGGGTACACCCTGGCTGTGGTGGCCGGGTGTTGCCTAGCAGCGTTACTGCAGCAACACGCTGGGAAGCTGCTGCTACAAAGGAAAGGATGCACACTTTTCTGAAAATCTGCTATCAGTTCAGGAAAGCAGCAAAAAATAACTTGAATGCAATTGGGTGGTGGGTTGAGTCATCTTTTGAGCTTCCACTCCTAATTTGAGAGGCGGGATGAGAGAGCAGAAAACATTATCTCTGCTGTCAGACTCCCAACAAATTCATCTCGGTCAAATCAATTATACAATTTCTTAACAAGACTGTAATAAAAGCTTGCCATGGAGACAGTACTTGTGCTGTGCAAGTATACACTTCTAGGGTTAAGGTGGTAACAAGATCTTCTAATAAAACGATCTCCAAACTTCTTGTTCCTTACAGATTCTGTCACTTTTCCACTTCCTTTTATTCTAAATAGTGAGAAAGTAAGGGAGAACCTCGTTCACAGCAAACCATTACAGGAGTTATTCTGAAAGTTGTTGGACCCGTTCCTTTCTGAAGGCTTTATTTGAGAGAGCAATCACATGCTGAAATATAATGGTGTGAAACGACAAAAATGAAGATGGTTACCTGTAAGAATTTGCACCAGATGGTATGAGGAAACACTGGCAGCAACAGGTCTGCCTGAGAAAAAGTCTTTAGGAAATGTAGAAATGAACTAAACTTTTTCATTAATATTGTTACTTTAATGGGTTTTGTGAAGCTGCTTCATTCTCTTACTCTTCCTCCTCCTTCCAAGACAGAAGAAGGTTTCCAGAAAGTTGCATAATCCCTATTCTATTTGATTTTCTTAATGGTTTCATTAAAAAAACCCAAACAGCAAAATACATTAGTTGAGGTCAAGGCATTTTCCCCCTTTTGGGCATTCTCCCCTTTTGCCCTCTAGCATCCCTGCCTGTCTTTTAATTCTTTTACATTTGAATTTGCTGCTTTTTTGAAAAAAGGGAACTTACAGTATCAGAGTTGAAGACAGCTGGGGGAAAACACAGCTCCTCATGCCAGGCTGCTTTTCAAGTCTTCTTATAAGGACTTCTTGTCGTGGTTTCAGCCAAATTCACCAAAACCCGAGTGACAGATGTCCCCCCCTCCCCCCTTTTAGTCAGAGAGGAGAGGAAGGAGTTAAAGAGATTCAAGAGTTTAGAACAAACTAAACTACTTTAATGAAAATATAAGTAATATAATAAAAAGGAAATTTAGGAAAAAGGGAGTATACAGTATATACAAAACCGTATCAAGCTCCCAGGATGATGACCATGCCACCAGCAGGCTTCAGGAAAAGTCCCAAACTGGACCCGGTGATCGACAGGAGCCAGATCTGGAGTCAGGAACGCTCGGATCAGGATCAAAGGCAGATGAACAGGCAGAGTCCTCCTTGGATGTCAGCCATCGAGGAAAGGGCGAAGGGGCAAACAAAGAGGAGTTGACCTGTTGATTCTTCAGCTTTTATACAGGGCATGATGCGGATGGGATGGAATACCCCTGTTGGTCCGTTCTGGGTCACCTGTCCTGTCCGCTCCTCCTTGAAGGTGGGACCCTCCAACGGGCAAATGTTGAAAATTATCTGACCTTGGTTCTTCCAGCAATAAGTCTAAACAAGGGCCTCTCTGCATACCATCCCTTGGTATAATCAGGTCTTATCACTGTGAGACGGAACAGCTTTGAACAATGTGCTGTTAATTTCAGAGTTGAGCTAGTTAGAAGAAACCCAGCTAAGAAAGTAAAACTGTAAAACAGAAAATTGGTTCGTTTTACCTCAAACCAGGACACTTCTGTAATACACTTTTTCATGTTTCAGCTGCCTATACAACATCTTTTTACCTCGTATGTAATTCTGACATGGACTTTTATCGCTAAGAAATCAGTTATTGTCAACTGCTTGAAAAGACCATGAGAGTGCTAAAGATTTCTCTAGACTGAATTTGACATCTTACTTCATGAAATTAAACTATGTATCAGCAAATTAGTGTGTGAAATATTTTTTTTGAATTTTATTGTTTTACATCAGTGTGCAGCTTTGCCGGACTCTCATGATACGTACGGAGTCACCAATATGTGTGCCTGATGGAATTGTTTTGTAAAACTTCATCCAAGAAGGCGCAGTTGCTTATGAGAATGTGACTAGGAAAAATTGTTTCCCATATGAAAATATTGGTATTTTAGACTTCTTTTGTTGGGGCAAGGGGCTGTTTTTCTGTAAATATTACATCTCTAGGGCAAATCTGAGATTTGAGTAAGAGAGATTATGTTTCAGAAATGTGCCTGCTCATATCCTGGAGGAAATTCATCCAATTTGGAGGTCTGAGGCTGGAACAATCTCAGTGAATTCTCAAGGACCGAGAATAAATGAGAGTAAAAGGACTGAGAAATGTATTTGATACAGAGTCTATGAGAGAGTTGTGTGCAACTGGGAATAGGAACTAGGAGTGAATAATGCTCCAAGTGCTGGAGGTCTTTGCTTTCTGTTCAACCCCGTGGAATACAATTTGGGAAGGTAGGCAGGAGCAGGCACAGCTGCAGGCAAAGAATAGTTGTCCCATGGGTGCGGGAGCAGGATGCTGCTCTGCAGAAACGAAGTTTCTCCCTGCCTTTGCTACAGCATTTCTCTGTTGTAAAGGAGACACCTCAATCAGAATGGTCACCGTATGTCTGCTCCTTATTTACTGGGTGTCCTGCTTGATTCCCACAAGGCCAAATTGCAGAATTACAAAGTTCTCTGTTAAAACAATTTGAGATCCAAGCTATGCAAAACGAGGAGGTGCTTGTTTCACATCCTTGTCTGTAAAAGTGGAGTATTAGTACTCCCATACCTCATTAGAGTACTGCAGAAATAAATTTGTTTCTTGACATGAGATGAAAGTACAGAAAAGGAAATTTTAGCATTTTAAGTTCAGAAGAATAAATAAAGGATGGGGTCAGACATGACATAGAAAGCTAAATATTGAATAACTGCTCACTAATTGAGTAGCATCAAACTGTGCACTGAATAAATGAGGACTACAAGGGGGAACCTAGTATTTTAATGTTTATTTAACCAGTATTTTATACAGATGTACAGAAAGGCTGAAAGGAGTTTGGAGAAGTAATCTTCATTCTGCCACCTAATTTTTTGAGGGTGTAAGTTTCCTGTGTGACTTGAATATACACAGACTTTTTAAATGCCATTCTTGCCATTTAGCTAATGTATTTAAGGACAGCCCTGTTCTTTGAGATGAGCGCGTGGGGAGCACAGCACTTGTGTCAAAGTTGGAGCACACATCTTGTTGAATTAGGTTCTGGGGGAATCCAGGAGAAGGATTGAGATGTACAGCCACCGTTTTCCTCCTTGAAGCACTTCAGACACCATGCCGAGTTCTGCAGTGGCTTTTGTCTGGTGTAGCCTGAAAGGATTTGTAGTGGGTTCCCCTAAAGCCAGTTGTATGGAACTGCTTTTTTTTTTTGAGTGTTTGAGCATTGTGCAGTGGAACACACCAGCTAATGCTTGTGTGAAAACTGTCTAAGAGAAATTGGCCTGTTAGGCTGAATCATGATTAAGCTATGCAGGAATCAGGTGTACAAATCTCCCGTGACTCAGGGCTTGCATGACTAATGATACCAATGGTAAATCACTCTGTTACAGACCTAAGTGTTTCAGGAAAATGTCTTCATAAAGAAGAAATCTGAAGTGGGAGGGTGTGAGGAAGAGATCTTTTACTTGAGGAAAGAATTAAAAAATAGAATGGGGGTGCTGATTCCAGGAAGTCTAGGTCTTCAGTGAAATCTGAATTTTCCATAGCCTGTATTACAGCATCTTGCACAAACTTCATCATCAGACTCAGCTTGCCATGTTTTTAGGTGTATACAGTTTCTGTAAGTCACCTCAATAAAATGAGATTGGCTTTCTGCTCTGTGTTTGATTTAGTGAAGGAGCCTGTTGGCTCTAGACTGGGGGCCTCACTTGCTAAAGGGTTTGTATGGCGGATTCAGGGGAAGATTGCAAGAAGAGAAGGAACTCATTGCATAGCACAGGCAGGACTCCAAGGTTGTGGGGAGCCTGATGATGTGCAGCAATGATTCTGCTGAAGACTCAAAAAGTTATGCTTTTAAAATTGCTGTAGATGGCATGCTGGATGAATTGATGATGCCCAGGGAGCAACACTTTGTGAATACACTGATGTTTCTGTTCATGGGTTAAGGCACAAACAAGAAAAAAGCGTACGACCGAAAAGATGTTGACCTAAACCAGACCGTTTGATGCTATTTTATTATTTTTAAGTTAGAACTAAAGTTAGAAATGAAATCATATTTTCCTGTTTCAGAAACACGAATGTTAGATTTTGGAAATGTCAGAATGAAATGCATGGATTTTTCATGAACTTTCTTTCAAAGGACTGAATTCACGTAAACATAAATTGTCCTTGAGTCATGTGTTGATGGCAGGGAGAGAAACTCTGGTTTTTGATACCTTCTTCACATGGCACCGTGTGAGAATTTCATGCTCAGGTGTGCATCCCAGCCCTGGAATCACTTTTAAGTAGCGGGATTGTGGGTGAATGCAGTTCCCTGGAGCTTGGCATTCCAGAACCCCAGAGTATAAATTACTTACAACATCTAGCAAACCAAAGGTTTCCCATTGCTGTATTTCCCTTTGATTGTCTTGCCAGCCCAAATAATTATTTTCCCCTCTCGCTCTTCCCAAAAGTTGCAAACAATTAGAGTTTATACAGGATAAAATAAATTAAAAGCAATTTACAGTCAAACTTTTTTTAGCCTTTCTGTGGCATTTGGAAGGAAGGGAGGTCTTTTGGTGCTTGTTTGAGATAACAAATCCAGCTGCAAAAAACAGTGTGGCTTGCATCTTCCTTTGGCCATGATATAATTGAACGTTCCAGATGAGCGTGAGCAATGCCTAGAAGTCAGACACAGAGTTGCATCTCTGGTGATTTTCGGGCACTATCAGACATAGAGGCAGAAACCTGATCCACTTCTGTGAAAGGTTTATCAGAGTGTGACTCTGGGAGGTCCACCACAAGCACAATTCACTTGGCTGCTGCACTTTTCTCACTGACAAGCTGGAAGGGGTCAGACTCTTGGAAAGATGCCTGGTTAGAAGAGTAACAAGATGCTCCGTGTGGAGCCAGCTTTGTGAACTCCACTCTCTTTACAAAATAATTTTTGTCCCAGCAGGCAGGGAAAATAGTTCCCGGGAAAGGCATTTTAAGTTCAACCGAAAGTGTTATTGATAAGGGATAGGGGTACATTTATTGGAATATGTTTGGTAGCCCATCAAGGCTATTTGCAAACAGTCTTTTGGATGCAGGTCCTGCCAGATGTGTTGTTAGAAAGGGACAGTTTGCTGAAATGTTTCACTTCAAATGACTAAAGAAACACTTTCTCTAAGAATTGAAATTCATAGGTGTTGAACTCATGTTACTGAAGGAAACAGTGGAAGCATTGCTTGAGAAGGTAGCTCACTGTGAGAGTCAAAATAAGCCTTTTCTTTCTTTACCTGGCAGGTTCCAATCCATCAAAATCTGAAAGAGCTCCTCGCCATCCGGACGGAGCTTCAGAAGAAGGTTGAAGATTTGCAGCGGGAAGCTGCCACGCGATCCATTTCTTCCTCCTCTGATAGAGGTTCATCTCCTTCCCATTCAGCCACACCGGTGCACACCTCTGTGTGACGTGTAACAAAAGCCATGTGAAAAAACCTGTCAGGTAACACAGAGAGGAGGGTGAAATGCTTTTCCCATCACAAAAGGATTGTGAGTGACTTGTAATTGCTATGATCTACATGCCTTACTCTGTGTCTGGTATTATCGTGATGAGGCCAAAAAGAGCTTCAATAGATGCAATGTATTTTCTTGTTGGCAGTTCCCACGTGTGTTTTGACATCTCTAGCTAAATCACCAATTGTGAAATTAAACTTTGTTTTGAACAACTAACAATTTAACCATCCTAAAAAAAAAAAATCCATCTGCCAAGCAGCCAGAAAAATGCCTCTCACATTGCCTGGGGTACGATGCCTGGTTGAGAGAATCAGATTAAATGCCACATGATGCTTACACAGAACGTTTTTCTGAATGGGAGCTCCTTATTTCACTCAGTAATATTTTTTTTTTTTAATTTTTTTTTTCTAGAGCATTTTATTTTTTTTAGGTAATTAATGCACTTGGAAATGGATTTTAAAAGAAATGTTTTCCAGTGTAGTCAGTTTTACGTTTTGACTAAATATGCCATTAAAAGTGGATGAAGTTAAGCTGGATTTGTCAACTACACCACACTGACTTGTATGATGTAATATATTTGGTAAAGCATGTATTTTAGTTTTTTTTAATGCCTTTTGTACAAGTTGAAATAAAGTCTTTTGACTGTTTAGCTTACTGTTCAGTTTCAGCCTCCTGAGCAAGGGATAAACTTATTCATGTCAAAGTCTTGTACAAAGTAAAAGTTTGTTTTCTAGCAAATGGTAATATTTGGGGTTGGAATGACACCCAGATGTGTAAATTGTATAGTCTGTATAGCTCCACATTTTGTGTTTTGTTTTAAAGTGTACACTCAAAATGCAAAGCTGTGTCCGTTTATACACGTGTATGTGATGTGAAACATATGCAAACTCCCGGGGTTTTAAGCTTCTACATTCAGAAAATGGATCATTCCTGTCCAGACTCTTTTGAAGACCTTAACTTGTAATGACTTTGTTTGACAAAGTTTTTAAATAATATGATCGTAATTGGTTTTCTTGAAATAAAGCCTCTTGGCTTCTTGTTTTTTAAATTGCTGCTAGCACTTTTTTTTTTCTGTAAAGTGAATAATTTAGTGGTGTTTTCATATAAAATATACATTTCTGTCTTTTATCTCCTCCCTAAAATATTCATATCAGAGAGATTTGATTACTGTTACATCCAGCCTTTTAAAAAAAAATTATTCAGTGGCTTTCTTGGAAGGCCCAGAAACGGTGCATGCTGAGAATGTTCCTGGATTGTTTTCCTTGCTGTGTTTCATGAGAATCTGGTTCTTTTCCTTAGGGCACTTAAACACTGCAGCTCTGCTTTTTGACTTGTGCTCGTGTTGTCCAAGTTCTGCTAGCGCCAATTTAGCCCTGTTCTTAAGAGCTGATTGATTCTCTATGCTGATTGTGGTTTTTTTACTGCCTGTGAGTATTCATTTATTACCACGCACTGGTTTGTAATACGCGATGGCGCTTTCCTGCTTCTCTACGTTCATATATATGGAACATATAGTTACTGCCTAAGGTGAGCTGTGAGCATTTTTGCAGTCTCAGCTGGAAAGGCAGATGTGCTATGTCCACTCTTATGAGTTTACTGTGCAGTGCAGGGTATTTCCACATGTCCTTTTTATTCTTGTGAATGCTTTTTATAATAGGTACTCACCCACAAGAGCAAAGTTTAGGAAGGCTTGCAATGTTGCATCTCTTAATCGACCTCAGGCTTTTTATAAATGGATGAAAGATGTTTTCTTGTAAAAATGGTTCTGCTGAACGGTATACCAGCAGTGAATTTTACGTTGCCAAAATATGTTGAGCTGGTATTGAATTAAACTCTTCCAGACTTCGGATTTCCTTGACACTTTAACTGTATATTAAAGTAAAGCACATTATCTCTAAAATGCAGTGCTAAAGAAAATCTTTTGAAGTTTTCCTCTTCGTTGCTGCTAATAATCACAACATTTTCTCTATAATTATTATAAAAATGATGACTGGATTAGCTTGGGCATTCTGAGATTTTGAAAGCTTAGATTCCTAGAGCTAAAATCTGCACATTCAGTTTTGCATAGAAGAATACCAGCTATTTCAGCCGACTGAGTGTTTATCCATAAGTTTCAGCGTGGCTCAATGAGTCTGCTCTGATCCGGCAGGAGAGAGCTGGGGGAGTGCTCCTGCTGCGACCTGTGTAGGCGCAGTGATGGTTCTCGTGTGTACTTAGCGTGGAGATCTTGAAAGATGTCATACAGCTCGTATGTGCTGGTTACAGCGTAGTCTGATATGGAAGAGGTGACTTGTCTTTGTACTCAGTCCGATTCCTGATAATCAGATTTTTTCCTGTTGGTTTAATGACTACTTCTGTCATTATTTTTTTTATCTTTTAATTAGGCGTGGGGAACTGGTTGAGGAAAGAGCAGGACCCTGTTCCCTGTCTGATGCACCTTCAACAGAATGCTTAATTTCTCATTTAAAAGCTAGATACTCTTTTGCTTTGGTTTTTCATTTTGACTCAGTTGAGTATAAAGAGAACACGCAAAGACAGTGAGCCGTTAAATTTCACCTTCGGGAGTTTCCTGTTGCCAATGACGTGTGAGAGGGGGAACAACCTCAGTCTGGTGTCCCAAAATGGGCTGACACATTGGTGACCAACTGAAACAGTTTTTTGATTGTAGCCTGAATTAAGTGAATCATCAGCATCAGATGCTTTGCCTTTTTAGTCCTGTTTCAGAGCTGAATTACACTTTTTCCTCCTCTGTAGATAAAAGTTGGGTTTGTTGTTTCGTTAAAATGGAAGAAAGCTTTTAAAGCCGGTAAACACTCCTATCTGCCTAGTTTTGTTCCTTGCACAGGCAGCCTTCCTCTCAAGGACTAAAAGCTTTAAAGAAGAAGTGTTTGATTTTTCCTCTTCTTTTCCAAGAACAGCTGTACTAATTCACATGCCGTATGTAGTAACGCCGCGAATGGCAGGTTTTCCAACAGAGAGCGGTTGTTGGGATCAGCAGCTCCCATTCATTGAACCCCACAGCAGAGGAGAAAGTAAATCAGGCAATTTAGAGTATTCCCCACGTACAGCATTTCTGTTAAAAAGCAAAATGAAATGTCCCGTTGGTTGAGAGATCACATCTGCTGAACTAAGTGGGTATCGTGTTAGAGAACTGTTGGCTGCCAGGTCTTGTGCGTTTGGAAAGAGAGTTTCATTTCTACAGGAGGTACGAGTTGGATGGAAGTAGCTAGTTTGAATTATAAACCACTGTTTTGACTTAAGCACCGCATCGTTACACCAAGATCAAATGTGTAGTTTGCACGGCGTGGGAGATTCGTCCACTGGATGTGAAATCCCAAAGAAAACTGTAGGAAACCTGGGGCAAGTGAAAGGGGCCAAAATCCAGCCGAGCTGAGAGCAACCCAGGGAGACAGGGCACTACCTGCAGTTTAGCTGCTGGGTGACCCAAGGAGTGTGTGTGTTTGTGTGTGCAACTATTTTTACCATTAAATTAAAGTTTCCATGACGATACTTGTTTTCTGACAAAGTCCAGTTTGGTATAGTTTTTATAAATAAAGTCTGGTAGTTCTAGAAGAGGCGTTGTGCAAATAAGGCTACAGTCCAGCATCTGCAGTTTACTTCCAGCATGATTAAAAAAAAAACAACCACAAAAAATCAAGTCTAAAACGTCTTATTAGACAACTTGTTTTATTTGGTGTTTTCCAATGGTAGGCAAATTCTGATTTTTTTACCCCCACAATCCTTACATGCACATTACCTTTCCATGGAATAACATTCAACATTCGTTTGGTATAGATCGCTTCTGCAGCAGCAAACAGCATCCCTTGCGTTTAAGACCTTCACTCCAAAGAAAGGATTCTCTAATTTCACAGTATTGTTGTTCCTGAACTTCATTTGTTCCTGACCCTCCTTTGCTGCAGAAGCACATTTTTAAAGCCTTAGCCTGTCGACTCGTCTTACTTTTTCAGAATCTGAAATGGTACTAGGGACTAATTCCATTTTTAACACAACAAACAAGCGGTTAAGAATGACGATGCAGCACTTGTAAGGGTTCTTTAAGTGGGACTGCGTGGAAACGCTGGAATTTCTAGTAGCAGAAAGTCACGTCAGAGTGTTCTTGAGTGAAGGATCTAAAACAAAGGAACTATGGAACAAACACAAAGGAATTTGCTATTGCCAAATCTCAAATGAAGAAACTAGAACCGTGTTGCCAAAGGAAAATGCAAGTCATTGATAAACACCAGGAAAAAAATCTATGTTCTTTCAATTCTCTGTTTTTCCTGTAACTGAGAAACCTTTTCTGAATAATTTTATTAAAAATAGCTTTAATTAAGCTGAAGAAGTGAAATGTGGTTAGAAAAAGGGCTCACAGCACAGTTGGTGTAAGCTTTCTGAGCAGGTCTATATATAGGTTTTAGACTCAAAAAAAACCCCAATAATCCCATTTTCTTACAGCCTTTTTTTATAAAGGATGAGAAAGTTCCTACCGTGTGTACAGAACCTAAAGGGCAGGATTTTAAAAAATTCCATGTTCAGATTTAAAGAGAATAGACACTAATTAAATGAAAGTAGTTCACGGGCAGTGCTGGGTTAGTTGTTTCAGAACTTGGATGACTACTGGGAAAATACACCGGAATCCCCTCGGTTGCCTAAAATATAGAAGTAGTATAACCTCCCTATTCCCCAGAGGCTGGTCTGTGAGTTCACATGAAGGAGAAAGAGCAATAAAAAGCAATTTGAGTCTTTACTGACATGTAGCACATGTTTTGTCCGATTTTGAAGAAAAGACTGTGTTTAGTTTCCTTACTGTGGTATTTGTCGCTATTTTCCTGTTTGAAATCCTAGAGGAAGAGATCTTTAATCCAGGTAATTTTTGAAAAAGTGCTTTGAGGGTTTTCCGCATTCCTAGGAATTACACTAAGGCTAAAGTGTTCACCAGAGCCATAGAAAAGGCCTTGGGGAACAGAGCAACTTCCAAGTCCTAGAGACTGTGTGGATTTTTTTCTGTGAAATAGCACTTTTTTGGCCTTTTATTTATTTTATTTTATTTTTTTAACTGCAATATTCATGAATTAGACACTTCTCATATGTTCTAGTGTAAGAGTTTCCCAAAGGAGGGCTGGGGGTGGGTGCTCTGTTCTTTAAGCGATGCTGGGCGCTCCATTGCATTGTATGAGGTGGGGAACAGAAAGGCAATAAACCCCCATCACCTGCTCCTCCAGAAACCCCAGGCGCCAGGAAAAGGAGAATGATGGAATTACGGTCACTTGATGTAAGGTAGGAAAACTGCTCCTAGTGTTCATCAATGTCACGTGGTAACGTGTCAGCTACAATAACTTCCCTAAAAAAACATTTTTCATGCTACAGCTTGCAAATGTGTTTGGCTACGAAAGAAAAACAGAGGATGGTGTTTGGGAGTGGAGATGGCTCCTCGGTGTCTGAGCTGCTACACGTGCCTGATCCCAGTCCTGCAGACCACGCTCCCTCTCTGAGAATCCTTCTCAGGGAGTAAGCAGACAGGGTGCATCCCACAGAATCACTGAATGATACAGGGTTGGAAGGGTCATAGAATCATAGAATGGTTAGAGTTGGAAGGGACTTACAAGATCATCAAGTTCCAACCCCCCTGCCATGGGCAGGGACACCTCCCACTAGAGCAGGTTGCTCCAAGCCCCATCCAGCCTGGCCTTGAACACTTCCAGGGATGGAGCATCCACAGCTTCTCTGGGCAACCTGTTCCAGTGCCTCCCCACCCTCACAGGAAAGAATTTCTTCCTAATAACTAATCTAAATCTCCCCTCTTCCAATTTAAAACCATTACCCCTTGTCCTGTCACTACACTCCCTGACAGAGTCCCTCTCCAGATACCGGACGGCTGCTGGAAGGTCCTCTGGAGATCATGTAGTCCAACCCTCAATCCCATCTTGACTTCCTCTGCTTCCAGTCTCTGAGCAGCCATTAATTAAATATTTTGTTTCCTAATCCAAACACATTCAGACCACAAGGCAGAGGGGTAGTTCATAGCAATATTGATGTAGCTTAAGGATTCTGAATACACGTGAGGCACCATATATCCCTAGAACTCGCGTCTCCCTTATAAAATGCCTGTTGCTGTTTGGCTAGAGCTAGTGTAAGGCTTTAAAAATGCAAGTGTTAAAAAGAGCATAAAGAATTGTGCAGCCATTGCAAAACACTTCAGCATCTTAACAGGCAGTTTCCTTTCCGAGGGAGCTGTTGGGCAGCAGCGCTCCTGGGCTGATTCCCCTCCTGGCAGGGCTGCCCAAAAGTCCTGTCTATCTGAAAGCTGTGAAACTGAAAGGCTGTTGGGTTTTTTTTAACACCTATTCACAAAATACGTGATTTGCAAAACAGTACAAAATGCACACGGTTCAGGTTTGTATATAAATAGTGAGTACCTCCGACACCAAGTGAATTTTCCTTCACTCGAGGGCATGCTTTTTAAGCAGTTGTTGGTTTGGATAAAATTGGAAAGTGGCAGCATCCACATTTTAGCAATGATTAAAAAGGGTTGGGGACGGGTAACAAATACCAGCACAAATTCTTGCAAGATAGCAAAGGTCAGATCTCAATAGCAGCACCACCTCTCCGGCGGTAGTGAGGGTTACGGGTTTTAACGGACACATACTTCGTTCTCTGTTGGGTTAAATCTGCAATTTGTTCTAGCGCAAGCGAGATCTGAACCTGTCCTTGAAAGCATCCAGACGCACGTGGTGTTCATTTCGGTGACAATCTCCACGTCACACAGACAAACGGTATCGCTTGGCACCTTCAGCTCCGTTCTGATCTCCGGCACAGCCAGGCAATCAATGGCATTGCTAGAAGCGAACGCTGCACACGCTGCTATTGCCTGTATTTATGACTTGGCATGAAAAATCAGGTCCTCTTAACGCGGTTAGAAGCCCGGTGCTGCGTGGTGGTGACGCATCCTCAACTCCTGGCTTCGCAGCTGGGAGTCACCTGCCCCAGCCCGTGGCCCCACCTGAGGATCCACCCGTAGGCACTTCGTTTTGAGGTGTAGCTAACACCAGGGACCGCGGTCTACCCTCAGGAAATGTGCAGTTTTCATCATCACCCTTGGAAGGGCTGTGCCCAGAGCTGATGGCAGCAGTTGGCTGGAGGTGCTCGACAAAGGGCTTTGGATGGTTTGCTTTGGATTGCTATTTACAGGCACTTCGCCGTCCTCATACCTGTAAGTTCTTCTGCTCCTTGAAAAAGCTCTTGTCCCTTACATTGCAAGGACCAATTGAAAACTGACCGCTACGGACACACCCTCTGTGGGTTTGCATACGACTGGACATCAAACCTACAATATTACTTCAATGTAAACATATACCTCTTTACAAAAAATAAACACATAATCTAACTCTAAAGCCTAGACCAGTAAGAAGCCAGTTCAAGCCTAAGTATACATTAAATAGCTTTGGAGTCAAATTAAATAAAAAGCTAAATTACAAGCATGTAAGATCTCCATTGGCTGCTGACTGATTCTTTTCTAGCTCCTGGGTCCTGCTTTACATCTTGGCACCGTCTTGTTTTGGTGGTTCTGCCGACTGTGTTTCCAGTACTGAATATTTAACTAGGGAGAAAAAGGGGAAAAAAGTCGTGAGTACGATAGCAGACGATGGAACCAGAGTGCCAGCAGTGGCTGCCCAGCACTGGTTGGCTGGATGTGACACTGGGATGCTGTGATTATCTGCCACTGAAGGAAGGATCGTGCATTTCTTGTCTGAGACGTTTCCGATGGCTGAAAACGTGAAAGCTTAATATTACCCCCCACCAGCTGCCGCGTGAGCTCTGTGGTCTCTTACCACGGCTTTCCTTTTTCTGCATTAAAAGGTTTCGGGGAAAAAGCTGCAGCATCACCCAAGTGGTGTCTTCATCAGAGACAGGGCAGCTCCGTACACCACGAGAGACTTCAAGAATGAAGTCCCCCAGTAAAGCTGCTTTTGTGGCCAGGAGCAGACAGGGGAAGGAATGCCAGGTTCTCACCTTGGGGCTCCTCGCTTACGACAGCTTCCATGTTTTCTCCTTTCACATATTCCGCATTAAGTCCCTCTGAGAAGTAATAACACAGAGAGTGAGATGGGATGGTAGGAAGTAAAAAAATTATTTGCTTTGATGCCTTAAAACTCAGGTGATGGGCCAACCTGCTGTAATGGCCACCTCCCTGGCATCACCAGCGGTACAGAAACATCAGCAAACTACAACCAGCACTGAGAAAGCGCTGCTGGATTTTTCAGGCAACCACAGAGGCTTGCCCAGAAGGCACAGCTCTCTAGCAGCAGCCTTTTTTTTTTCCTGAGCCTCTTGCTTCATCGTTCCGAGGCGAGGCAGCACGGCTAATTACTGTGCTGAGGCGCTCAGCGGCGAGAAGTGCACCGAGCAGGAACATCCAGGACAGGGCTGCCCTAAGTGTGGCTGGATGGCATCGGTCTCACTAAAAGCAGTTATGCAGAGCTGCAAGAAGCACTTCAGAGCAGGCCTGGGGGGATGCAGTGGGATCCCGGTGGGGTGTCAAACCCCGAATAAGTCCCTTATTTTAAGGCAAAGAAGTTTCCAATGTTTGCAACGAGTGCCCAGGGGCACTGCAAGGGGACAGCAAGGGGAAGGGGGTGGCACGGTTCATGGTGGGCCAGCTCAGAGCTGCAGAAGATTGAGTTAGGACTGTCTGGGGCGTGCCATGGACCTCATCCATCCTCTACAGCTCCTCTAAAGGACCTCTTCAGGAGAGAGGCGGTGATGGGAGTGCTGTGCTGTTTCACCCCATTCGGGAGGAGCATTGGAAGGGGAGGTGGCCACACTGTTTTCTGAAGGAAGACTGAGGTAATCCACACTGCAGCCATGCAACATGCAATTTTTAGGGATCTGAACTTAATACACATCTAAATGCAGCGTGAAGTGTGGCAGGGACTCGCTGTGCCTCACCACCAGGTTTTGCTGGGGTTCACTCCTACCTGACAGGGAGGGAGGGAGGCAGGGAACCACACTGGGGCCAAGGCAAAGCAGCACGACGGCAGCCCTCAGGCAGCAATGGGGCAGCCTCTACCTCCAAGAGGTGGGAGAGAGGAAAACTTTCCACAACTGGCTAAAAAAAACCCCATAAACCCCGCATGCCATCAGAGACAGCCAGTCTTCAGCTGGCCAAGCCA
>VZRU01016652.1:4111-38802 GCA_013398155.1 Pedionomus torquatus | reverse complement strand
ATGGGGCCGGCTGGGGGGGCAGCGGTGGTGCCAGGATGGAGCAATGGTGCCAGGCGACAGCTCTGCCCCACTCCCCGGGAGGGGCTCCGCAGAAGTGTAGGGGAGGGAGCTGCTGCAATTTCACCCTTTAATGCCAGGTTTTTAATGTGGAGGTTACGGAGCATAGAAATGTTGGCTGGAAGCGACCTCTGGAGGTCTCTAGCCCAAACGCCCCCTGGGAGCGGGACCCACGGGCAGCAGGTCACATCAGCCATGGCATTGGCTGGTGAGGAGGTGAAAACCTCCAGGAATGGAGGCTTCCCCACCTCCCAGGGTGACCTGCAACAGTGCTGCCCTACTGTCCAGCAGAGGAGATTCTCCTGGGTCCAATCTGACCCTGCTACTGACCCTGACCGCTTCTTTGGCCATCACCCCTGGTTGTGTTGCCTGCCATGGCCAGAAGAGTTTGACTGTGTCATCTTAATAACTGCCCTTAAGTAGCCGTAAGCTGTGATTAGGTCTGCCTTCAGCCACCTCCTTGCCAAAGCAAACAACCTGCCCCGTGGAGTTCATGTAATTCACCCTCTTCTCCCCAGTGCTTTTAAATGGGGGGAGGGAATTGTTTAATAATACAGTCAATATCTTCTTTGTTGGCATTTATGGGTTGTTTCACTACAGAAAAGGGGGTGAGGAAGCAGCCTACGTTTAGGAGGAGTTCCTAAAGCTACAGGGGACTGACAGCCTGAAGAAGTGTCTGGAATATTTTAGTTCCATCCCACTTTACAACAGTTTGGAGATACTGCTGCTAGTGATTTGCCTTTCACAGACCTTCCAGGGGGGGAAAGGCCCTAAACACAGCACCAGAGCAGGTTTCAGTAAGTTTGTGTAGTTCTGCGCGCTGGTATCGTGCCGTTGGAGCTGCAGATGCTTCTGAGCCGTGCAATCCCCTCTGCTGCTGCAGCAACTAACGGGAGAAGCAGGGGTCTCAGGCTGCAGAGAGGCTAAGCTGGAGAAGATGCAGTTCAGCTGCTGTACAAGGCCATCCGTGCATTCACGGCGTTGCCTCTCTTCCTATTCATACGAAGAGAGAAATCAGGATTACGGTCCCGTTTGAGTCAAACTAAAGGAAACTAGCAGGACAACATTTGTACCTCCCAGCCTGGTTCCCCAATAACCTCTTCACCAGCTATTTGCATTTCAATGGCTTTCCAAGCCTCTGGTAATTGTTGGGGGAGGAGGCGGGTAAAAAAAAGGCTATTATATTAGAGTTAGATCAGCTTTAGCAAGCCTGAAGGCATGAGAGAGCATCGCAGCAGCTGATGCAACCCGTGACAGTACATTGTTTGCCGTTCTGCGTGAGCCTGGGGTGCGCACCAGTGCTTGTTGAGCTGATTCATAATTACAAAGAAATGTATGAATGTAGCGCTTAATTGGCAGGCGGGCAGGCAGCAGCAGCGCAGCGCTCTCCGGAGCTGGAGGGAGACGGGGCGGATGGGAACTGGAAATACGTGTTGGAAGGCTAAAAACGTGCCGGCACCCCAGGGTGTCATCCCTGGGGAGGTGTCGTGCCCAACCAGAGCTGGGGCTGTGTGCAGGTGGAAGGGGGCAGAAGTTGTGTCTTTAAGGGAGGCGAGCTCAAGGCAGCTGGAGCGCCTGGGGACCAGCCAGCAAGTGACTCAGCATCGCCTGACCTGCGCCCAGGAGTCCAGGCTATTCTTGGTTCGGGGTGTGTTTAAGGCAGGCAGCCCAGGCTTAAACGCTTCCAGTCGCTCGGCAGAGGATGTGTCTGTGCCCAGGCTGGAGCCTCGCACACGTTACGGTGAGGTGATTCTGCCCCTCTACTCTGTGCTCGTGAGACCCCACCTGGAGTACTGTGTCCAACTCTGGAGTCCTCAGCGCAGGAAGGACATGGACCTGTTGGAAGGGGTCCAGTGGAGGGCCACAAAGATGATCAGAGCGATGGAGGACCTCTCCTATGAAGACAGGCTGAGAGAGCTGGGGCTGTTCAGCCTGGTAAAGAGAAGGCTCCGGGGAGACCTTCTAGCAGCCTTCCAGTATCTGAAGGGAGCTACAGGAGAGCTTGGGGGGGGGACTCTTTGTCAGGGAGGGTAGCAATAGGGTGAGGAGTAAGTGTTTTAAATTGGAAGAGGCGAGATTTAGATCAGATACTAGGAAGAAATTCTTTCCTGCGGGGGTGGGGAGGAACAGGTTGCCCAGAGAAGCTGTGGATGCCCCATTCCTGGGAGTGTTCAAGGCCAGGCTGGATGGGGCTTTGAGCAGCCTGCTCTAGTGGGAGGTGTCCCTGCACACGGCAGGGGGGTTGGAACTCAATAATCTTGTAGGTCCCTTCCTACTCTAACCATTCTGTGATTCTGTGTTGTCCAGGAGTGCAGTGTCATGTTCCTGGTGGATTACTTTCCTCCAAGACTGAGAGGGCTATGACCTTTTCATTTTCTTCTCTGGAGCTAGATTTAAGCTGTAGTCTTTAAATAGTGGAATAAACAGTTGTTGGAGAAACTTTCAGTGGGAAAATATACTTGCTTTCCATTACATTTTAACAGGTACCGTGCTTAACTCTGATGCTGCCTTTGAAAATCTGCTCCCTGGGCTTAGATTGCTCTTGTCTCTCTGAGCAAAACGGCGTTTAAAGGGAAGGGGAAATGATCAGGAAAGGTAATGCTGGGTCAGACAAAAATCTGATTTAGAATCTTTTTCTTCCTAATTCTATTCAAATAATTTAGCAGGCTCAGAACATGTAATCCGTTAGATCTCGGAGCCCCTCGCAGGCACTAATCAATTACCCTTGATAAGTGATGGACACATAAAAAGCGTCAATTTAGCTGCTACTGAAGTGCTGCTGTTTTAAAAGCAGAATGAGCTGTCATGTAGCAATGCATAGCCTTGCCACACTGTTATCTGTGATGGAAAATGAAAATGCTATACACAATGTAAAATGAGCAATTTCAGAGGCTGAATTACATTTCCACCTGTGCCTGTTTCCTGCCTGAGGTATTGTTGTTTTATGGCCCTGTTTTCAAATACAACATTTCTTTTTTAAGTAAAAAAAATTTGCTAATCTGGGGGTCTTTTAAGTTCCCTTATGAAGCTGCAGTGCATCTGGCCAAATTTTCTAAATGCCTTGTTTCCTAAAGACTCGGTTAACGTTACGATCCAAGTGGTTTCCTTTAAAAAGAAAGAAAGAAAAAAGCCCCAATCAAAACAGCCAAGCAGTAGTATGAGATGGCAAGGCTACAAACAGCCCTTAGCCTGCACCGCCCCAGCAGCCCTGTGGTTAAGGGACTCGGGGATATTCCCAGTCTCTTCCGTCACAGCTGCATCACCGTGGAGAAGGAAGGAGTAGGTTTCCCTGGACGATGGGCTGCCGGCTCTGGTCCTGTGCCAGAGCTGGGATCCAGCGGGATTTTCCTCCTCTGACGCCAGCAGCTGAGCTGAGAGAAGAGCCTGAGGGTCTTCGGCGCTCCGTGTCCCCCCCAGCCCATGGTGTGCTGTGGCTGGCTGCTGTGGCTCGCCTGGTGGAAGTAACGGCTGAGTAGAGCTCCCTGTAAACAGACCTGCTACGCTGCTCACTGCCTGCTAAGTGCCACATACTCGCCGTGACCATCTTCCCAGGGAGCCTCCAGACTGGTTCCTTGCAGAACTGATGCATCGGGGGATATTTGCACGTGCTAGTTTTACGTATGTCATTTCTTTGCCTAAATTAGATGTCTAGACTCCTGCTATAATCAAAGGTGAGAGGCAGGTTCCTAATTACAGTGCTCTGAATCACACCCAGATCTCTTGTCTCTATGGGGACCACGGACACTTTATGTAGGTGCTTAAAACGGGTCTCAATATTCCCTGCTGTGTGCTGGATCTGCCACTGCTACTGCTAAGAAACACAGAGCCTCCTCGCCTTGCGTAAATCAAAAGCTTTAGATGCACTCTTAAAGGAGAAATGTTAGTAGTACTCAGATGGAAATTAACTGGAGAGTGCATTTATTTTTGGCCGGTCCCCTGGGAGCACCTGCCAAGCATTACCTCTCATTTCAAGCCTGGCTGTTCCTGCTGAGAAAGTCTGATGGAGCTTCAAGTCTGGGTCAAGGTGAGTGCCTGCCTCTTCATCAGCTGTCTGTGCCATCTAAAAGGGAGAGAGGAGAGAAAGCGAAGCTGCAGGTTGGGTGTGAGGGATGGTGTGCTTGTGCAAGAGAGAGAGCAGCGATGAAAAGAAACCAGACTGCTTGGGAACAGTTTATGTCCTGATTGAATGCACCTGCCAGTCCCCAAGCGTCAGTGTAGAGTTTTAGACTAAAATTGTTGAATCATAAATTAAACAGAGAAAATTAATTCTGGCCTTGTCTACCCCGGGCCGATAGCCAGTTGCTTAAAACAAGGCTTACGTGCACCTGCTTGAAAGTGGAGTAACTGACACGAGCCATGGTGCCTATGAAAAGGTTTCCGAAAGTCATTAAAGCCGTGGCGTGAACACGCTTGGGTGTCAGTGATGGGAACTTCGGTATTGGGTGGACCAGGCTGTGCCCTTCCATGGGAGCATGACTGGAGCGGGTGCAGGGATGTGCCTGGAAGTTCACAGTGCTGAACGGGAGCTGGCATGGCCAGGCTGCCTCCTCTCCTGCTTCCCAACATTGGGTCACTGGGAGCACACTGGTCCAGCACTGGGCTGACTGGAGCGTGAACTCTTCTGTCGGCAGGACTCTTAGGCAGAGACTTTCTCAGAATAGCTGTGATCTCAAATGGAAGGACACTAGGGTGCCGGGGTCAATTCCCGTCTTCTGCAAACACATTAGAAACTCGTGTTCTCTAGATTCCTGAAAAGCAGAAAAACCTGATGTTTTCATATTTTTTTTTTTTTAATTTTCCACTAGGGACAGAAAACGCTGGCTGAGAATCTGAGGCCTGAACCCAAAGAAAACATGTCTCAAGAAGCAGCATAACTGCTCTGGCCAAGGTTTTTATTTTTTTATTTTTTTTCTCAGCCCGCTCCAGAAGTCTGCAGAATCCAAAAGGGGCTACAGAGTGTAAAGGAACATTAAGTGGATCAATGAACAGCTGTAAAAGAGCTTTCCTACCTTTCTCAGCAGTTAATAAGTTTGCTGCGCAGAACTTAGTTTTTCAGAGAGACCTCGTGTGTTTTTTGGCTGGCAGAGGCCTGGCGAGGAATGTTCATAGTTACAAATGGGGAGAAATTGGTTTTGGGGGTTTGTGTTTTGTTTTGGTTTTTTTTCCTTAAGAGGAAAAAAAACCCAAACCCTCAAACAAGCAAACTTGCTTTCACCAAAATCATTGAACCTGTTGCTGAGAGTGTGCAGTGTTACCTGCTGTAATAAAACAGTGCATAAACCAGCCTTATTCAGACTGAGAAGTGTGGAAATTTGAGTGTAGAACAGGTCGTGTCAGGCAGTCAAGGTGTCTGCTTGGGTTTTTTCCCCTCTCACTGGACAGGGGTGATGTATGTGGCTGTGGGCACTGGCTGAGAGCAGGCATGACTCAGGACTGATGCTGCTTGGGAGGAAAGTGGGTTTGTTGCCAAATCCTGGATGCTGGCCCTTGGAGAAGAGAGCTGACTCTATCTTCTTGGCTCCTGAACCTAAAAGGAGACTTTTTAGCACAGCTAAATTGTACATGTCCCTTGTGAAGGGTTTTGGGGCCAAAACCACTAAAACACCCAGACTCTTTCATCTAAATACAGTCCTAGGAAATTACCACGGTCTCAGTCTAAGATGCACTCTGTCTTGTACAATGTTATCCCTCTTTTGTAAATAAGGGTTTGTTTGTTAACTCCTTCTACCAGTAATGGAAAAGTTTCACCAAGTGTAACAGAAGTTATGCGCAAAAAAGGAATCTAATGCTTATAAAGTCTAAAAAGTTTGGGATTGTTCTTAAACTGTTGTGTGCAAATTGAGGTTTTCTTTAACCGTATCATAAAGTTTTGTAATTGAGCAGTGTTTTATGTCAAATTTTGTTACAGGTTCAAAACCCTGTTGAAAAGTCCTCATGTGTCTGGTACTTTCTCTGTGACTCTGGGAGTTAAAAAGCCCAAGTTTGGAGGTAGACAGGTTCTTCTCAGACCAGCGTGCAGTTGTGCCCTTGTTGGGACCATTAGGTGCTTTACAGGCTGGATAGATATGAATTTGATGTTTTTAACTTAGTGTTTTGGGGGTCATTTTCTTTTTACCGAAACTTTGCAAATGTATATGAAGTGCTATTACACGGGATTTAAAAATAGGAAAAATCTATAAAATTCAAGCCCTTTTTCCATGGGTTTTGTTGTGCTCTGATCCCAGCTCTTGGGCTGGTCTCCATGGTACAGAGTATGTGACCTGACCCCTACCGGTAACATGCGTCAGTGTGGAAGGGTTCACTCAATGTGCTCTTAAAATGAGGTTGTTTGCCTACAAACCCAGTTGTTTCCACTGCTGATGCCACAGAGTGGGTCTCCAGGTGCAGCAAAACTCCTGGGCTAGCAAAAAGCAGAGCTGGTGGGTGTTTAACTGCTGAAGCTAATTTACAGAAAAAGATCTGACACTATTTTGACATATGCCTGAAGTGATTCTGTTTTACGCTCATACGGCTTTGATATTTTTTTTTTAAATTTTTTTTTTTTGCTGTCTTAACATTAACTCTTTTCCTTTCCTTATCACTGTGATCGTAACGCTTTCCTTTCCCTCTTCCCTCCCTCAGCATCCCCTGTGTTCTCTAACACCATCCTGATTCGGGGGGGAATGCAACAGCCTGGTTTCGTCCAGTCCCGGTCTGCGTTCAAGCAGGATGCTGCAGCAGTAGCAAACCCGCTGAGACACAAAGAGCAAACGGTACCCAGGGGCACGGGCTGAGGGGTCGGGCAGACTCCCGGCAGGTGATTGCAAAGGATAAACCCTGTAAAGAACAGAATTGACTCTCTGCCGGCAGAAAGCACATGTGTGCATGGGTGTATTCTGGTCTAACGCAATTCAACCCAAGTTTTACCCTCTGCTTGTCAGTCCAGGTGCTCTGAGCAGCTATAGAGAGGAACTGCCTTTTGTGTTAAAGATCTTACTGCCCAAATAGACTCTTATTGCTAAACTGTAATGCAGCAGCGAACTTCTGCGGCCAGACAGAATTCCTACTGATGTCAAAGGTTTTATTTCCACTGAGAAATCAGTGCGTGCCGCAGATTTTGGAATATTATCAACGTTAAAACAGCAGTCTGGACTGTGTTTTCCCTGCTGTTGTCAAGTGGAACACTTAGGGGTGACTATAAGTGTAAGTCTTCGTTACTCTTTCGTTTTGTTCATTTGATGGCAGAATCGCGGTTTGCTCAGTTAATTAATTTCTCCTGCTGTGCTCTGGTCTTTCACACGATGCCGGGGAGGGGGGAAGCCTTCGGGGGTGAGACAATGTAGTGTGAACCCACAAAAGTTGTTTGAGGGACCTGGGGGAGGTGAGAGGTTCTGAAAGTTGGTTTTATTATTTGGAAATGGTTTTTCTGTAGAACACAAGCGCATGTGCCACTGTGGCGTCTGTGGTCAGAGCAGCTGAATGGGTAGGAATTTGGTTGAGCCTCTTGGAAACCCTTCATAAAATCTGTGATAATTCACTGAAGCAAGTTTGTAAGTGATAGGGAAGCTGTTTCTTTCCCATTCACAGCTGTCAGAAATTTTTACCGCTGGGGTGAGGTTTGTGCGTCTCCTGCAGCTCCTCTGGGAGTTCAGCCTGCTCTTTGGACTCCGCTGCCATCCCTGCAGGGTCAGGCCATGAGCTGCTCCTTGGCGAACAGCACTGATGGTAATTAAGTTTTTATTCCCCCATCTTGAGCCAACTGCAGAAGTGTCAATATTGGTACTGCTGTTTTACAGGTGAGGGGAAGACGGGGGGGGAGAAATATGTTTTTCCTGGAGAGATCAGCCCCACGGCCATGCTGTGAACTGAGCGACTTGCACTGATGGGGCAACCTGGGAGAGGCTGGAGAAAGAGATCCCATATGTTATCCCCAAAATGCCACCTGCTTGGCTCCCTGTGGAGCAACACCAGCTTTGTCGTGCTGCTGGTGGCACGGGGGTGGCTTTTTCTGCCTCAAGCTGAGGGGCACAGGCTGCGAGCATCTGGAGCCCAGGCTGGTGGGGCTCTCGTGCCGCTGTGGCCAGGTGCCAGAGCCAATGCTCACCATGGTTCTTCCCTTCTCAGCATCTCTCCGTGGCCTGGGACGGCACTTGGCCCCTCGCTGTGGGTTGCGTAAAGATGATCAAATGGTCCATGTCATCTGGCATGTTTCTGCGTGTTGTGACTCCTTGGGAAAGCTCAGTGCTGTGAGCCTACTGTTTTCCAGATGCAACGTCTACCATCCCTACTCCTCCCGGCGGAGCCAGTGCAGTCCCTGGTGGGAGTGTTTGCTACATCAAAGCCCTGGTTTGTGCTGTGAGCGGATGATTTCTCTGGTATATTTACACTTGTAAGGGAAGATATTTTTTTTTTCCCCCTTGTAAATATCACGGCACTTCTGTTGCTTCTGTGCTGGCCCATCTGTGCACCATTTTCACTTGTACTGACTCATGTTCACAGAATAGTAAGAACCGTCTCTAAGTGTTTTAATTTCTGCATTCGAGTGGGCCCGTTTTGCTTTTCCAGTTAGCTCTTAGGCAGCTGAGCGCTGGGTTTTCTTTTTTCTTAATGACATCTCTGGACTCTGCTGGGCTGGCGTAGATTTAACTGAAGTAGTTTGCATTTTTTCATTCAGATTTTTCAAGACTTTCTGAGTTTCTGGGGCTTGTTCTCTGCAGTGTGATGTGCTTTCTGCCTGTTTTCTGCATGACCAGAGGTCACTGGCTGTATACTCTTTCCAGAAGTGGGGACAACATCTTTAGTCTGTCAGAAGGTTTCAAGTTCAGATTTTCCAGAAGAAGGAAATGTTAGGTTAAGGTTGTTCGTGCAGATTGCGTTCAGGCCCGTTGAGTTGAGCAGTGCTCTTTTTAACGAGTGATCACATGCTAATTTTCTCCACCTCTGTCTCTTTGGGTAACCAGTGTAGACAGCAGCTCTTGAGTATTTTGCTTCGTCTTCAGTGCACCATGTGCACCCAAGGTTGTCTTCATTGTCCACAGGTCAGACCTTGCTCTGGAGGTGGGCCGATCGCAGGTTCTTTTTAGTAGCTACTTCCCTGATGCTCCCTGAGATGTAGCATCCATATCCTTACCCAGCTTGAACCATCTCTCAGCTCTCCTCTGGCCTGGTATCACAGAGGCCCTGCAACCGAAGGGCACGTTTTTGGTGAAAGCCCTACCAAACCCTGTAGCTGTAGGAGCATCTTTGGTCACGGTGGGATGCTGAGTGTGTTGCCTCACCAGCGTGGCTGGCACAGTGGGGCACTGAGCTTGCTCAGCACTGAGAACAGTCAAAGTAGCTGCTGGATCTCTGCTGCACATATGTAAACAGCAAATAAATATATATATGTGTATATATATATGTCTGAGGCTGAAAACAGCCAAATTATGATCCCTTTTCCCCCCTGAGAATATGAAAAGACATGTATTTCACAGCAGTCGAGTCTGCCATTATTTCAAGGTACTGCTTTTAGAAGCATGGAGGTGTGAGAATATTTCAGTAAATGACAAAAAGATCCTTTTAACAGGGGCAAAAGAGAGTCTTTTTCCTTAAAATGTGTTCTTGGGAAAGACTTGAGCCATTTCAGCTGAAATGAAAAAATGTAGCCTGAGGCCAACCCAGCTGGAGAAATTTTCAACCCAAACAATTAATTATAGATGGAATTATGAGCAACCAAAACTGAAGTTATACAATAGTCAACTGTAATTACAGTGCTGCTTTCAACTCTGCCTATAACACTGGCACACGTGTCAACGGGAGCTCTTGGGTGGCTCTCTTAGGAGGAGCCTTCTTACAAAGCTGTATGGAAACCCCAGCTTGCTGATTTGAGGGGGTGGGAGCAAGCATTTGACATCAGAAATAATCTACTTCAGAAAGAGACATTACCTGGTTGACTTTCAGAGCTGTGTCTTGTCTGTGTCCAGTGTTTACCCAGGGTCAAGTTTAGCTGGGCTGTTATGTTTCTGTTGCACGTGGGAGGAAGGGCGTAATGAAGAGGGAGCCTCCTGTGATGGAGAACAGCTCAGGCATGAGAAAGCTGGGTTGGCAGAGATTAGTGGGGCTGCATCCCATCTGCAATAGCTCCATCTGAGCAAGGCTTTCCTGGGAAACAGGGAGGTAACCTCCTGATGAGGGAGGTTGTCTGTTGTAGAAGCAGTTCTTTGCTTGCTCCTTGTTAGGGAGAACACAGCAAGGCTCCAAGTGTGTCCTGAATGAATGGTTCCTCCTGGACACTTTCATGCCACACACAGTCATGGGTGAGCACTTTACAAGCTTGCACATGGGGGAATATTTTCACCTCCGTTGGCTGCTAAATTTGGCTGCATGTGAGTGCTCTCAGCAGTAGAGGTAGTGCTGACAAACAGTCATTTTCAGTGATGAAAGGAGTGCAGGTGAGAGGAAATTTTGTGGGAGGAGATCCTGCTCTGAATTTCTTGTGGAAACCGTAATTATGTGATTCAGTGTAGAGAGGTATGAGGGTTTCCAGTGTAAGCTATAAAAACCGCTTAGGGAAGCAGCCTACGGATGAGGTTGCTCAGTCAGACCTTATCTACTCGTGTGGGAGCGTGGAAATCTTAGCACTCCACCTTATCTCTTCTCCCCTGGGAGATCAGTGTTGAGGGAGTTTGACCTCTCGCTCACCGTTTCAGATCAAACCTAGTGTAATAGTGGCTTTTGGCCATGCAGTGCCTCAATCACTTAATTCTTGTTCCCTGCCCTTGCGGGTAGAAATACATCTTGCCAAAATGCCACTTAAGTGATACCTGGAGGATAGTTGTTATGAAGTAGAGCTACAGCAGAAACATTCCTGCTTCCTCCAGGCTTTCCCTGCAGGAGCAGAGCTTGGGATGTTCAAGGCAGCAGAAGTTTGTCCCTCTGCTTCGAGGGGCATCTATCTGGTGTATGAAGAAGATCCCTGTTTCTGTGCTTCCTCCTGGGCTTTTGCAGTTCCCTGCAGATTTAAATGAACTTTCAATCTGTTGATTCAAAGCATCCAGTGCAAGGAGATCCCAGACCTGGAATGGATGTTCTCCAAAAGCAAGGGCCTCTTGGTGCCAGCACAGGAGTATCCATGCAAAGAGGTCTCAGCCAGAGCAGGCCCAGAATCTATTTTGCTTTCTCACACTTGGAGCTGGTATACTTTAAAGGATATCAAGCGGCAAATGTGGCAAAGGGGGAAAATTGTTACAGACTGTATTTGGCAGCAAACCAGCAAAGATAAAATACCATACGTTCTGTGCAATGAGCTCCTACATAAATGATTCATTCACTGGAACACAGCTGGGGTCAACACCTTCCATTTGAATAGCCCAAAGTTAAGCAAATATTTTTATGTGGATTTTCTCAAAAAAGAGGGGGGGGGAAAAAAAAGACAATATATTCTGTTCCAGTAAAAAAGCTCTTTATCTATGTAACTTTTAAGAATCAAAATCCCCCAAGAACAGTGTCACCGTGTTATACACGTATATGCAGCAGCTGAATAGCTAGAAAATGACAAGATATGCCCTAGAGATGCAAACTCTGAAAAGGCTGCTTGTTTTCCTCTGTATTGCCAGCCAAGTCTGTTCTACAAATTGTGTGTGGTGAAGATCACACTATTTCAAAATATCAAATTGCTAATTAAAGAAACTACTCCAGGAAACTTTCCAGTAGAACAATATATGCAGTGGGATAATAGTAGTCACTATTTCTTTAATGAGTTTCTTTCCTAACCAGAATTTCTTGCAATGCATTCAGTGCAGCCATTCAGTTAAATTATTATGAATCACATGTGTATTATTTCTGATCCGGCATTAACATAAAAACTTCTGATGAACCATAGGATTACGGAAACAGGTCTAGTGTGTAGAATGGCAATATCATTCCTGCAGATAAAAGCTTGAAAATGAAGGTCCTTATGCAGCAATACAATTTAATGCATTAGCTTCTAGGCTTAATTTGTGAGGGTGCTGAGAAACTACAGGTCCAACTGAAGCCAAGAAGAGTGGGGTGTCTCTGGACAGTCAGATATGTTGATCCACAGAAAGACCATTGCTCTGCGGTGCAGCATTGCACTCTCTGGGATCTGAATCAGCAGAAGGTAATGGGAGGGAGAAATCTTTCTCGGTAGGCATTCTCATAACTTGGTTGGTTGAGCTGGATATTTTCTTAAATGCTTGTGTTTTGCTATAGAGAAGTAATTTAGCAATGTCATCCAAGGGACGGTGTGTATGAGCCCTCATGAAATGATGTAGATAGATCAGGTCAAGCAAAAGGTAGTTTAGTTATGTTGCTGAGAGAAGAGCGGAGAATGTAAAAAAAATCTCTGAAGTCCCTTCTTCCCCATTCTGGGAGAGGATGGTGGTGAAAATACTCCTTTCAGGTTCTGAATAGAAGTTGACATAATGTGGTGGATTTCCAAAAATATTCCAAGAAGGTGGAAAGCTTTTTGGTGCGTTGTTTGTGGTATTAGGTGTCTCATATACTATATCTTGAAAATCATAGAGTCATAGAATGGTTAGAGTTGGAAGGGACCTTCATTGAGTTCCAACCCCCCTGCCATGGGCAGGGACACCTCCCACTACAGCAGGTTGCTCAAAGCCCCATCCAGCCTGGACTTAAACACTTCCAGGGATGGGGCATCCTTTATTCCTGCTTAAGATCCTTTATTCCTTGAAATCCTTTACTCCTGCTTAAGAGGTTCTCTAGCACCTATATAATTTTCTCTGGTGAACAAGAATGACTTCTTGATCTTGGGTTTTGCATTCCCAAATAGCTATTCTTCGTATTCCCCTCAAGTAAAGTGAACAAACAACCATTTAAAGCGAAGAGTACAAGAGCTTCCTAAGTACAAGGTAAGGCTTTTCCTCTTCATGTATTTGGAGTGGTTACTAGGAATTACACCAGTAGTCCTTGATGAATCCTTAGTTTGAATCCTATTATCTCACCACACAGTTAGCTAGAGACCTGTGGGATGACTCTTCTTCACCTGCCTTAAAAATCTCTCTTGTAGTCTCTGAAGGACTTAATCTCTTCTTTGTCATTGGACTCAATGATACTGGTAGTGTTGGGATGTTGACTTTAGATGGTTCTTCTGTAGCTAGTCCTCACCCTGGTGTTGCTTACCATGACTCATCTGTGTTTCCTTGCACTGATTAGCTCCCATTCCTTTGCAAATAAGAACTGAAACAAACCTCATGTGAATGAATCACTTGGAGGAGGACAGCAGCTTGTTTTGGCCAGTATTTGAAGACAGTGGAGCCAATGCCTACAGGTTGGGGGGTGAGCACTTCACTGTGCTATGTTTTGCACTAACTCCTAATAGAAAGATCAGATAACTTAAATACATGAGTTAATAGGAACGTTCTCCTTCCATTCTAGCCAGCAGAACTGGGGCAGGGTGCTGTTCTCTCTGTCTTGGTTGCAGATGGGCCAGCCTCTTAGGAAATGAATTGGTTGCTGAACATGAGTAGGAAAATACTGTGGTCAGGCTATGTGTGCCATTGTTTTCTCGGCATCTAAGCTACACTTGGGTGTTTGCCATGAGAGTTAGTGACCTGGTGAGCTATTTGCAAATATGACCTGTGGCATATGACTGAGGTCAGGGAGTATTGTCACAGAGTTGTCAAGAGTTGGAAGGGATCTCTATGGATCAGCTTAATTCCCATGTGTCCAAAGCACCCTGTCAAATACTGAGAAAAATATTGGTGTGTCTTACAGGTCAGATTTTACACATCGGGTCCAGACTTGGCTCTTTTGTCTCTAATGTCTAACAGGCAAGACAAAATCACAGTCCAATCACTGTTCTTCTCAGCTCATCCAAAATGTGAGTTGGATGTGGATTCTGTTTAGTGGGCAAATCATTAGTCAATGTTTTAAGAAGCAAATAAATGTTGATGGTGGCTCTCCTTCATCCCAAGAAGGAGTCAGGAAACAGGAAAGAGACTTGGGAAGGATCAAAGACAAGTATACTCCTCTGGCCTTATCAGAGCTGTCTTTGGGCAGCTTCTCTCGTTTCAATCTGGAAGGCATCATGCTGGATCTGAGAGTTCCTGGTCTGGGAATCTGTTGACACCTGAAGAGTGGAAAGTGTAGAGGGAAGAAGTTGGTGAAGGGCAGCAAGCAACCATGGAGTTCTTCAACACTGACTACGGACCCCTTTTTTTTTCAGTGTCTGGGGGTAAGCATTCCCGCACTGTCTCCAATGCTCTCCCCTTTCCTGCCTCACAGAGCATTGCTCTTTGCATCTCAGTGGATTTATTCTCCTCCTTATCTAATTTTANCCCCCCAACGTAATCAACTGAAGAAAAACGAGCTGGTAAGTCATTGTTTTTACCACTTTGGCAGCAAACGAATGTTATGTCTGGCACGCTCGGCACCAAGTCAGAAAATGAATCAGCAGCTGTTGTGACAGAAGCTTTTTCCTGAATGGGGAAACAGAGACAAAAAGAAAACAGGCCAAGGAGAGGTTTCTGCAGTGGGCATTGCCAGCCCCCCACTGCCATGAGGAACATCCCTGCCCTTCGCCAGGGAGGCAGCCCGGCCACCAGCAGGGTCCTCCCTCTTGCCCCCGGCATGGAGCTGGGATGTGCCATTTTGTGTCTGGCCCCTGGCTGTGCCCAGGTGGGGAACGATGGGACAAGGTGCCCTGACACCTTGGAGGGGAGCTGGTGTTTTAGGGAAAGGAAGAAAGACCCAAATCCCTGGAGGTCTACCCAAAACCATCTCAATCAGGTGGGTGGGGAGGGTGTGTGTACAGGCACATCCATCGAAAAACACTTGCTTGTCCCAGGACTGCACGATGGTCTGGTTTGCTGTGTGCCCATCTGTGGGAGAAGGATGAATCGTGTCGTTTGGTCTTGGTGGACTTGGACCCATATTCAGTTGTTTTAAGCTGTAACCTTGCACTTATTATACACTGCACACTGTGAGCTGCAAGGTCCTGGAGGAGAGAGTGGTTTACGGTACCCCCAGATCCCCATCCTTTTTCTTAATCTAATGGTTAACTTCTCGTAAGGAATCAATTTGCTTTGTGACCTTTGGCATCTGCTGCTTCTTTCACGCCGGACATTTGAGGGCACATGAGAAATGTTTTTGAGTAATATTATGGCCTTGTTAATATATTGCAAACTATTTTTACAGGAGCAGCATCAAAGTTTTATCTGCTAAATAAATATTGCTGGGCTAAGCTAATACACAGAGTAGATCTGGAGGCATTACCACACTGGGGCAGACACAGGGTCCTGCTGGAGAAGAGCACTGTACGACTGGGTGATGAATGAAACTGGAGCTTCAGTGGGTTTATCTGAGACAGAGAACCAGGGAATATCTGAAAAGGGCTGATTTCGCTACGGTATTTTTAATGGGAATAACAGACCACTGAGCCAGCTGAGCTGGTGGCTTGCAGCCTGAGTAGCTTCGGCAAAGTCCAAAGGGACAGTGTGTGGTTGAGTCAGGGCAGAGGTTGTCCTGTGTTCCTGGAGACAATTATCACAATATTTATAGCTCCTCTCATGCCAAATGGACAAGCAATGTGTTTGTCCATTCCCTGTGCCTATAAATTCCCTCCTCACCTCTGCAAAACAGTGTGTGCTTTAACACCTGCCCTGTCACATGCCACCAGTGACACAGGTCGGAACAGGAGTTTCTTCTCTGGCACGGCTGGAGAGACTCTCTCCACACCTGGTTTTCTCCAGCTGAGCCTACAGCAGTGTTCCCAGTCCAGCCCATGGCCTCATCGTGCCACACATCCCTCCTGCTTTTGGTTGGGTTTGTTGCTGGGAGGGATGGGTCGGTTTATATTAGTAGGACAGAGTAGGACAATTATAGGAGAATGAAGCTGGGGGGGCTCAGGTCCTTCTGACGTTTTGTGTGTTGACTGACAAGATTTTCGGTGAAGTTGTGTGTTCAGCATTTCCCTTTCGGGTGCCTTCGCTCCAGTCCCAGCTCCCTCATTCCGATCCACTAAAACACTGGCTTGTCTGCGCTGTTAAAAACCTGCAGCCCCGTGGAAACGCTGGGCACAAAGCACCTGAAACTCCTCAGGGTTACCCGGCTGGAGGAGGAGGACGTGGTACTGACAGCCTGGCCCACCCCAGCCACGGAAAGATGTTTTGGTAGAGATTTGTTATTCACTGACCAAAGCACTGATGTGACAAACATACAGATGTACCAGTTCTTTGAGTCCTTGATTAACAGTTTTATATAAGAAAAAAACAAAAACAAAACCAAACCAAAAAAAACTTGAGGAAGAAAAAGCTTATTTTAATATGTTTGTGGTTAATTTTTCTTTACCTTTGGTTTTGTTTTATGACTGGTGGATTTACAATCCATCAAGAGGAATCCTTCAGACATCATTTTCTAGGAATGCTGCTTTTTATTATCTTATTATATCATGTATTTTCTCCGCTTGATCCTTACCCTGCAGAGCCTTTCAATCACATGTAGATGCAGTGGGGCTCTTGTCGCTTGTGTGGTGGCAGCTGAAGGGAGCCCAGCCCTGCTGGAGCAGGGACAGGAGCCAGGGACTGCCCAACGTTGCCCCAGAGGCTTCAACAGCTCTTGAGGATCTCCATTGTGAGCTGCTGAAACCTATGGGAGATGGGCTAGTCTTTCAAAGTAACTCCATGTGAATCGTTCCTCAGTGGACTTTAGGTCAATTGATTCTGTTTGCAGACATGGGAAGGAGGAAATGATGTGCTGTTGAGGAGCACATGCCACCCTGCTCAACTGGTATAGAGGGATCTTTTCCAACCATTCTCCTGTGTAAAAAGTACTGGGCCTGATTTTTAAGGTGGGCATGCGGTTTGCTCTGAAGGTGTTAGTGAAGTTGCTCCTGATTTGCTCTGGGCTGTGATTATGTGAGAGGAAAATGCCTCTTCTGTCTGAAGAATCAAAATCAAAGGTGGAGGAGGGAAAGGTGCAGTTGACATTTCAGGACTGACCGGCCATCTGTGCAAGCACCAGCAAGTACCTCCTAACCAACAGGCAGAGGCCACCTCCTTCTAACACTTTCTGTCAAGCTTGTTGGCCGTGCTGAGAGCATCGGCGTCTCTCGCAGCAGCACCTGCAGGCTCAGCTCTGCTGTTTTAGGGGCTTTCAGGATTAGGCCAGGGCTCCTGCACAGCTGCCGTGCCTTGCTCCTATTTTACATCCACTGCAAGATGTTTGAATGGACTTCAGAAGCCATTAGGAACCCAAATGTCGACCTGCACTTGCAAAATGTCTCTGCTTAATGTTTTCCTACTGACGCTCTGTTTTGCTCCCCGCCTGCCAGAGTTTCCTGTGACCTATTTGAAATATCACTCTCCTAAGTGAAAATGTGCCTCTCTTTTTCAAACTTGCAAAACTCACAAAAATAAATAGCCTAATTTGGCCAGTTAATAGCCCTCTCCTGGGGCTCCTCTCAGCAACTAAGAGGCCTTTTAAATACAACATTTGTGACTGCGTCATTAAAGCTCTGCATGATCCAAGAAGACTAAACCAAAAAGAAAGAAATTCCTTATTTGATCTAAGTTTTCTTTTTTTTTTTTTTTTTTTTTTAAATAGTGACACTAGAGACCCATTTATTTTTAATTACACAATTGCTTTATTAAAAGCCTAAATCCTGCAGTCCCTAGTCATTGCTCAGGCAAAACTGCTATCATTGAAGGAAAGACCTGTAGGAGTCAATCCTAAAAATAGGGCAGCTGACAAAGTCTGCCTTTCAAAATGGGTTCGCTTTGCTTCTGAAGGATTTCCCGAGTCAAAGAGAACTTGCCTCTGCTTTGCTTTTTCAGTTCTGCAGCAATTGGAAAGCTGAAGGTAAGAAAGCAGTTGCTCCAGAAGGCAAAAGCAACCTCAGTTTTCCTTCCAGATGAGCTGTGCTGCCCTTTCCACCCTTAGACACCACCCTCCACATAGCCTCTTTAGTACTTACTGGCACAAGGAGATATGCGTGAGAGTTAGCTCTGGCCAAACTTATTTCCAAACATGAGCCAGCTTTACCCTGGTGGGCCTTGAGGAGAGATCTCCCTCTCACCTGCCCATGGGATGACTTACACTGTGCCCAGTGGGAAGCCCCCGAGCTATCATCCATTTTGCCAGCCCCTAAATACTTTCCTTGTGCTCCTACCAAACCCCGAGCCTCTTGCAAACCCTCCGTGGGCTGGGGTTTGTTCACCTGTGTAGAGTGATGGGAATGGCTGTAGCATCAAGCAGGGCCACCTCCAGTCTTGAAGCACCTCTCCACAGTCCTGCCTGGAACGTGGGGAACAAAACCGGTTGCTGGGAGACTGATGGAGGGCAGAACTGACCCAGTGCTGTCCATCCTGCACTGGTACGTGTACGACCCAAATGCATTTCTCTCTTTGGACTTCATGTGAGGGGTAGATCTCCCTGCTAGGCTAAGATGGTGCTAGCAGTAGGAGAGGGAGCAGGCTGGCCAGCCACATATACTGGATTGTATTCCTGGGATAAACTCCAGAGCCTTCAATTTTATTATCTAATTACCCAACCAAACTCATTCATCTTTATTTTTCAGTCTAAGCCACAGACCCCAGTTTAAATGCAGCTCTGCTATGTGAAGTGCTGCCCAGGCACTCTCCAATTGGAAAAAATCACGGTTTCTCAGCTTTATTCACTGAAACTGTGTTTTCTCAGTGTAAAGGATGCATGGCAGAAATCCCAGCCCTGGTCAGTGGCAGAGGTCTACATTAGGCTGTGCTGAGATGGGAATGGCTACATTATCATGGGCAACTGTACCAGGGGGAGCAAGAGAAAGAAAATAAGCATTTAATTTGATCTTAAGGATGTGTAGCTAGATGTAGTCTTCATTATCAGCGTGACAAAGCATTGTTAGATTGCACACAGGGCTTTGTGGTGTGGCTCATTGCAATATATGGCTTTATTACCAAGTATAAACTCTAAGAGCTAGTAAAAAAAAAAAAAAAAAAAAAAAAAAAAAAAGGGAAAAAAACCCTCCCCACAGAAGTTAATGAAGCATCAGGAATATGTAACTGCAAACTGGAGCCCAAGGAGGGGACCAGTGCTGGTGTCCTGCCCTTTTCCTCTTCAAGTTGTAGCAGAAATTTGGCCTTGCTCCTCTGTCCTTGAGTGCCTGTGGCTAACACATGGCTTAAACCCTCCAGCCACGCGTGCTGAAGGTAAGCCCTCCTCTCCATATGCTCCTATGGTGTAGATGTAATCCATGTCCATGCTGGGACAGAGGCTCCCAGATTAGCATAACCCTGCCCCTGGGAGGGGCTTAGCTTTAAAAGATGAAGCTTTTTCTGTGCTCCTTGCCTTTATTTCCTAAGGGAATGCAGATACTCGCAGGTTCAGTGAGCATCCAGAGCAGGTAAATGGCTAACAAGGGGTAAAGTAGAAAACTTTCCTCCAGATCTAGCAGTATTCATGTTTGCTCTCCAGTTTGTCAGGGCTGGGAGGGGGAGGAGGGAAGGGAGAGGTGGCAGATGCTGCAGAGCATGAGGCTGCTGTCTCGCCAGCTTGCTCTCATCTTAGAAAGAGGAGAGACATGGGAGAGAAGCCCTCATGCAGTCTTTCTCCCTTAGAGGCCTCTTGCAGAAGGAGCCCTTCTGGTGCTGCTTTCCCAGCCCCAGCGTGCAGCCTGCTGGAGTTGAGGGGGTCTGTCTCGTAGGAGGCTGGAGCAGAAACACAGATGCTTTGTGGAGTTCAGTCTCGCCCTCTGGGCAATCAACTGGTCCCGCTTCTCAGCAGACTGTGGGGCTGGGACAAGCACACAGCCTGGGAGATGCTGTGAGCTGTGCCTGGGAAGTTAAGAGCTGCTGAGCAGGGCAATGAAGTTGTGTTGCGATGCAGGTAGGTATGTGACAGGGAGGGTGTTCGGTCCTGGCCTGCTTCCTGATGGAGGAAACGCTCTGCAGAGAGGTGGGGACACCTTCTGCAGGCCAGGCCTCCTTCATTTGTGTTGAATAGTGCATGGGAAGGAGCCTCCTGGAGCACAGCATCTGGAAACCCCAGGAGACAGAGCAGAAGGGGAAACCGAGACGGGTCTGGTCAGGAGGAGGGAATGAGCAGCAGCAGGAAAAGCTGCTACATCTGGTGGTGGAGCTGCTGAACTCTGAGCATGCCTGGCGAAAACCTGTCAGGCTCACAGAAGCACGTTGTGCCCTCAGAGGCTTTGCTCAGGGATACTTGGACATACGGCCACAATTCAGTTCCTCCTGCTCCTCCAGTGGCAGTATTGCTGCTCCTCGCCTTGTCTCTCGACTTGCTGTTTTCTAGGCTTTCTCCAAGCAGAGACAAGCTGACTTTATCTCCCCAGATGTTTCTCATGATCTCTCTCGTTCTAGCTTTTATCTCTGACCACAAGCAGCACTTGGAACAATTAACACCTTGTGCTCCTAACATCTTACGGTTTACAAGGCAGCTGGTTACTAGGGCAACAACTGCACTTTTTTCTTTTGGTGTATTGACTGAAAATCAACATTTTATATTAAAGGAAAAGAAAAATAATATTCTCTCTAGCCAGAGTGAGTTACAACACCATCTCTCCTGTAATCAAGATATTGCTGAATTATGGTGCTATAAACAAACACTTCTGATATAACCACAAACACTGTGGGACATGTAACACATTGGCAGTATATTTCAAGTGACAAACTCATTTATTGTGGGGAGTGGAGGGAGAAAAACACCTTTCCAGAAGCTGCTGCAAAGAATTACCGCAAGGAATGACCAGAGCTTAAGGAGGCAGAAGCAAAGTAATTCTACCAGCCTGACCGGAATGAAGCACTTCAAAGTGTGAAGAAGATTAGAGCAGCACCAGTAGCTCAGAAGGTGAGGACACAGGACTTGATTATTCTCTCCCTCCCACTGGCATAAATCAAGATTAATTCCATAGCACTTAATAGAATCACCATGCTGTGAGACTGGTGTAACGAAGTAGCTCCCAGGAGGTTGGGGAAGCGAGCCCACAGCTATCCCATAGTGTCAGCAGGCTGGCGTGGAGGCTTCCTTGCTTGCAGGTGGGACTTGGGTAACGATCATGAATCATTAAGGTACATAACTATCTGAGAGATCAAAGTGCTCAGGAGCTCTAGATGTGAAACTGGCTGGTGCCAGATGTCGTGGAGTCAGAGAACGGGCTGGGAGCTGCTTGCCAAAGAGGATTCATCGCTTGCTGTGTTGCAGGTGGCGGTTGGGTCACTTTGGTCAGCAGGATTCGAATAGAGCCATCATCTGCTTCCTCGATGGTCCGCCAGCTCTTGTGTTTGGTGAGTTTTAGGCCTTGAGACTTTCTTGCCCACACAGGCTGATTTTGTATGCTCTTTTATTGTGCCACATTGTGCTAGCCTGTGTTGGTAGTGACCCTCTGCCCATATGTGAGCTGTCAGGAGTGACCCTCAAGAGTGTCCATAGGAAGGACCACGGATGGAGATGGGCTGAGAAGCTGTTCAGGAACTCCCCAGGTGCATAGAAAAGGACATCCCTGCCATACAGTGGCAATGGGAGAAGAGACGGAGGGATATTGCCTCCCTACATCCTCTTAGTAAACCCACCCCTGGAAAGGATAATGTGTATAACCATCTATGTGCATACAAGAATTTGATAATGATTGACCACACTTATGGTCAGGAAGTACCTGTGGTTAAAGTTAAGTGACTGCATCTTATGACTTATGTATTTATACCAACATGTAGAGTATGAATGGGTTATGCAAAGCTGGCATGGGGTTTGCAGGGCTGACTTGGAAGTAGAAAAAAACCTAAACTGTGTGACATTATAGGTGACCTAGCTGACGTTGTGGGTGAGGATGGCTAAGGTGCCATCATTTCTGGAAGACTGGGTTTCCAAACATGCCATTACAAGAACACTGGGGCTCTTTGCCTTTAGCTTTAAGTGAGTTTTGGGTTGAAGGGGGAATAAAGTTCTAAGCAATCTCACCATAGAGTTTGCAAATGAGCACAAAAATGCATTGAACAAGAGCTGTTCAGATTACAGACTTCTGATGGTTTTGACAGCAGAGCTCAAAAGTTCCTTGAATAATAGGTCTGTGATCTCTGGCAGCCTTTAAGCGCTGAACTTCTTTGGGTTTCAAGGCAAATAGATACATCTTAACAAAGACCACCTTGTGTCAGCTATCCTTAAAATTATAACACATAGATTAAAATAAAACGTGTGTACTTGTCCCTCCTGGGACACCAGGGAAGGGAAAAGCATCATCAGAATTCTTTAAACTCATCTTAACAGTATTGAACCAATTATTTTGTTAAATCTGGGTTTGTTTTCTACCTCTCAATGAGAACATTTGAAGTCTATCATCTCCACCATTTACGAGTTACCAGTATGCAAGTGTAAAATTTCCATTTGGAACATATGGTATCAGAGGGAACAAGGGGGAAATATCTGATTGTTCGCGCTCCCCAAACTCCAAATCTACTGCATTTAGTATTTTGCTCACAGTTCCTGCAGGGGAAAATAAAAGAAATCATCTCTGAGCTGAGACCAAGCACTGAACATTTCACCCTGAATAGGAATCTGTTTGAGAAACTTGTAAGCAGCTGAGAAGGGAATAGAATAGAAACTACATTTCAGTTTCTTCACTGGGGTTGCAGCTATGGGCAGAACTTACCATCAGCAGCAAAAAAACTCTGAACATTCTTCTCTAAGTCCTGGCACCTGGTTTGGGGATGACCTGAAGCCCATGAAGGACCAATTTTCCCTAAGAAAGCAGAGACTCTCAGTAACTGCACTATTAGAGGAACCGCCTGCTTCACCTGTGTTAACTCATGTGGTCAGTGACCAGCTGTGCCATTTGTTCAGAAGCTTTCCAGGGGGATGGAGCAGCCTTGGGCACTTGCATGTGGTGTGCCTGGTGAATGAGAACGTGCTGGGAACTGATACCCAGCCGGCAGGGATGGCTGAGCTGAGGAGTCAAGGAGCCACTGCTGGTGTTATGGTGGATGTATAACACGGGTCTTAGTCCTCCCACTGCCTGGAAGCAGAGGATTACAAGGTGAAGAGACCAGAGATCCTTCGCATCTCCAGTTGCTGAGTGACACCAAATGCTTTGGAGAAAGACAGAAGGACCCAAGGACTGGAATGTTGTTTTCTGCCCTGAGGTTTTACACAGAACTAGATTTTGGGTTGCTGTCTGTTCAGGCATGGTGACAAAGTAATGCTGCTCCTGCATGGTGGCCTTGCCTCCAGCCAGTGCAAGGAGGAGGCCAAAGACCAGTTGTTCTTCTGGCCGTGATCGGCTGCTCATGGTGTCAGTGAGGCTGGGTGGTTCAAGAGCATCCAGCAGAGCTGGGTGTGCAGGCAACAGGGCTGCTGTGGCTGGCTGCAGACGCCTGGAAATATGCTCCAGTGCTGAGCCCTGAGATGCTCCCAGACTCTGCAGGGCATCTTGTTGGGTGTATGGCCTGGGCTAACCCATATGTCTGTGTTCAGCACTGGCCTGAGTCAGTGGCACAAGCTCTTTGAGACCATTGGTCAACACTATTAGGCATTTGTAAAAGAAAGGCTGAGACCTGGGTCTGTTTAGCCTGGAGAAAAGAAGACTGAGAGGAAACCTCATCAATGCTTATAAATATCTAAAGGGTGGGTGTCAAGAGGATGGGGCCAGACTCTCCTGCGTGGAGCCTAGAGACAGGACAAGGGGAAATGGGCATAAGCTAGAATACAGAAAAATCCGTCTCAACATGAGGAATGAACCTTAACTTCTTTAAGGTTGACAGAACACTGGAACAGGTTACCCAGCGAGGTTGTGGAGTCTCCTTCAAAATAGATATTCAATAAACAATCAAAATAGATAGTCAAGGAATTCAAAACCTGCCTGGATGTGTTCCTGTCCAACCTGCTCTAGATGACCCTGCTTTGGCAGGGGGGTTGGACTAGATGATCTCTGAAGGTCCTTTCCAACCTCTGTGATTCTGTGGAAGGGCCAGTCCCTTTCTGGCACTGTGAAATAGGTGGCCTCCCTGTGCCACCACTGAGTTGAGTCATTCTTGCAGGGGCATCTGTTTACCCCATTGCAGAAAACGTTCGTGCAGATCTTCCTTCTGTGGTGGTAGCGAGTATCCCTCCTTTGCTTCCCTGCAGAGCAGGGGCTTTTAACCCTCAGCAATGAGGCTGTGGGATGCAGGAAACAGGTTTCTTGCTCTTCAGCCTGGCAAAATAAGAAGGGACTGAGCCTGCAGCCCTGGGAATCGATGCGACCACCTCGCAGAAGGGGAGCCTTTGGCTCAGCAGCATGGGTGGTTGTGTAGTGCCATGTGTACAACCAAATCGATCCTTCCTGCCATTCAGGCAGAAAGCAGCACGCTTTGGAGTAACTTCCCTGGGAGGGGGAGGAACAGATGTTTGAACCAGAAGCGTATGTGACAGTTGGGAGAGACAGTGTGGAAACGCACAGTTGAAAGGAGAAGTCTGATGGGAGTGTGATGACAGCAGCAGGACTCCAGTGACAAGGAGTGGGAAGGAGAACAAGCAGGGAGGAGTGTTACTTTGAAAGCTGAGCAAAGTGCACAAGAAGATGTGTCAGGAAAGCGTCAGGGAAAGGAAGAGAGGAAATGTGAGAGTAGAGACTGGCTTTGGGATCCATCTGCAAGCATGTGTGACCTGTTGCCTGACAAATGGAGAAAGGAAGACCTTTTATTCCTCTGCCTTCTTCCACTGAGTTAACTCTTCTTGTAGCCAAGCTAGCTGGCCACCTCTGCTGGAGTTCAAGAGCCCAGTTTAGCACTTGGGAAAGGTAGGGCCCATCCTGCCCATGCTGCTCCAAAGCACTGAGGTTCAGGGGAAATGTGTGGCAGGGACTGTGGCAGGGATGCCTGGGCCTGCCTTCTGCCCAGTGTAGCACAGTAGCCACATGCCTTGGGGTTTCTGGGTGCTGCATAAGTAGGAGGAGCAGTGACAATCTCATAACAGGCTTCCCCTCTGCAAGTGCACAGCAATCATGAGGGCAAGATGCATGAGGGGAGAAAGAGGAGTGAGCGTGTATTCCTCCTGCGGCAGGGAGGGACCTCGCCAGCAGCGCCTTTCCCTGGTGATATAAATCACAGCTCTGCAGTGTCCAGTTTTACCTTAGTTCAGCAGAAGTGCAAGGCACACTGGGAGCATGCCACCAGAGTGTAAAGCCCCTGATGCGAGAGATCCTGTCAGCAGGGGGAGGGGGGGGATGAGAACTTCTTTCCACGTAGGGATNCCCCCCCCCCGAGTATGCCTTCAGAGATGCAAACTGGCTGGTTCTGCTTAGAGAAAATTTCTTTAAGTATGGGGTGAGTCTTGAAATGCATTAATGAAGTGATTATCAGGTAGATGCCAGCCACAGCTGGCTATGCCAAGAGCTGGGATCCGTCACTGGGTGTTGCATGGCTGGTCACTCTTTCCCCCTTCACAGCAATACTGGCCTTCATTTCTTGCTGTGAAATCCCAGCAAAGCAGAGGGCTGGCAATAACTCCTAAAGGAGTGTGGAAGGGGAAAAGTTGCACCAGGGCTAGGGAGGTTGCTCTGTCTCAGAGATGTGGTGAAAGGAGGATGAAGAAGCTGGCATCTCCTCTGACCTACCACAGTCAGGAGCAGCTTCAGACAAAAACAAGGGGGTTGGGACGTACTGCAGTTGCTAAACTAGTGGAAAAACTGACCTTCCTGGGGTCAGACATACTGGATATCTCTCCCAACCAGTACTTATGGACTCCTCAACTCAGCTCCATCTCCTTGTTGCTGAGTGAGTCCTGGTTGGCCCATGTTCCACACTGCAACAGCACAGAATGTCTTGGGGAAGAGTCAGCTTCCATGATGACAATGAGCAAGTTCTCCTTGGTTGATCCCACCATCTTCTGACCAGTTCCTGAACTCCCATATGGGCCGGGGGCTCTGCCAAGTGGGTCCTGGTGGCTAGGCTCCGTGTAGGGGCAGTTTCTGAGACATCTCATCCAGCAGCTGCAGACAGTCTGGGTGGTGGAGCGTGTTGGGAAGTGCCCTTGGTCAAGACACTATAGCAATGCAAGGGTCTTGAGTGCTGTCAGAGAAACATCTTGATGAAGGTGTGAAAAACTGAAGTATCTGCCTTCCCTTCCTCACCAGGAGCAGGGATGGCAGGCTCATGGCAAGGGAGGAAGGTCTGGGCAGCAGAAAGGCAACGTAAGTTGATGTAGGGAGTGTAAAGATGACATAGACCTCTCTGGTGCCTGTGCAGATTGACTCGTCTGCAGGACCTGGTCCGGGAAGAGCAGCTGTGGGCACTTCTCGCTGATCATTACTTTCATATGAAGTGAGATGAACTGGGAACAGTGTGGCTTGTACTGTCTGTTCTTTCCCATTCAGACCATGACGTGGTGTCTCCTGCTGAGGGGCAAAAGGGGACTTGCAGGCTGCCAGGGTGGCTTCAGCTAGGAGGAGCAGGCACCTTGGTGCTTTCACCCAGGAGCGATGAGCTTTGCAGTAGGATAGGGCTGATCATCCCCCACACGCTTGGCTTTGTGTAGCAGAATCACACCTTTCTTCTCATTAACTTGATCACAGGATCCTGTTAAGAGTCAGGAACAGACCCAAGGTGTATTTTCTAAAGTTACTGGTGCAGCTACTGAAATTCAAATCTCATGAGTGAAGACCTGTCTTCCCTGCAGTCTAACTTCAGAGCAACAGAGCAGCCTTTAGTCTCCGGAGATAGTTTTAAAACCTTCTCAAGGTCTCTGCTCCTTGTGGAAGAAATAATTCAGATGATACTTGCCACATCTGACAGTTGCCAGCCTTTGTTCAACACAGTAAGGGCACTCTGTACCGAATTAATCAAGGATTCAGCTCCACGCTGCCTTGTGCATCGCCGAACCCTGAGAAGATGGTGGGGTGTTACTGGGAAAGCAGGCTTTTAGGGGAGAGCATGGGTGATTTCTGCCTCGGTCCTCCCAGCCCAGGCCTGTGGAGGTTTCCTTAGGACCAGCAGCCTGAGTTCCTCTGGCTTTCACTGCAGCCGCGCTCCTCGTGGAGCAGAGCCGTATATCACCCGGCATTTTATGCATGTCTAGGAAAGGGAGCCTGAATCCCCTTCCTGCGCTGAGAGCTGACAGAATGGGGGCCAACACACAGCCCTCGGCATTTTTTTTTATTTACTATAAACCTCTTAAACGAAGGCTGGGGGATTTTTTAATTTACCATGTTACTGTATGGAACCAATCACTATAAATTTAAATGGAGAGCTGGTAGGAGCACACTTACCTTTTATATAATAATTGCGCAAGTGCCGCTGCCGAACTGCTATTAGGATTATTCAGACCTTCTCAGATTTCATTGTAAAACATTAGGCTGCAAGAGGTACTGTAAGGGTGTGATTATCCAAAGCGGGTAAGTAGTAGTGAGCGTTGTCGGCCAGAATTACTACAACAGGGGAGAAATGCTGAGTCGCTGGGAGCAGAAGAAGCTGAGGAGCATAATCAGCCATTCAGAAATACAGTGGCTTGTGCATGGAGAAATCCTGCCCGGTTTCTATTTGGATCTGCATGGCTTTGGCCAGTTTGTCTTAAGTTATCATCATCCTGTGATGGGATCAACTGGTAAGGACCTGTCATAGATCCGGCTGTGCTAGCAGAGAAGGTCTTCAGTGAGCTTGGGGCTGGAAGGGACCATCGGCTGCTGCCCTGGTGGAAGGGTGACCTCTCCCACTTGCTGTCCCTGCTGCAGATGCAGTCCAAGCTCATCCAAGTGGTGAAGAACAGTTGGTCAGGTGGGCAATAAGTGGTCTAGAGTTGCAGACCTGACAGGACCAGGGACCCCGGCTGATGGAGAACAGGCAGGTCTTGGTGCAGTGAAGCTGCCCAGTGACTGGAGAGTCACTGCTCTCCTTCTCTAAACAGAAGCTGCATCCTGCTGAGAAAGGATGTGGTGGTGGGAGGGTGATTGGCGACCCTGCTTCAGGCATTGGCCATCTTACAGTATCACCTCAGTAAGGACAAGGATTTTCCAACTTTTTCTGGAAGGGAGAAAAGAGCAATGCTGCATATATGCTCTTCTGCTGCCTTGATTTTTCACCTGTGATTGAGATTTTAATTTTGCATCCCATATGATTTTCCTGTTGTAACACACGCCTCTTGGCTGTCACTGTAACAATGCCTTTTCTTGGCAGGGAAGGCAAATCTGAAAGGAAGCTCTTGAGCACTCTACTGTGTGAGTTCCTCAAATGATGGCTGTGTTTCTCCCCCTCGTTCCACTCGTTTTCAAATAATTTTCATGCTGGGAATAAATCTGAGCACATAACAATCATATTCAGCATATGATAACCAGAGACAATTGTATATATACAAGCAGCCAGATGGAAAACAAATGAGCTCATGGAAAGACAGAAAGAGCACAAGACGACCCAGAGACCACAGTTACCATGTTCACAGTAAGACCAAATAACTTTGACAGTTCCATGCAGTTACTTTTTAAAAATATTTTTTTTTTTTGTTATTTTCCCCAGGAAAATGGATTCTGGAAAACCTTTTGAGTGACTAAATTTTTATCTCATCAGTTTATCCAGTGGTGGGGAAAAAAATCTCCCACCAATTAATGTACTATGGACCAATTATACTTAAGTTGAATTCTGTCCTGAATTTCCTCTATGAAATTCCAGTGAATTCAGTGGGGTTTTGTAATGGGATGTCAGGATTTGGACACTTTTAAAATTTTAAAATAAAGAACAGCAGGGACTGTGCAGGGTCTAAACTATTTGGATATTTTTAAATGCCAGATATACTGGGCTGCTGCTGATACCCTGAAAATGTGCTGTCTCTAATGATACATGGAAGGAAGTTTGGCAGGTTTTTGATTTTTATTTTGTTTTAATCTTTTCAGTATGTTTGTTTTTCTTTTGTGACTGAAGCTGTTTTTCTTTGAAAGGCATCTACTTTTAGCTGGAGAAAAGCACAAAGCTGAGACATTTGGGGAGAATTTTATCAAACACCTTTGTCTTGATATGAGAAGTTGTAATTAAAAAAACCCACGTTAATTGACTTCAGTGGAATCTTTGATGATAGGTATACAATACACACCCTGATCTCAATAGCTAATGTCTTTTAAACCTGAAATGAGTTAACAAACATAAAAGAACACTAAAGTAGTTGCAAATTTTTTGAGGGAAGTTCACCTTCCTTTAACTGTGGAGCAATTCTTAATGTACATATTTGTGCCTCTAATTTATGAGTGCACATATTCTTTATACAATTTTAAAAACAATTTTACTGTAAATATATTTGCTATTCACCCACTGTAATGTTCCTACACTCCTATGCAAAGCAGGGATTAAATATGTTACCAAAGCAGTTGTTCAACACATGTAAAGCAAGAAGAGACATTCAGGAGCACTTGGCAGAAATATACACCCTTTATTATTCAATTTTCTCCCAAAATAAAGTTGTTCCACATCATCATGTGCAGATGTAAGAACCTGGTGGTAGCAACCTACGCTGGACACTTTGTCACAGTGTATGACTCTCCTGTGCTTTTCAGCAACGTAAAGATGTTTGTGTCAGTCCCCACCGTGTGTTGTAACACTCCCCTTCCTCTCCTTCATTGCTTCATCATCCTCTGGACTTCTTTATCTCCCTGTTGTCCTGCTAAATGGAACACCTCCATGGTTTAACAGTAGCATTGAGCTTCATCTGTCTCAGCTTGTGCTCTGGCCTCTTAGCTCAGATCTATCCTGGCTGCTGGGCATTGCTTGGGAGAGACCTGGACTTCTGGTCTTTCATTAAACCTTCCCCGCAGGCTCTGATAGCTTGAGCACTGCTGGCAGTTTGGCCCATGCCAGCAGAGATGTAGGTGAGGGAACCAGGATGGACCCAGCTGCCCCATGGGGTTTGTGGTCCTTGTCTGTCTCCAGGACTTGAGGTAGTTACTTTAAAAGTAGCTTGGTGTGCTTACAGGAGCTGCTGTCCTATCGTGATTACACTGTAGCTACATACAAAGTGCCGTGGCTGAAAATATTCCTGTCTTCTTGATACCTTAATTGGTGGCGTTTAGTTAATTGTGTATATTCTCTTTTAGTGGAATTAAATCTAGAATTACTCAACCAATGGTTTTTCCAAAAGCAGCAAGTCACTTGAGCCTGCTGCTGCAGGAGAGCCTACCTGAGTCAGCCAACAACTTCCAGTTGTTTGAGCTGCTGTTTGCTGTCTGTTGCTATGGTGAAGCGATAGCACCAAACTGACACCAAAAAGGAAACGATATTTTCTGCACAGATTTACGAGAGGAAAAAATGTAGAGAGGACAGAGAGGTCATGGGGGGAAGGCTGAGGGACTTGGAGGGCTTTCCCGAGCCAGTGTTTCTCGTTCTCTTTCTAACTGAAGCTCCACCTTACCCTTTGAAAACAACCCAAGAATGGTCTCATGTAGTGGTGGTGGGTTGTTGTGGTTTTTTTATGACAGCTGACTAAATGTTTTCTTAAACTGTAAATATTTCTAACCGATTTGCATTTTCCCCCTTGCTTTTTGGGAGCCTACATGCATATGGGCAATGTATTCATTTCCCAGTTTTATAGCCAGTTTTGGAGATCTTATGTCCCAGCAGTGTAGTACGGGTCACAGATCAAGAAAACCTGCTTTAGTCTCCACCTTTGCAGGACCTGTATTGTTTATGTTTGGGTTTATTGGTTTTTGTTTTTTTTCTCCTGATAATTAGATTTTTACCCCCACTTAAAGCCCTGTTTTTCTAGCAGCGTGTTTCCCCACCCAGCTGGAATCGCCCAACGTTCTCCTTGGTTTTGTACACCCAGCCCTTCAGCCTACTCCACGCGCCAGCCGGAGCAGCTGGTCCCCCGCAATGTTCTCCAGCAGCTGATCCACCTCGGCAGCACGACCGGGCAGGGGAGAGACCGAGCGCCGGGTTCGCAGTTCCTTCTGAGAAAACTTGTTCCTCCTTCTCTCTTAGCCAAGGACTTGGTGCGTCACTCCCCGCCTCAGCAGTGACACCGGCATCTGGTGACAGGCAGCCTGTTTTTAAAAGTTACAAACCGTGGCCAGACCCAAAGCTTCATTCAGAAANCGTGAGAGAGCGTAGCACCAAGATTGTGCTTCTTGTGGAACATTTTCCTCTTTCCATTCAGTTGAAGGAGAGTGGTTCGGATGTAGCGCCTTGTCTGTATGCTGTGCGCTGCCCGCGTCCTGTGGACGTGCGGACAGTGGCAGGATGGCCAGAGAGAAAAGGATACGTGCTGGTGTTCAGATATCGCTGTGTGCAGGCGGGTATTAGCGGTTTTGGAAAGAGTTATTTGATGATCTGAAAGCAACTCTGACTGCGGCAACATTTCAGGACTGTGAAGTACCCAGTGGCAGCTCTCTTGTCCCAGCACTAGCCCTTTTGATTGCTTCCGTTAGTGTCACTTTGGTGGTGTCTGAACTACACCTTAGCCATATCATCACTGGCTTCTTTCTAATGTGGGGTCATGCCTCCCTTTATACCTCGTCCTTTACTGGACTGCTGTTGGGTTGTAATTGCATTGGATTCCTAATAGAGTTTCTTGGTCTGCTGTCACAGCGTGATTGCAAGAACTTGTGTTGCATTGAATGTGGTCTTGATTACTTGCCAATTAAAGTGCAAGGAAAACACTTACAATCTTCTCCTTTAAAATTACATCTAGATTTCATCTCTTCTAAAGGCTACAGGAAACTTGCAGAGATTGTTTCCAGTTGTCCTATCTTCCTACTGTTAGTGTTTGGCTGGGTGAGGTAGGTAGATAAATATTGTGGTTGTTTTTTTTTTCCAAGGGCCTTGAATTTTTTCAGTGTGGTTCTTTGCTTGCAAAATAAAAGCAAGAACACCCTTCTGGAGACGAATTTTGCTCATTGCTCATATGCCAGGTCGCTTGGGGTTTACAAGGTTTGGGATAGTGCCTCTTTAAAAAGAAGATACGTGGAAGCAGATGGTCCTGTGGTAGCTGAGCGTGGAAGGAGATGCCTGAAGAACGTGTCTGGTGGCAGGAGGGATGTGTTAGATGAAGGAGCAGAGACGAGCAGGGAATGCAAGGAGGCAGTATGTGGGGGGCACACGATTTCCAGGAGTCTGGCAGCGTAGGAGGTGCTATGCTGGGGTGGCAAGTCTCTTGGAGCAGGTGTGGAGGGGCAAACTGCCCGCTTGCCACCCCCTGGGCAGCTTGGCTGGGAAAGAGCCAGGGCAAGGTGTGAAGGGAAGCAAAGATGGGAATGGGAAGAAGGGAGAGGTAGGAAGAAAAAGGCCGAGAGGAGTGGGGACAACATGACAAGAAGCCGGGGAGCCCACCTGTGAAGGCAGCTATGAGTTTGTTTATCTTGACTGTGGTTTTACTGCAAGCAGGTTTCGAACTGCTGCCTAATGCGACTGTCAATTATTTTAACTTGTATTTCTCACCTCAGTCCCCATGAAGTGCATTTGACAATAATTAATTTTGTGTGGGCAACTGGGAGCGTATCCTACTCCTGCAGAGGTGTCAGCTTAATGGGATATAGCTACAGAGGATAACAGGCTGTGCCACCCCGTGAGGGCATTTGGGGGGGCTCACCTGTTCATCTGGGATAATATTTTAATTGCTGGAACATTAGGTTTCCCATAGTTGAACTGGCATCAGATTAACCTCTGTCTCTCTGAACTTGCATGTTGGCAAGCTCCTTAAACACCATTGCTAATTTTATTTTCTACTTTCAGCATGCATTTAAGATAACTCTTTTTGTTTCATAGGTTAAAGAGGGAATATTCTCACTGGCTGACATCCCAGTGAGCAATTACAAATATTTTACTGTAGTTATAGGACTTGGAATTCAGCTTCAGGCTGTGGGCATCAGAAAAGCCACATATGGAAATCCCATGGGTTTTAAGACTTGAGAGGGTTTCATATGGAGGGATTCCTCTTCATCTTTACCAAACTCAAACTTTTGATTTTTTTTTTTTTTTTTTTTTTTTTGTAATTGTAAATCAGATTTCTGCTTTTGACAGTTTTTGACTGTCCCAGCTAGAGAAGGGTTAATTGAGCCCCTTCATCTCTATTGCATGTTAATACTGAAGGTCAGAGATGGGAGAAGCTAGGTCCAAACTGAAGGCTTTTGAAACAGCCCCCTAACTAGCCTAATGAATATGCTGTTGAGATGAACAGGTCATTTAACACTTTTCATGTCACTATTGTCCAGCCAACCTTAAATGTCAACTCTGTCACTCCGATAGGCTGGTTCTGTTTAAAAAGGTTTCCTGGCTTTGTTAGATTCCTAGGAGGGATTTCCCCCCGTCCTTATTCCTAATTGCTGGCAGAACCTTACGGATGTATTTATATCAGCCTTTTCATTCGGGTCAAGTCTTCACTAGAGAATTTTGCCAGTGGGTAAGGGTTGGGAAGAGATGCGATCCAGACAGCCGTGGAAGCGCCAAGTGCAGTTGTAATTATACTGCTTAAACTGCAGCTTACCCACCACAATGGAAAAACTGGCTTTGCTAAGGGCAGGATGGCTGGATTCACTGCCGTGAGGAACATACGATGATGTGCCCGGATTGCTGTATCTACGCTAGGCTTGGTTTCACGGAGCTGGTGCGCTGAAGCCCAAATGCCTGTGAACCCATGGTGCCTGGTGTGGTCCCAGCCTCAGGGAAGGGCTGGTGGAAAGGACCCTGCTGCAGATACCTGCCTTGTAGCTAGCCCCTCGTGACAGAGCCCCTGCCCTGCTGTTTCTACCAGGGCCACATCTTTAGCATGATGATGTCAGATATCCTGGTTGCTTGAAAAAATATTTCATGGGAACCGAGTTGCAAACCTGGTAGAACTGAATATTTATCAGAAATGTTTTCCTGAACTGTGAACAGCCAACATGTTTCTTCTTGGGAGACTTCTATTTTTTCCTGTTACCTATGGTGTTCCATGGCCAAGAAGGCCTCAGAAAATTACTTCTTAGCATACAAGGACAGTGGGCAGATGGCCCCAGGCTTTCCACTGTGATTTCTTGATGCCTCCTGTACTCCTTGCCCTGAATAGACTCACCAGTGCAGCAGTAATTTAACCACACCATTGTAGGCTGAACATATTCCAAAGCTGCATACAGGGCAAAAGGAGTGATGATGTATTGGTATGAAAAAGGCTGATGTGGTGAAATAGAACATCTCCAAGTGTGTATACTGCAGACCAGAACAACTATGGCGCTTCCCAGTGATGCTGCCAAATTTGAGCTCAAGAAGCTCCTCATACGAATGAAGCTGCTTCGGCAAGGCACTGTGTATTTCAGCTGCCTCTCTGAAAAAGGGAGGCATGTAACTGTTTTATTCCTCCTGGAAGTCAAGAGAGACATGGACAGTGGGGTAGAATGCACCCTCAGCAAGTTTGCTGATGACACCAAGCTCAGTAGCATGGTCAACACACTGGAGGGAAGGGATGCCATCCAGAGGGACCTGGACAGGCTTGAGAGGTGGGCTAGTGCAAATAGCATGAAGTTCAACCAAGCCAAGTGCAGGGTCCTGCACCTGGGATGTGGCAATCCCAGGCACAAATACAGGCTGGGCAGAGAATGGCTGGAGAGCAACCCTGAGGAGAAGGACTTGGGAGTGCTCGTGGATGAGAAGCTCCACGTGAGCCAGCAGTGCACACTGGCAGCCCAGAAAGCCAACCATATCCTGGGCTGCATCAAAAGAAGTGTGACCAGCAGATCACAGGAGGTGATTCTTCCACTCTACTCTTCACTCGTG
>VZRU01016648.1:69865-90101 GCA_013398155.1 Pedionomus torquatus | reverse complement strand
CAACCTAGGTGATTCCGTGATTCTGTGAATTGGAAGGCTCCTGAGCAGCAGTGACTGCAGCCCTTTACACTGGGCCTTTGGGATCCCGAATCCTTAAGCACACAGGAACCTTGTGGTGTGTTGTCAGGGGCTGCAGGGCAAGGCTGGTACGTGGGGAGGATTGATAGTTAAAGGTCCTTTGCTCGGTTCTGAGTGGTATGGGAAACTGTGATGCAGTCGCTCTAGCATTTAAAATGGAAAAGGTTTAATATTGCCCCACCTCGTGGTGAGCACAGCGCTCTGACAGCCCCAAATCTCAGCTACATTTGGAACGCAGAACTTGGAGAGGCAGCCGATGTGGCGGGTGCGTGGCGTGGGAAAAGGGGGTCCCGCTGCAGGCTGAGAAGCCCAGGCGTTGTAACAGCAGTAAAAAAAATAACTAACTTGGGGCTTTCTCAAGACCGTAAGGCACTACCCTCGGAAACAGCAAGCGGCAGGGAAGGCTTCGGTGTGCAGTTTCTGGTCCTGCACCTCACAAGATTCCAACCTGGGTTTTGACCCCAGGACAAGTGGGAAAGTGTGTGTCGCGTTTTCCTTCACGTAGACACCCACTCCTTGAGCTGAGAGTTGCTTGAGACTGAAATACTGTGAACGTCCAAAAGGTGAAGGTGTTTCCATCTCCTTGGGCCGCAGTGAGCAAGCGGAGCCGCGGGCATTAGTCAACAAGGTGGCCCAAGGCTGGCGTGCACAGACTGAGGCCAGAGCCAGGCAAAACACCTCCCCGTAACTGGTGACACCGGCGCGCCCCGGGGCAGGGTAAGGATGCAGAGTTCCTGCTTGAGCTTTGTGCTGGGGCTGGTGCCGAACGCAGGGTTGAAACTGAAAAAAGCTGATTCTGAGGGCGACCTGAAAAAAAGCTGATTCTGAGGGCGACCTGAAAAAAAGCTGATTGTGAGGACAGCCTGGCGTGGAAAGCCCCCAGCCCCAAAGTCGGGGTGCCAATGCAGGCACTGCCCTTGGCTGGTCTAAAAGGGGCAGAGTTCTTCTTGCCACCTCTTTGGGGGACCACAGTGAGCACAGCGGGGACCAGCATGATGGAGAGCTGAGCTCTCCTTCCAGAAGAGTCTTGGAGGAGCTGCTGATGTGGGTTAACATGCATAATTCAATCCAACCCTTGGTTTGTTGGTTGTTTTTTTTGTTTTTTTTTTTTCCATGTTCAGAGCTGTGTAACTAAATACCAATTTGCTAAACACAATTTGCATAATGAAGCGATCCGTGGCTAAGAGCCTTCCTCAGTACATACAATCCCACTGAAAAACACCAGGAAGAGCTGTACCTTCTCTTCTGTCGGTTTAAAACAGCGAAGATATTCACCAAGGGGAAACGTTCCTCTTCATCCCTGTTTGCTCCACAGCAACAGCTAAAGCCACGCTGGTGGTGGAGATTATTTATGGTTTTCCTCGACGGGCGCTTTGTTCCCTGCGATGAAATGCAAACAGCTGGTAGCTTGTAAGAGGCTGAGAATATTCATTAAGCTGATAAAGGCACGGTGCGACTTTTGAATATATGAAATGTGTTTTCCCCGTGCTGTTACTTGCTTCAGGGCCCTCCGTGCTCCTGCTGCTGCAGCCTCCTGCAGGAGAGGCTTGGTCTGAGGGACGGCAGGCGGGAGACCTGGGTTCTCACTGTTCTTCTCATTTCTCTATGAAGAAAGAGACTGGCTTTTGTTTGTTTGCTGAATAAACGCCTTAAACCTGGGAATTTGCTGGTGGCACTCACTGCCACCTCATCACCGCCTCGTGGGATTTTCTTGCTTGTGTCTCAAAAATGCAAGAAAAGGTTCCAGCAAGTATTTTCCTGTATTTTTTTTTCTTTTTTATGGGAATTGATCAGCTTTTCTAAGGCTTCTAAGCTATTTTTGTAGTTTATCAGATATAGAAGTTTTTTACCTGGATTTTTTTTTTTTCCACTGCTTCCCTTTTTAGCCAATGACAAACATTTCTTTGAATTGTAGCACCCTACCATGGAGACTGTAAAATTGAAGAGCTGCTAAACATCTGCTGGAGTCCTGCAAACCTAGAGGCTTTGGTTTATTTTAAGGCTAACCTCTTTGGGTATTGATTTTCCTGCTGGTGCTTTGGCCCAGGGTGTATAACCTTGCTTATCTACATCATTTTTTTTGTTTTGGTGTTTCTGGCGTGTAGAAAAGTGGGCTTCATGGTACACTAGATATTTTTGCCTTGCAGAAGAAGAGCCAGGCTTCCTATTCAGTAGCTTGGTGCAGTGCGTTAAGATACCAGTCTGTAAGGGGGAGAGATGGTTTGGGACACAAGTAATGCTGAACATTTGCTGTGTAGGATTTTAAGAGGTGTTTGGGTACTGGTTATGGACCAGAGCTGCATAGCAATGGAAAAAAGGAACAAATACAGAGCAGGGAGGAGTCCTCCCCACAGCCACAAAATGGTGTTTATAACATGAGACTTAAAGCTCTTGAGAAACCAGTAAGAGGCTCAGAAAGGACAGTGCTGTGTGTGCAAGGCTGAGCTCAACTCCGTCTTCTCTGTGCCAGCGTCTCGCTATTGTTTCTGCAGTAATTTTGTCTTTAAACATGAATTGCAGACTATGGTTAAACACTGTTCTAATGACTGGCTTTGGGTTTTTCTCCTCCCCAGGAAGAAGAATGCCGACACGAATATGAAGTGAACAGTTTCCTCTGTTTGTCACAGCACCTGGATGCTCGTATCAGATGATTAGAGACGGGGACTTGCCTCTTGCCAAACTGCTTCCTTGGGCGGGATGAAGCCAAGGAGGAGCTTTCCGATGGGCTGGAGTTGCGGTGGCTGCTGCCCCGTTTAAAATCGATGTCAGACCGTGCCTCAGCTGCCTGGAGAGATGAAAGAAGTGGTGCTGTGGTCACCTGAGGAGGTGACAAATTGGCTCACGGAAAATGCTGTGCCGGAATACTGTGAGCCGTTGAAGAGCTTCACCGGGCAGGATCTGATCAACCTCACGGAGGAGGATTTTAAGAAAACCCCTCTCTCCCGCGTGTCTTCCGACAGCGGGCAGCGGCTACTGCATATGATCGAAACTTTAAAAATGGCTCACCACATGGAGGCTCACAAAAACGGGCACGTCAACGGGCACATCCACATCAGCCTGAGCAACACTGCACGTGAGAACGGCTTTAGCAGTAAAATGAAGCTGAACGGGATGCCAAATGGGTATAAGAAGGAGATGATAAAGATCCCCATGCCAGAGCCAGAGCGCTCACAGTATCCTATGGAGTGGGGCAAGACTTTCCTGGCTTTTCTTTATGCACTTTCTTGTTTCGTATTTACCACAGTGACTATCTCAGTCGTTCATGAACGAGTGCCTCCCAAGGAGGTGCAGCCTCCCCTACCAGATGCATTTTTTGATCGTTTTGATAGGGTGCAATGGGCTTTTTCTATTTGTGAAATCAACGGCATGATCCTTGTAGGACTGTGGTTTGTTCAGTGGCTGCTCTTAAAATACAAGTAAGTAAAATGTTTTGAAAACCAAGTTATGGCCTTTACCTCTGATAGCTTTCAGGGTCGGTTTACATCCAAATAAAACTAAGTTGCTTGTGATCTTTCGGATTGTGGTTTCCCGAACAGAAATAGATACCGTGACACAGGCAAACTGTTGTTTGTGCAAAAAGAAGTACAGTCCAGCTGCTGCCTAAGATACTAAGAAATAGCCCTGGTCTCTTTTGCCTGCACAATTAACTGGAGCCCCTGTCGTGTGAAGAGCATGAGCTGGGTGTGTCGATATCCTTAACTCAGTGAGGTGTCTAGAGAAGGGAGCACAGCTCCCACTGGTGTCACCACAGCTGCAAACCAGGTTGGGATCCATTTAGTGTCTCTATACTTTCCTTGACGTAGAGACGTGGTACCCTTGGATGAAACCAACAAGCAGTGGTTTTGCACCTAAACAGCGCCACGTGAAAAAGCGTCGGAGTACTTTTTCTGCTTGACGTTAGGTGGGACAGGCAAAGTCGAAGGCAAAGCATGTCAAAAGCTAATCACAAAATATGCAAAAAGGACAGATGGACAATGAATTTGCAAGGTCTTAGTGTTTGTCTGTCTCTGCTCGCACTGGTCAGAATTGCAAGGGTGAATTTCTCTGCCAATGGAAGTAACCTACCACTTACCCTCTACAAAATGCTTAATTTTGCTCTACAGATGCTCTAGAATGCTCTACAGGCACCTAATTTTGGGGTATTGCTGTAAATCCACCCCTTGGGCTGCCTTACCACAAGTGTCTGGTTTAGAAACCCTTGGGCTGCCACGACTGTGAATGAAGTGTGCCGGGTCAAGTGGCATTAAGCAGCCCAAGGTGACGTATCACCTTGCCTTCCAGAGGCCAGGCAGAGGCATGTCCCTGTAGCTGCCCGGCCCAAATCTCATTCTTTACCTCTTCAGTGACTCTTTTTTTACGACCCCTATATGGGCAACTGAGGAGGGAACGTAATCGGTGTGAAATCCATGATCCTTCGGTTCACGCAACTTTGTGATCACCTTAGAATTACAGATTGCCCTCTTTAAAAGGAATAGGATCAGGCAAAAATTGATTCTTCTGCCTTAAAATGGAAAAAAACATTAAAATTTAAACTTGAGTGTGTGCTTTACCAGCTTCATAAGGTATGAGCGGCTTAAAAAGAGATTCACAGATTCACTGGGGCAGGATGCTCTTGTGCAACACGGCTGAGGATTTCCGTAGGAATGTGTCAGATGTTGAAGTAATCCACAAGAAAGAGACGGCGGTTTATTCCTCTTCTCTGCTACTTTATTACTACTGAATGTATTTTATCAGGTGAAATTTTAAAACCACCGTACGCTTTTACAGAGGTGACGTTCCTTAAAGGGAAGTTTCCAGAATGGTCAATTTAGTCTTATTATAGGACTGTAAAAAAAAAACTGGATTTTTTGTTGTTGTTAATTGTGTGCCTATAGGTACAGGAGGAAGGCTTTAGCCCAGCTTGGCCTCTTGGTTGGTTTATGGCTGTAAGCTTTTGTGTTGGTAAGTGCCAGGTGCCCTCCTCTTCCCCACTGCTCCAGCTGCCTGCGATGAATGTGGTGGACTATTCACTTTCTTTGCCTTTCTCAGCATAAACGTTGTTCAAAGCCAAGGGAAGCACCTAGAGAAGGTGACACGGGATTGCTCTCAAGAACAGGGTGTTAATAGGGTGATACGAGGGATCAAACATCCTGTGATGGAGCTGAGCAGAGTTTTTAGAGGTTTTTTTTTTTTTTTCTTTTTTTTTAAGGACAGTAGAGTCCTTAAGGCCTTTGCAGATTTTGGGACAGTGAGACATGGGTTGACTTGGACTTGACGCTACAGTGTCACGGTGTCGTTGATAGATGTGGAGATTTCTCATTCCCCCTCCACGTCCCCATCCTGTGTCCCTCCCCCTTGCCATTTGCCTTTATGTGTTTATTTATACTTGCATTAGACGGGCTCTTTCTGGTGTTAGGGGAAGATGTCAGGGAGTCACAGAGCTTTCCATTCCCAGTATCAGCCCTGGAATAGCTGGTCAGCACTGGTTCAGCGTGTGTACTGGTTACTTAATGCTTTGGAGACTAAAAGTCGTCTTTCATGTCAATGAGCAGAAGTATCAAAGCCCGAGAGTTCTGAGCTGTCAGTAAGATGCAGAAAAGGAAGCAGAGAAGAGGTGCTCAGGGGAAGAGGAGGGCAGTGAGGTGGCGTTGTCTGGAGGACCTCATTCTCGTGGCTTTGGATGGTGAGCCGCTAAGTGCTATGGAAAGAGCAGTCACTTTTGTGGCATGGGTTATCAACTCCCTTAATTCAAGAGTAAAGAGAGGAAATTAAGGCAGCTAAGACCGTCCTCACTTCTCCAACCTCTGTTGGCCTCAGGGTTAGCCATCACTTCACTTGAGATCTGAAGATAAAGACGTGAAGCCAGGTGATTGCTGAGCTGGACGAGACCTGGTTCCTCCCCTACTCAGATGATAGAGATACCATTCAGAGATGTCTCCAAGTGTAGGCTCAGGGTCACTGAACCAGCAGCATCGTTACCCGTGAGCTCAACTGCAGTCAGTGGTTGAGTTGAACCTTTGACCAAAGGAGGGAACTTGATAGGTTCATACTTCAAAACACTTTTCTTTGCCAACCAGTGAAACTCCTATCGCTTATCTTGCCACATCCATAACCTGATTTCATCCAAGCTGAGCCTGCTGTTCTTCCACACAATGAAGGATGATAGAGATGTGTCACTCGTGATACTGACGACTCAGGTCTCCCTTGTTTAGTCCAGAGATTGCATGATTATGTTGAACAGGACCTGCATCTCTTCTCTTTTGGTCAGCAAAGTTGAGGCCAAAATAGAAGAAGGTGTTGCGTGTGTCTGCCCAGGTGCGCACCGTGCAGGGTTTCCCTTGGCCCCTGGTACTGCTTTCTTGCCTGAGAATTCATCTTACCTTCAGGTAGAGTTTCTGTCTGGCTTCAGGGCAAGGCGCTAGAATTGGTACAAGGAAATCAGTGGTGGCTTTCTTTTAACATCCCTGTAGAATACTGCCCGTGGCAGTGGGTTGGGTTGGTTTCTCATCAGAAAGCAGGAGCTGGGTGGGTGTGCAGGGCTTGGCTGGGGACTCTGGGCTGCCCGAACCCTTTTCTGTAGATACCGTGGGGAGCTCGAGGAGTCCAGGCAAGCCTCCGAGGCAGAATCAACTTCTCAGGAAAGCATTCACAGGTGTTTTGGGAGAAGTAAAAGGCTGGGTTTTGGCTGTGCTTGACGTCTGATTCAGCCCGCACACTCAGGGGATTGAAAAAGCAGTGTGCTCTCTCCTCACATTGGGTGACATCTGGAGAGTTGTAATAAAAGTTTTCTTGGCCAATAATAATGCACTTAGAGGTTGTGCTCGCTGTCGCTGGCTGTAGCCACGCAGGCACGTGCACACAGATTCTTTTGAGAAGGGAAAATACGAGGCTTTTAACTTTTTCTATCTATATTACAATGCAGAGCACAATGACACAGACTTTCCTAAGCTAAAACATGTTAAATCCAGCTAAACCAAGTAGGTTCATGGATAATTTTAATCAAAAGGAAGTTCAGTGCTCAATAAAACATGGCCGCATCTTCACTCCCTCGAACTTTAATCTCCAGGCCCCCTGTTTGTCTTTATATCCAGTTATAAAGCAAAACAAGTTCACGACTGGTTATAAAAACGGGCACAAGTGCGAGATCTTTCTTGGATCACAGTTTTGAGAGGAAAATTCCTCATACAAAACACAGGGGAAGGCCCCTGCCCTAATGGCATATTGTCTCCCACTCTTAAATTTCAGTCCGCAGAGCTATGTCAATAAGGTATAATTTTTAACTCCTGGCTTTGTTCATTTTTATACCAGGAGGAGGAGGAAAAAATAGGAAATGCTGTGTTTCAGTAGCGGTGAGCACTTGCGTCCAACGTGTGTTATGCTGAGATAGTTGAAGCTTTTCTGATAAATTAAGGCACTCAAGTTGTTACTGATCTGGCACTGTGAACTCATACTCCTCTGAGTGGAGCACCACAGTGTAATAACTCTGCCAAAAGCTATTGAAAAATAAAAAGATAAAAATAAAAATTAAAAAGATGGCCTGTCCTGAGCTTGAAAAGAGCTTGACATGGTAGAAATATTTTTTATAAGAAGTAAATGCTTAAAAATAGCAACAAACGAACGCCAGGACTTGCAGCTTGTGTTGTAACCCTTGGATTCCCCAAATGATCCTTATTGCAAACAGCAATGATTTAAACTCGGCTGAAGCCAGTGGGGCACACAGGGTTCAGGTGTTTACAGTGACAGAGCGCTGGGACTGAACTTGCCCTTGATTTAATTTTTTTTTTATTTTTTATTCTTTTTTTTGGTACCGCTGGCAGCGATTTCTCTTTGCTGAACTCTGAGCTCAGCTAGATGGGCTCTGAGCTCCTGTCCTGATGATGTGCCAGAAGGGCTTTAACCATCGCAGGGTGTCCCTGGTGCTGTTACTCGCTGGTGCTTAAGGAGTGAAACTCAACGGGCCAGTTTTGGGGGTGGCTGGCACGTGCTTTTGCTGGTTTTGCTGCCAGGTACCCCAGAATTGCATCAGCCCTCTCGGCACACATCGGCAACTCGCGGGCAGCCCTCAAGAAATAATGTTCTGGCTGCTTGCTTTTAGGGTGGCTTTCTTGTGAAAAGATTCTGTCCCGAAGCCAACACAGTTCTAAATCTGTGTTGTTCTGTCTAAAAGTGTGTTTTGGAGGTTTTGGTGCTGATGTGAATTGTTTCAGGATTCATTAAAGATGTGGTTTTACTCATTTGGGTCATACAAGCGAGTTTCTTTTTTCTCAAGCAGCCCATTGCACGCAATTGCTAACTGCGAGTGTCAGCTGAAACAAACGTACTCCTTTTCATCTTAAAATGAAAATATTGCAACTTTATCCTCTGACTTGAATAGAAAATTAGCGACTGCTCGAAGCTAGCGGAGGAGTGTGGGGTGTGAAACTCCTTTTAACATCTTCAGCACTAAATCTTTAGTATTCTAATCCCTGTATTTACTGTAATCGCCTTCCCAGGTAATGTCAGTTGACTTGCTCTTGTGTTTCTGGCCTGTAGAGCGTGGGAATGTTTGTGAAGTAATTAAGTATTTCAGGTGTAAGCTGATGCTGTCACGAGTTTCGCAAGCATGGAGAACAGTCGGTGGTTTATTTTATTTACCTTTGCAGATTTTCTTTGCATTGAGTGACCTCCTAATGTTTTTTCCTCATTCTTTTTCTTTTTTTTTTTTTTATATCTTTCTTTTTTCTTCTAGGTCTATAATTAGCAGAAGATTTTTTTGTATAGTTGGCACACTATACCTGTACCGGTGTATTACGATGTATGTGACTACACTCCCAGTACCTGGCATGCATTTCAAGTGTTCTCCAAAGGTAACCTTCTTCTGACTGCCTTTCCATGTTTTAATCTGTGCGTTTTCCACTTCTCCTGCTGTTACCAAAGCCGTGAGCTTTCTCAATAATTGTTCCTAATTTGAAAATGCTGGTTTGGCAGATGGGGATGTCCGAGCCGCTTCCCTCTCAGTGAAGGTGTTGGTGGTTGCTCTGGGGCAGCGTGGGCATTCCCACCCTTTTCAAAGCGCTGACCTCAGCAATTTCTCCAGCACTCTCAGTGGATTTGCACCATCAGTGTTTTTCAGTCTCCACTGAAACAGTCAAAGGTGTGCAACCCGCAGAGGTGGCGTGTGACTCATTTTTCAAAAATTCAGTGTGTCAAACCCAAGTATGACTTGTATTTGAAAATGGCCCAGAGAAGCTTTTCGAAGGCTGGTGAAACTCTCATCTCCTTTGCAGCTGTTTGTCCCTGCATATATTCTTGCAAAAATCATCAAAAATGAGGACTTGCTGCTTCCTCCCAGATCTAGCAATGACCCTAATTTATTCTGCCCAGGAATAAAATGGGCTTGCAAAAGCTGTGGCTGAACCCGAGCTCTCGAAGCAGGTGCTCAGGCAAGACCCTTGTGGTTGGCCTTGAAGGGTAATTCGTGTGCTCGGCGTGGGGATGGGACAGGGAGGGTGGTGTTGCATCCATCTCGTATCATGCAGGCGTTGGTGGCAATGTTGTCCGTACCACAACATGCTGCTTGTGGTGGGGACATGCAGTCTCCTGCAGACTGGACCGATGGTAGGGAACAAGGTGCATAGGTTAGACACAAGTGCTCTTTCTCCATAGCAGCTCATCTTTGTGCCCCTCCTGGAGTTGTTTGTGCTGTAGCTTTATTTAAGCACAAGAAAAAGGGGGATGACTGGATGGATAGATGAGGGGAGGACAGTGGACGTTGTCTGCCTTGACTTCAGCACTTTTGACACTTTCTCCCACAGCATCCTCATAGGTATGGTTAGGAGTATGGGGTAGATGGATGGACAGTGAGGTGGATGGAGAACGGACTGAAAGGGTCGTGATCAGTGGCGCAGAACCTAGTTGGAGGCCTGTAACAAGTGGTGTTCCCCAGAGGTCAGTACTGTTCAAGCCATCACTGACCTGGATGAAGGGATGGAATGTACCCTCAGCAAGGTTGCTGGTGACACCAAACTGGCAGGGGTGGCTGACACACCAGAGACTGCGCTGCCATCCAGAGAGACCTGGACAGGCTGGGGAGTTGGGCAGAGAAGAACCTGATGAAATGCAAGAAGGGCAAGTGTAGGGTCCTGCCCCTGGGGAGGAGCAGCCCCTTGCACCAGGACAGGTTGGGGCTGAGGAGAAAGACCTGTNGAACCATAAAGATGACGGGTGGTCTAGAACATCTCTCTAATGAGGGAAGATTGAGGGACTTGGGTCTTTTTAATCTGGAGAGGGAGCAGAGTTCTTACCAATACTTATAAACACTTAAAGGGTGGGCGTCAGGAGGATGAGGCCAGGACAAGAGGTAACGGGCACTTGACCATGGGAAGTTGCATCTGGACATGAGGAAAAATTTCTTTAGTTTGGGTGGAGTCTCCGGAGACATTCCAAATCAACCTGGACACATTCTTGTGTTCTGGGCAGACCTGCTTTGGCAGAGGGTTGGACTAGATGATCTCCAGAGGTGCCTTCCAGCCCCGTAACATTCTGTGATCCTGTGAAAAATGAAGTGTTTTCTGTGAAATGTCTACTGCATGTGCGGTCCAGTGGCTTTGTGTGTACAGCCGTGAGTTAGATGAGAGGTGGTAAAATCACTGATTTACAGACAAAACCCTGATTGGAGTTAGAATCGTAGAATGGTTAGAGTTGGAAAGGACCTTGAAGATCATCGTGTTCCAACCCCCCTGCCCTGGGCAGGGACACCTCCCACCACACCAGGTTGCTCCAAGCCCCATCCAGCCTGGCCTTGAACCCCTCCAGGGATGGGGCAGCCACAACCTCCCTGGGCAGCCTGTTCCAGTGCCTCACCACCCTCACAGTAAAGAATTTTTTCCTAATATCCAATCTAAATCTTCCCCCTTCCAGTTTAAAACCATCACCCCTTGTCCTATCACTCCACTCCCTGACGAAGAGTCCCTCCCCATCTCTCCTGTAGCCCCTTCAGATCCTGGAAGGCTGCTCCAAGGTCTCCCCGGAGCCTTCTCTTCTCCAGGCTGAACAGCCCCAGCTCCCTCAGCCTGTCCTCACAGCAGAGGGGCTCCAGCCCTCTCAGCATCTTGGTGCCCCTCCGCTGGACCCGTTCCACCAGGTCCATGTCCTTTCTGTGTTGAGGACTCCAGAGCTGGACCCAGGACTCCAGGTGGGGTCTCAGGAGCGCAGAGCAGAGGGGCAGAATCCCCTCCCTGTCCCTGCTGGTCATGCTGCTTTTGCTGCAGTTGGTACAGAGTTGGTACAGTGCTGTCGCTGTTTGGGGGGGGTTGCTGGTACATACAGATGAAGCCGCAGCGCTTTGGGGAGACAAAGCCAACGAACGTGCTGTGCCGCCTGTTTGACAAGGCAGAGCGTTTGCCAAGACATGTGTGGCTTTTGGAGGGACCGAGGTCTTTTGTGAAGGGAAGCAAGCAGGGCAAGAGCAAACACTGTATTTGGTCAGTCAGCCATTCTGAAGCTACAGGAGAAAGGATGGATATTTATGGGCCATTTATGAGCAAATCTGCCACTCCTGGAAATTTACAGTGCTGGCAAGTCTGTCTCGTTACTCAAGTGAAGACAAGCCGATGTGCCCCAGTAAGCCTAAGGATTAGCTGGGCTTTCTTGAAAGCTAGAAATCCACTGGTGGGAAAAGAATAACCTCTCAACACCTTATTTGAATTTTATATGAGTGCAAAGAGTGGGCTTTGGGGAGCGTTTTAATCTTTTCTAAGGAACTGTTAGCTGGAAATGCTTAACTGCTGCAAAGACCCTGTTTAAATCTGTCAGAAATCACTAATTTCCACTTCTTAAAGCAAGACTGAGCTTTAAAAGAAAGACACGCCTCTGGTGGCCAGCCCAGGAGGGGTCTGTGTTTCCTCCTGACTGTTAAATGGTCAGCATGGATTTTAAAACTTCACGAAATGAGGTAAGAACACAGCACACGCGTAGTTGCATGCGCTGATCTGTTCGTCCCACTCCTTTGAGCACTGACAGGTCCTGCTTCCCGTTGGGTCCTGAGGATGCTCCCTACGTCCTGGTTGGGCTTGTCCCACAGCATACGCTTTCTTTGTGGACTTGTTTGATGCTTGGGCTTGTTTAAAGCTGGAAGCAGCAAAAGCAACGTCCTGGAACAACACCAGCTGTACTTGAGTCACCTCAGAGGAGGGAGAGGGGCTTCCTCACCAGGACTTCATTCTGTTAAAATCAAAGGTTGGAGGGGGCCTTTAAGGTCCAACCATCGACCAAACACTGCCCAAAACCTCCGCTGAAACACATCCATCAGCACCACATCTACCCCTTTTGTAAATTTTAAGTTTTTTCACAAATACCTTCTGAGCCAACATCATGACTGGCAGGTGGGCCCGGGCAAAATCTATCAGGTTGTCGCGGTTTCAGTCAAATTTACCAAAACCAGATTGAGAGATGTCCCTCCCTCCCCCCTTTAAGGAAAAGAGAGGAGAGGAAGAAATTAAAGAGATTCAAGAGTTTAGAAAAAAAACTAAACTAATGAAAATATAAGTAATAATAATATAATAAATAATAAAAAGAAAAATTAGAAAAAAAGGGAAAAAATAAGTATACAGTATATACAGAACCGTGTCAAGCTCCCAGGGTGGTGACCACATCACCAGCAGGCTTCAGTTAGAAGAGGCCCAGCTAAGAAAGTAAAATTGTAAAACAGAAAACTGGTTCATTTTACCTCAAACGAGGACACAGGTGGGGAGGAACACCCCCATTGCTGGCGGGGATTGGGGGAGTTAAAGCCAGCAGAGAAGTTTGGCACCGTGCTCTGAGATATCTGAGACACCAGATCTGTTCCTTTTGAAATGTGAAATGGAAAGAACCAATTTTGAAGACTTTCCAACGTGGGGCACTGGGAGGCCTGGGAGTTTGGAGCGAGATACCCTCTTCCGTGCATTGAATCTGGGTTTTGACACCTGAACACACAGCTTGGGCTGTTCCTCCTGCTTTCTGTTGGATTGTCATCTCTAGGGCCTGTGCCATTATGAACAAGATGAATTAAATTAAGCATGATTTATTTTAGAGTGCTTTGCCTCTTGAACAGAAGGAAAAAACAGATGTTCAGAGAATATGACAAAATTCTAGCTATAGCTGGAAATATTTCCAATTCCTTTTCATTGCCGAAGCTGGATTTTTGAGACTGTATTACAGAAGTCATGTTATCCAAGAGCTGTTATTCTGAACCTTGTTGTGAGGCTCATATATATGTAATATATATATATGCCTATTATCTATCCCAGTGGAAGAATAGGAGTAAACCCAAATCTGAACCTTGTAGCTCTGCGTGAAGATTCCCACTAAAAATGATTTTCCAGCGCAGCCACAAACGTTAGCAGAGGCTGCCAACAAGACCTGGGAGGAAGATTGCACATTTGTGGCAGCAGCAATAAGTACTTCCAACTAACATAGAAAACAGGTTCTGCTCACCTGGTTTTACCCCAAGTTTAGCCACTGACAAGAATTTAATAACTTCTGGACTGGATCTGTGTGTTGGACTGAAAAGATGCCACGTTTTTCATGGCAGCTGGAAGCGACCTGGTGTGAAGGGTTTTTTACACACAGACGTACACAAATATGGGTGTAAAATAAAATCACAAATTTTGAGTACAAAAAACCCCAGTAGTCCTTTGGGAAACTGTAATAATTTCCTTGATTCTTCATACATTTGATATTTCAAATAACATATATTTGAGCTGGAGGTGCACACGGCCTGTCCTCACGTGAATGCTAGCTGTAATAGATGCCAAGCATCAACAAAGAAATAAACTCACATCTCATTTCCAGTCGTTTTTCTCCTCTAGCAGTGCACTGCCAGCTTCTGGAAAAGCCTGTGCATTGTTGGTCTTGTGTATCAAAGCAAAAAGAGGATAACTGAAAGGCAAAGTTGCTGGCTATTGCCGCTGCTTTAAACCCTGAAAGGTTTGTGCTGATATTTGACTGTGCTTTTGTGTTTTATTTTTCCACCAGCTTTTTGGAGACTGGGAATCTCATCTGCGAAGGATAATGAAATTGATTGCTGGTGGAGGATTGTCCATCACAGGATCCCACAACATGTGCGGCGACTATCTGTATAGCGGTCACACCGTCATATTAACTCTTACATACTTATTTATCAAAGAGTGTAAGTTTGTCACTGCTTGAGTGGAATTTCCCATCGTATTGTTCCTTGCTAATTGAAGAATTAGAGTTCTGCTGATTGGTAAATACAAGTAAAAGTGCACGCTTTCTCGTTTAAATAAAAGTAATAGAACTTCAAAGGCATAGGGTGTGCTGAAAAAGAAAACTTTGGAGACAAAATAAAACATTTACCACGTTGACATCTGAATTTAATTCTTTTTAAAAAATAAAATGCTTTGTTTGGACTATAATTAAAACCTTCATTGCACCCTTCCTGATGAGTGGTATTTTGGCTCTGTCTCCTAGTTTAGAGAGAGAGAGTGCCATGCTAAACGCAAGGCTGCTCGTTTCTCGAGAGTCAGGCCTTAATCTCTGCATTTATCTTCTGTGAAAGGTGAGAGGAATGGATTGCCATCTGTGGTCTCTGCACTGAAATACATTTTACTGATGAGGGTGTATCATATCATTACGTATTGGGCCTGTCTCTCGAAGATTTCATAACCTTTCTGTTTTCCCAGGATCTTTTCCTGTGATCCCAGGAACCTGTGTAAAATACTAAATTGCACCTTAAGGGAATGGTGCTTATTTTGTGATCTCGACATTCCTGCTCTTAGCTATAGCGGCAGCATCACACTTCCCACCCGGGATTGCAGCCCTCTATTTTTTCATTGCCCTCTATTAATTACAGCCCTCTAATTTTCATTGTCTTCTAATAATTACAGTCTTACTCTCTGATAATGTTGCACTTGGAAATAATCACTTCTTGTCCTTCTTTCCAGATTCCCCGCGGCGACTCTGGTGGTATCACTGGCTTTGCTGGGCACTCAGCACGGTTGGAATGTTCTGCATCCTCCTTGCTCATGACCACTACACTGTGGACGTGGTGGTGGCTTACTACATCACTACGAGACTTTTCTGGTGGTATCACACAATGGCCAACCAGCAAGTGAGTTTCTCCCAGTGTTTGGATCCGCGTGACTCTCTTTGTGGTAGCGTGGCCGTGGGCAAGCAGCCACCCTTCGCCTTGAGCCTTTCCACTGGAGTAGGAGCAGCCTCACCCGTGTCTTGGGGAGCATCCCCCTCTTTCCCCCAACATTGTGTTTGCAGGAAAGAAAAGGGCATCATCCCTTGGGTTCATTTTGGGTCTTGAGCGCACAAGTATCTGTAGGTCTGCCCGCCGGCGGGCAGGGGCCTCTGCTTCTGCTGTGTAATCTCAGTTTTTGAAGTGCTTCTAAATTCAGGCCAATTGGCTGGTTTTGTGACAGCAGACCAAAGCATATAGATGTGGTGGGAGGTTTTTTGTCTTGGTTTTTTGGTGGTTTGGGTTTTTTTTTTGTGTGGTTTTTTGGTTGTTGAAGGCAGCTGGCTTTTCGTTGTAGCCTTGTGCCCTTTAGTTGGGTGACAGGTCTCTTGAAGAATCATGTGAGGACTCACTAAAAATGAACCAGTGTTTCAAAGTGTTCCCGAGTGGCAGCAAGTTTCCCTGACCAAGGGAAGTGTTTTTCTTTGGGAGGATAGTGCAGCAGAGAACAGGCTGCTCCCATCCTACGGCCTCTGGGAAAGCATGAAAAACAGGATGAGGAGGGAAACACTGAGAACAAGGAGCAGCTTGGGAGGAGACACGGCGTGTGATGGGAGAGAGCAAAGTGGCATTTGTAATACTCAGAGAGCTCCAGTAAGTGATTCAGAGGTCAGAGGCAGAAATCTAAATGAGGTCTTATGTCATTCTTGCTCTTCTTCCTTTCCTGCCAGTGAAGTAGATCAGTGAGAGATGAGCTTACAGTGCTGAGGAACATGAGAGGAAATGTGCCTCTCTGTTATCCGTGGGGAAAGACCTAGTGAGGTCAGAGACACAAACTCTTAGCTCTGTAACAGCGAATTGGTGTCCAGATACTTTCTTTGCAATGTCAAGGAAGGTATTTTCCTTCTCTGTTGTAGATGATTCCAGTTAATTGTGTATATGAAAGATCTAATACGATGATAGGATATTAATTAATATTGTGATGGTGGGGATTTTGATATCATATCAGGGTCTACCAGCTACCATGCCGTATTACTCCGCTGGGTTTGATGCTGCCCTAAGCCACACACCACCGTTAGGCCCTGTTGTACGTTTTTGCCACCAAATGCAACCAAGAATGCACTTTGATGTTCGGTCCATCTGGGGAGCACTGTGTTCAGTAGCAGTCTGTGCCCAGACTTGGTAACTCTTGTCATAAAGCCCCAGACTGGCTTCCATGCTTTGCATTTGCTCCTGGGTCCCGTCAGAGCAGTGGTGACGGGTCCTGTGCCTCCAGCCTCAAAGCTGCTGAAGTCAGGGTTGCCCTTGAGTGCTACCGAGTACTTCAGAAAAGCCCTTTGCCTTCCTGCATGGAAATGTACCCGTTTTGCTGCACAGTGGGACTCAAAAAATGGCTGGGCATTGCTTCCCTAAGCTGCTGAGATGCTGGGAAATGCCGACCCCTGGGTCCTTCCCTGAAGACACATTTGTATGCTAGTTTCTTCCTTCCTGTGGCTTGTGTCTGGCCTTCACATGAAAAGCAAAAGCCCACTGGGGCTGAAGTGGATTTGTTTTACATGAGGGTTTATGACATGGAAAGAAAGCTTAGCATACAAGCCCTGTGCTTGCACTTTCTGGTGGCATTGCTCCCCTGCTCTGGCACTGACAGCGTCCAGCAGGGTAGCAGGGTAACTCCCCCAGTGCCTGCCCACCCCTTGTGTCCCGGTGGTGGCTTGCCCATGGCCAGGAGAAGCAAAAGGATGGGTTTGAGAGCACAGGGAGGGCTGGGCAAGGTTTCTTGACTCCTCTGGATGGGTTGAGACATGCCTTGTTCATTGCTGTGGAGGCACACAGCTGGGTCTGAAGCCATTCTTGAGGTACGTGGCATTTCAGAGATCCGTATGGAAACAGCTGTGCTTTGGGTTGGTTGGGGTTTTATTGCCAAAGGAGGGGAGAGACTGATCTTTCAGACCATTCGTTTCCTTTTCCTCTGGGACCATCGGAGTCTTGAAAATGGGGGTGACCCTCATTTGGGAGCAACATTTGGTGTGTGCAGGGAGGCTGTGGAACCTCTTGATCTCTCCACACACGAGAGATCGTCTCTCTTGACCTCTGGGGTTGGTTCTAGATATTGGGAGGTTTTTGGAAACGGCTCAAAGTCAGACGCCGCCAGTGAGCGGTAGAAAGCGACGTGCTGTGAAAGTCCTGCTCTTTTATAATTCTCCTTTTTCTGATTGTCTTTGTGCAGGTGCTAAAAGAAGCTTCCCAAACTAACCTCCTCGCAAGGGTCTGGTGGTACAAGCCCTTCCAGTACTTTGAAAAGAATGTCCAAGGGATTGTACCTCGCTCCTACCACTGGCCCTTCCCCTGGCCAGTGCTGCAGCGGGGCAGGCAGGTGAAATACAGCCGCCTGGTGAGTGACACGTAACAGCGTCTCAGCGGGCAGGAGCTGGGGGAAAGGACCTGTCCCAAGTGCTAAGAACTCCCTACGAGAAGATGCCATAAAAAAAAAANAAAAAAAAAAAAAAAGTAGAAGAAATCAACCGCTCCCTAACCCTTTCTTTTAACAGATCCCTTGACTTAACCCGTTCAGTTACCTGGTCAGCACTGTGATCTTTTTTTCTCTCCAAAGGATCTGCGTTGGACAACAATAAAGAAAATTTAACTTATCATGCACTGTTACACATTTCTTGTTAATAGATTTGGGATTTACATGTAAACATCACCATGTTCCTTTGTATATGATGCGACAGCATAAATGACAGCTTTTATATCATGAGTTCTGGTCTTTCCAGTCACGTCTGGGAATAAAGCATATTATTTTCTTGGGAAAACATACTTTTCATATCTCTTGCCCCAAAGATTGGGCTGTAAGCCATTTTCTAGCAAATGACTATATGAAGATTTCTATATACCCGCCTTGGGTAAAACTGAGAAATCTTTCTACCTGTTGCACCGCGCTACGAATGAGATGATAGACACAGGAAGGTTTGGTAATCTTGCTTTTGTAGAATCTGCAGTGACTGTGTCAAAAAGTGCAAAAAAAAAAAAAAAACGGGGGGGGGGGGGGGGGGAGAAAAAAAAAAAAAAAGTGANNNAAAAAAAAAAAAAAGTTGTAAAGTGATTTTCTAAGTATTTCCTAACTTTATTTTTCAAAATGTGTATGAAAATTAAATTTAAAAAGATTTTTACATGTCAGAGAATAGAGAGTTAAAATTTAAAGAAAATGCTTCTTGGGAGAGAGAGATTTGTCTATGTTTCTAGTGCCTTTCTTGTCTTGATTGTACGGTCAGTAGGCAGTCTTACATGTTTTTATTTAAAATAAAGTATTCCATGAAAGCAGAATTATATATACTGTATAATTACTAATTTTTTTTGCATTTATAGCTAAATTAAACTGGAAATTTGCTTATAATGTTGAAATTGCCATGTGTAGGGGAAGAAGAAAACCCCACGAAACCAAATAAGAGGGGGCCGATGCTGCTCACACATTGCGGGCAGGGCACGCCAAAAGGTATCACTTTATTGTCTACTCGGTAGCTGTATTTTAAAAAGACTAAACAGCCATGAATTCCTGTTTTTTAAGAATTTTACAAATGATCACTGAGTGAACTACGAGTGGTTTCTCCATCCTGTATCGAAATGTTGTTGCAAAACAACAAAGATAATCTATTTCTTTAAAATATTTGTGCAGAAGCTGCATGTCAATTACAAGTTTCACTCCTACCATACATACTGTATGTCTGGGGAAGGATTCTATCCTAAACTTGCCAATGTGCAGAACAAAATAGGGTTTTTTTTAAAGAATGAAGAAGAGAAAATATATATATAAATATATATATATATATATCCATTCTGTATTTTACGTGAAGCAGAGTTATCTTCTGTAGGGTTTTTTGTGTATTCACAAGGTGATATTTGTATTGTAAAACAACAATGGTGAAGGAAAATAAAAAGGCTTTTGAAAAATGTAGTTTCCTTTATCTTTTTAATATTGAGTTTAAATTTAAAGCTGGGTTTATTCTTCCAAACCTTGCCTTTAATTTTATGTGTTATTGCACTGTAGGCCATCCAATTTGGACTGTATGGAAACTGCACTGATTGTGAAAATTGCTGTTGACGTTGGGCAAAACCAGTGCCTTATCTGAAATAAATGCTATGCAATAGATTCTGGTCTTGCGGGAGCCGGGAGCGGATGGGAGAAACCTTCCTGGGAGTCATCACCAGGGCTTGAAAAATCTACCCCAAAAACTGCTGGGATGGAGCACAAGGCAGGGGAAGCACCCCTGAACCCGGGGTCTGTCAGTCCGGTCATTTAAATGAAGGGGGGGGAAGAAAAAGTGCCATTTCTGTGCGTACACGGTAGGGAAACTGTGACTTCTTCCTTCTTTTTGTTTATTTTGCGGGGGGGATGGTTTATGTCTGCTTCTCTGCCCTGTCCCTGAGCCTTGGCCAAAAGCTTCCTTGCAGAATTGACGGGGGTGTCACTTCTGCTGCTTCGCCTCACCGGTGCTTGGGGTGCCAAACCAGACCCATCCCTTCCCAGCTCTTTTTTTCCCCCCGAGGAGGGAGAGGGTTCCCTCCCGCCCCCCTGCTTCTTGGCCAAACCCTTTGCAGCAGTCTTGGCGGAGCTGCCTGTGAATTTTAGGGATCAGCTCCAAATGCTTCCCCTTCAGTTCGTGGTACTGTCTTTGCAGCTTGTGGTTGAATTTGTTGTTTGTTTTTATTAAAAAAATAAATAAATCAAAAATCAAAACCCCCAACCCCGAGGTGTTCACTTGAGAGAGTCCCCGCTCCCAGACGTAAATGAACAAGTAGATTTTTCAAGACCTGGCGTCACGCACATCAAAACCATTGACATAAGTAAATGTATGGATATATGCACATGACATTAAATGGAATCTGCTGAATTCTGCATCCTAGTGTCTGAGTTTACTGCATGCATCTTGCTAAACCTGGTGTCATTCTTTTTTTTTTTTTTTTTTTTTTTTCCCCCCACAACGGAGCTGTGCTTTTGTTGACGCCGTCTGCCCG
>VZRU01016648.1:8755-60714 GCA_013398155.1 Pedionomus torquatus | reverse complement strand
TCCCCTCCAGGGCTGGGTCCAGTTCTGGGCCCCTCACTCCAAGAAGGACACGGAGGGGCTGGAGCGTGTCCAGAGGAGAGCCCCCAAGGTGGTGAGGGGTCTGGAGAAGAAGTCCTGTGAGGAGAGGCTGAGGGAAGTGGGGGTGTTGAGTTTGGAGCAGAGGAGGCTGAGGGGAGACCTCCTTGTCCTCTGCACCTCCCTGACAGGAGGGGGTAGAGAAGCGGGCATCAACAATTGTGTATGATTGACTTGCTCTTGCTGATCTCAGAGGTCCTTTCCAACCATAACTCTGTCGTTCTGCAATAGCTTTTTGAAAGCACAGGCAGACGGGATCAGCTGGATCCCCTTGTCCACAGGCCTGTTGAGTCCTCCGGGGATGTCAAGCAGGATTCAAGCATACAATCCTTTTATGAAGCCTGGTTTGCCTCTTCTTTCCTCACTTCTCTTTGCTCATGTCTTCAGTAATCTACTATTTGTTCTTATAGAGTCCAGCGACATAACAGAGAACTACTTACTGGGCGTAGGTCGAGCTGACTGCACAGGACCTGTGGCACAAATTCCTCTAGTAAGTTGGGAGGGGGGGATGAAACACAGGTTTGGCGAAGGTCCGATTTTCATCGTCTCTGAATATTTTTTGCACGACATTTGCCTTAGAGGCTCTGCTTTGTCAAATGGTTGTCATTTTCAAACATTAGTTGAAATTTCTTTGGGGCTTCAAGCAACAAGATCTAGTCAAGGGTGTGCCTGCCTGTGGCAGGGAAAAACAGAATCAGGGAAATGTCATAGATGGAAGACACCTCTAGGGATCACCCTGTCCACCTTCCCTGCTAAAGCAGGGTTGCCCAGAGCACATCCCTCAGGGCTGCATCCAGGAGGGGCTGGAAGGTCTCCAGAGAAGGGGACTCCACACCCTCCCTGGGCAGCCTCTGCCAGGGCTCTCACACCCTCACCACAAAAAAGTTCCTCCTCAGATTTAGATGACACTTCCCATGTCCCAGCTTGTGCCCGTTGCCCCTCGTCCTGGGAACCCCTGAGAAGAGTCCGGCTCCATCCTCCCTCACCCCACCCTTCAGCTCCTTGGGAGCACGAAGAAGGTCTCCCCTCAGCCTTCTCTTCTCCAGGCTCCAGAGTCCCAGCTCTCTCAGCCTTTCCTCCTCAGGGAGATGCTCCAATCCCTCCAGCATCTTTCTTGCCCTACGCTGGACTCTCTCCAGCAGTTCCCTGTCTCTCTGGAACTGGGGAGCCCAGCACTGGAGGCAGGATCCCAGTGGTGGCCTCCCCAGTGCAGAGCAGAGGGGGAGAAGGACCTCCCTCCACCTCCTGGCCACACTCTTCCCTGCGCAGCCCAGGATCCCATTGGCCTCTTGGCCACCAGGGCACATTGCTGGCTCCTGGAGAGTTTCCTGGCTACCAGGACCCCCAGATCCTTCTCCTCAGAAGTCCTTTCCAACAGGTCCACCCTGAACCTCTCTTGGTGCCTGGCATTCTTCCTCCCCAGGTGCAGGACCCTACACTTGCCCTTGTTGAACCTCATTAATTTTTTCTCTGCCCAGCTCTCCAGCCTGTCCAGGTCATGCTGCCTGGCAGCACAGCCTTCTAGAATGAGCTGATCTTTAAGTTCTCTTCCAACCAAAATTATTCCACAATTCTTGCAATCACAGGGCTGCAATATTTTATTTTGAGTGAGCTCTCTCACCCTCTGGCAAATCTACATAGAAAAATAAGTGCAAATGAGTACATTGCTCAGTATTTTGCCTGCATGGGTTGATGGAGATTTTTCTCTTCCAGATGGGATACGCCAACCCAGAGCAGGAGGGTGGTGGGCTTCTCACGCGCCTCTACAGCCGAGCCTTCATTGTGGCAAACCTTGATGGCTCCAGGCGAGTACTGTTTGTCAGCGCCGACATAGGAATGGTGTCTCAGAGAGTGAGGCTGGAGGTACATGGCTGGGAATTAATGAATTTTGGAGTTGTTGCTGGTTTTAGCATCAAGGTTGTAGTTATTGCTAAATAATATTGAGCATGGGTGTATATTGTGCATGGCAGCATACTGGCTGTTTGCTTTGGGACCTCCTTGCAGCACAGCCTTGGAGAGAAGGCTTCTTCTGCTGAAGAAGAGCTTTTGATTCCTCAGCAAATGAGACCAATCTTTGACCACTTTTTTTTTAGCTGAAAAAAATACCACAAGTAGTTTTAAATCATCAGTATATTATCGTGGTGCCTGTGTAATGCTGGGTCTACCGCACTACGGATGAGGGAGGGAGGTAATGGAGAAACAGAGCCTCTTTGGATGATCTGGACTTCACGGCAAATTGGGCATCGATGTCTTTACTCACTGGATTTTATTATTGTGACAGCAGTCGGGCAGTACCAGGCAGAAAGGGAAGAACAAGAAAATGAACAGTTGGCTGTTTTGCAAGGGCTGATACAAATCTCCGTGGCCTTTGGGCACATAAGAAGGGGTTCTTTTTTTTAGGATTACATCCTTCCTCTTAGGTGCTCAAAAAACTGAAGAGCAAGTATGGTGACCTGTATCGACAGGACAATGTCATCCTCAGCGGCACCCACACACACTCAGGGCCGGGTGGCTATTTCCAGTACACGCTCTTCTGGATCACTAGCAAAGGGCTGATCAGACCATCTCTCAATGCTATCATGAATGGTATCATAAAGGTCAGTGTCATACTGTTGGGAGGAGAATCTACAAGTGCAGAAAAAGTGGGTGGAGATAAGTTTTTGCTGTTGTGTTTATGGTGGCAGCTCTGAGTGTCGCATGTCTTAAAACACTCTTGGGGGTAAGTTTATGCTTACTAGGGAAATCAGATCTGAAATCAGAAACCTGAAGACTTTCTTTAGAAAGGGAGAGTTGTGGGTGCTTTCAAAGCATTATCATAATTTTCTTGAATATTAAACCACTAAAAAAAAAAATAGGAAGACCTCAGATTCTCAAGAAAGGGTTGGGAACAGGCAGAAGGGATAGTGATTATCCTGATAATCTCTTATATACCTTACCTGCATGGACTAATATTCCCTGCCTTACTGCTTTTCAGAGTATTGATATAGCACACCAGAACATGAAGAAAGGAAGACTTTTTATAAACAGAGGCACTGTAGAAAACAGTCAGATCAACAGAAGCCCTTTCTCCTATCTTGAGAATCCAGCATCTGAACGAAGCAGGTAAAAGCCCGTCAAGAGGGAGAGAAGCAGATCCCTGAAGAAACACCTTCGATTGGGAACATCATCCAGCCACCTTGCATTTGGCTCTTCTGGTCATTCATGGTGTGGTTGAAAGTGTGGAGCTAAGGCCATGGCAGGATGACTCTGTCTGCCACGCAGGGTGCTCGAGTAGGCATCCCAAAAATTGGTTGTAAGAGCGGGTTTGTGGTGGTTGTCCCCTCCAGGCATGCGAAGCATTGGTTAGAAAGAAAAGTCAGTCTGTAGATGATGTCAGCATTCGAGCCGGATGGCGTTCAAGTGCCATCCTTGGTGCATAAGTTTGCAGTTAGAGACAACTCCTCGCTGTATTCTTTGGAGAAGCAGCACTGTGGGCGGTGACAACCATAACGTCTCTCTTTCTTTTCCAGCTATTTTCAGATGCTCTTCTAAGGTCTCACTGTGCTCTGGGAATATCTGCAATAACAGCTTCTTTTCCTTGCCCGACTTAGCGGAGAGTTAATAAGTCTGAGCAAAGTAGCTTGTGATCACAGCTCTGGCGCTAATGAGATTTCCTCCCTTCATTTTCATACAGGTATTCATCCAACACAGATAAAGAAATGATGTTGCTGAAGATGGTAGATGTGAATGGAGAGGAGCTAGGACTTATCAGGTACTGACCACTGAAGTAGCAGGTTTTTCTCCAAATCATCATAAATCACTATCCTGTAGCAATTCTGTCCACATGAGCTCTGCTTCCCAAGCCTGATCCTTCCCCACCCAGCATTCTTTCCAGCTAGTCACCAGACGGTATCCAAGTGCATAGGTCTAGTCAACATCCCTCCTTTATTTTGGGACACGAGGCAGCACCTGCACCAACTACAGCTGGGTGGTCTCCTGGCACAACCCAAAGGCCGGTCTTTCCTGGTAGTGGTCAGAAAAAAAATCCTCTCTGGGACTTTTGCTGTGCCCCTACAAGCAGATCCAAGCCGCAGCATCTCCAGGACACTGTTGAGTCCTCTCTTCTTGGTTGGATTCTGTGACACCTCACATTTCATGAAAACGTGCCATTCCTGCAGGCAGAATTTATGACAGCTGGCTTATCAACAGGCTGGAGCAGCGTTCAGCCGCTCCTTCAGAGCTCAAGGCCAGGGAAATGAATTAATGGGCAGTAAAAAAGACATAATTGCATTTTCCGTGTTTAGATGGAAACGCCAAGTGTCTGATCGCGTTAAGACAAAGGGGGTGTGTGTCTGTGTGTTCTTTTTTTAAGAATTAAAATGTTCTTCATTTTTCACATGGTTGATACTTCCTTGCTCTTTGAAGTAAGAAAATAAAATTGCCTCTAAAATGGAACTCTCTGAATTCAGAAAAGAGCCAGTCCAGGTCTGAAGTAGCTCTTGGTGGTCCTGATAATTGCAGTGCTAGATTCTTGTGGCTTCAAGACCTGGGCCATCATAGCTTTGTCAGGAAGGGAAAGGATGGGAATAACTGTGCCCTTATAAACCTATCCATAGGTTCCAAAGATTTGCGTTCTCCCAAGGAAACTAGCTATAACTCAATTGCAATTACACAGATTTTTAAAAGGCAATTGCCAACCTATCGATTGAACAGCATATTTACTCTGTGTGTTTTCTGACTCCTCTGCAGCTGGTTTGCTGTTCACCCCGTCAGCATGAACAACACAAACCGTCTCGTGAACAGCGACAACATGGGCTACGCATCTTACTTGTTCGAGCGTGAGAAGAACAAGGGGATGCTTACTGGAGAGGTAAGATTCATTTCAGACTACTGCAAATAATGGGGGAAAAAAATGCTGCAATGTGGAGCCGATGGTGCTTTCCGTGGGCCAAAGAGGGTTCTATGAGGCACTGAAATTAGGCAGCAGAGTAAAAGATGAAAGTATAGACTCTCCTCTGGAGAAGAGAAGTTGCAAATGGTACTCTTGACTTTCCATTCTAGCAATCAGTGGCATTTATTTAGACATTAGGAATAAAACAAATTGATGTTGATTCAGGTTTTGCACACGTGGTATGGCATCGACTTTGCGTCTAGCATTATTTTTTTATTATAGCTTCCAGACAGTTATGGATTTTCTGATTTTCATTTGTCCAGAAGATTTTCAATCCTCAGAGAGCAAACACTGAGGATTGTTTAAAACACAGATCCTTTAAAAAGCATTAATCCCCTGAAATGTAAATACATGACATGACTATGTAAGTGTAAATACATGGGACATTAACCTATCTCAGCTGCACCTTGAATCAGGAGTTGATTTAACAACGTGTCCCGAGTGTATCTCCAGTACATACCTCGGAGCAGTTAAACAATTCCTATTTCAATTCTCTGGTGAGAACACGTGCAGTTCATACAAAAGGTGGAAAAAGAAGGACGTCTACCTAATTCTTGCTTGCGAATATTTCTTTTTATAGTGAATTATACGAAAGCTTTAAACAAGACTCGACCCCTGGTTCTGGGTGCGAGTCAGTGCAGTTTGACAGTCGCACAAATCTAAGATGTATCTGCAGGCTTCAATATTTAATGCTCTGAACTGCTGGGCACGTTGTGTCTAGCAGCCTTACGAGAAAAATAGCTTAAGAACTCATCAAAAAAACCTTGTGTTTGTACATCCCACCTCCTAAAGGAAGGGAAAAAGTGAACGTATCTCTGAGAGCTGAAATAAGGTGAGAGTGTGCAACCAGCCTTGCTTCTAACAAGCTTGACGTTAACACCTGCTGTAATATCCAAATAGTTCTCACCCTGTCAATAAGTCACGCGGAAAGACTTTCAGAAAAAACCTGTGTCCTGTGGAAACTGCTACAATCACCTATTGGCATCTCATTAGTAATATGAGGAACTGGGGACATGGGAAGAGCTGCTGCTAAAGTGGAAGATGTAGATGAATGAACGTTTTCTGGATACCAAAGAGGTGTGAAGGTTTGCCTGAAACGGCAGTTGCATCTCTTGCATCCTATTCTCCCATCCCTTAGCCTTGGGAAACTCCTATATCCCCATTCCAGTTCACCCAGTAACTTCAGAAACGTTTCCCTGCATCGTATGCTCATCAGCTTTAATGCCAGCAGTGAGAGCTGCCGGTGATGTGTGCGATCACTGCAAGGCTTTGCAATCCCTCTGATCGTGTCTGCTGTTGGCAGGGATCTTTTGTTGCTGCCTTTGCGTCCTCCAACCTGGGAGATGTGTCACCCAACACCAAAGGCCCGTTCTGTGTAAACACGGGGGAGTCATGCAATAACCCGCAGAGCACCTGTTCCGTGGGGGGGGTAAGTACGCCTTACCTGATCTACATTAACTTCTGATAAGGAGAAATATCAGGGTGGAGAGCAAACTCACAGCTTCCTAGCCTCTATCAGGGTTACTGAAGCCCCCCATGAGTGTCCTTTCAGCTGCCTCTAGAGCATCTCACCAGTTTCCCCATCCTGATCAGGTGCCCATCTAGAAACACTGACAACGGTGTCTCATATAATGGTCTGCCCCTTAATCCTCTCCCACAAGCTCTCAGCTTCAGCCACCCCCAGAAGAAACCCATTATTAACCTAGGTTTGGGGAGGCAGCAGATCTCCCTAATTAGCCGCTCCGTTCTGCATATTGGGCAGAACTCTGTAGGGAGCTGCCAATGACAACTTTATTGTTTTAGTCTGTACTGCACATGTTTTGATGATGGTGGTGATCCAAATAGTACTTGATTGGACATCCAAGCTGTAAGAACTCTCATTCATGAAGAAGATATTAAAATAAAAAAAATATTGTCCCTTTTTGGACTATTCTGGATAGCTCTTTCAGGAACTTACCGTGTCTTTTCTCAGATATCCTGTTTTTTGGTTTAGTCCAAAAGTAAAATTTAAGACGGATAGTAAGAAGCAAGTGGGTCCTAGAGTATGACAGTTCCTTGTGAAGTTTTCCCGTTTGCAGTGCCCTGTGTTCTCTGTATTAACTGACCGCTAGAATTTAAATAAATTTCTTAACAGGCAACGATGTGCATGGCCACGGGTCCCGGCAACGACATGTTTGAGAGTACAAGAATTATAGGACAAAATATCTACATGAAAGCAAAGGTATTTTGCCTTTTGACTGCGCATGAATATTGTTATTGCAGGAATGAATGTTCATGGAAGCAAGTTCTCTGTGACTGTTTTTATGAATATTTTTAGATTTAAATTTCTCTATAGTCAACGTGGAGCTGGAGGAAAATGTTCCTGATGACTCAGAATGCACAAACTTTAATTTAGCTACATCATTGCATTGCCTTAGGCATCTAATAATATTCCGCCTTGGTATATAATGTGAATATTGCCCCTTGTAATCTCCCCCTGCCTTCCCTGCGGTCGTCTCAGAAGTGTTATTACGGAAAATATCACTGCTGTGGAAGACTCAGTAGAGCGATACCACCAACTTCGGTGTCAGACTGCCAAAGGAATGCAAAAGCGAGTTTAGATCTGCCAGCTCAAACATCCACAAAAGACACTGCTTAACTTCGCCTTCACTCAGCCACTGTCCTCCATCCGTTGGGCTCCCTTACGTTACCCGATACCTGTGTTCTAAGTCTCAAATGTCACAGGACTCGAATGGTTCCCCTTCTGTGTCTTCACGGGTTGTAAGTGTCCAGTAAGAGAACGTTTTTTGGCACCGTTTCAGGAAGAGCAGTTTTGTAGGGTCCAGAATAGGACTAACAGCTTAAAGTTGGCACCTTCCTTTTAATTACTGTTTCAGAGAATGGTCCTGAAGACACTCCAGGCTGATCATGACTTGGAAGTGAAACTTCTTCCCACTTGGGGTGGCCCACTGTGTGTGAAATTGCAAGGAAAAGCTTTGAGCCTTTTTTTTAACACTGCAGACGCAGGTGTCAGCAGAACGAATAAATGGTTCATATAGCTGTGTGTCAGAAGAACTCTGTTCCCTGTTTCTTCAAGGATTTCTGCCTTCTCTGTCCCTCAGGAGCTGTACGAAAAGGCTTCCCAGGAGGTCACAGGACCCCTCAGCTCAGCTCACCAGTGGGTGAACATGAGCGATGTCTCGGTGGAACTCAATGCCACGCACACGGTAAGAGCCGGAGCTCCCAGGTGTAAGGAAAGAAGAAATGTTCTATTCTCACAGCAGAACCAGGTACGTTGGCGGGAACTGCTACTAAAACAGCTCTTTTTCATATTGTTTTCTCTTCTGATTAAGGTTAAAACATGTAAACCAGCCTTAGGATATAGCTTTGCCGCCGGGACTATTGATGGCGTGGGGGCTTTCAACTTCTCGCAAGGTAATTTTGGGAGCAGATGTCAATATGGAGGTGGGGAAACGTCCAAATAGATTCAGAACCCCAGAGTCACTTCAGAACATCAATGGTTAGTTGAACCATAGTCTCTAAAGGGATGTGTTTTAGGAAGGTGTGATCTGAAGGTGATTTATAAAATGCATCGACCGTTTGCCTGTGTTTGTCAGAAATCTACTAGAGAAGAGAGTGAGCCTGCTCTGAATGAAGGAGAGCACCGGCTGGGGAGTGTGGACAAGAAAGAACTAGATTTGTGGCAATCGTTCTCCTTTCCTCTCATTACCTGAAGGCTGCCAAGATGCAGCTCACCTGGCCTAAAGCTTTGGTTTTTGAACCATCCCAGAAATGGGTTATAGAGTCCACAGAGAACCAGCCTATCCCATGAATAAGTGGAAACGGGACAATAAACGAGTTATATGTATGACAGCTGATAGCGTAGCTCAAGGAACAGCATTTGAAAGATGTTTCCCTCTCAAGGCTCAGTAGATGGCGACCCCTTTTGGGATGGAATCAGGGACCAGCTGCTGGGAGAACCATCCAATGAAACTAAAGCCTGCCACAAGCCTAAGCCGATTCTCTTTAGCACTGGAGAGGTAAGGATACACTGTTGTCTGCCCTGGGAAGTGCAGGGATCGCTCCTCTGAGACATATTTTGGTAGGGTGCTAATGACAATGTCTGTGCCAGCCAATACGTCGAAGAACATCACGGGAGAGAGAGCTGAGTTGGCTTTGAAGCCATGAAAATGGAAAGCAAGAATAAGCGATGTCATTATTTTGCATCAGAAAGGGAGAGGTAGAAGTTATCCCCTCACAGACTACCTTTTCTGTATCTCTCAGGAAGAGGGAGCAGACCCACTGTTCACGTTAGCAGCAAAAACTGCAAATAAATCCACTCTGGCCTGATTCTCTGCCCCTGAAACAGTCCTCATCAGAAAGCAGCAGTTGTCATAGGTCAGGGTAAACAAACTGTGTGTGGAGCTCAGCTTTGGTCCCCAGCTTCAGGACATACTCAGTGCTCAGATCTTAATACCTCTGAGTAGGTTTATAGAAGGATTTTTCTTCCATCCTTCTGTTGGTTCCCTACTTAACTCCATAAGAAGATTTTTATCACATGAGATGTCCATGCAAAATTATATTACTCATCGCAGTGCCTTTGGGAAACTCTGGGAAATTCTTTGCTGTGAGGGTGGTGAGGCACTGGAACAGGCTGCCCAGGGAGGTTGTGGCTGCCCCATCCCTGGAAGTATTTCAGGCCAGGCTGGATGGGGCTTTGAGAAACCTGGTCTAGTGGGAGGTGTCCCTGCCCAGGGCAGGGGGGTTGGAACACGATAATCTTCAAGTTCCTTTCCAACTCTAACCGTTCTATGATTCTATGAACTGTATGAACTTGCCCACCTTCTCAGTCTTGTCTTCAAAGGCTTCTATTGGACTATAACGTCTGTAAACAGCCTGTTGACATTTCTGCTTTTCTGTCACGTTTATGTAAGTATCCGACAGTTCTGTGCTCTACAACATTAACTGATGCCAGACTTAGCCCTTGGTAGAATCACAACAGCAGAAACAACAGTTGCAGCCACAGGAGGTGGCTCAGGGACATGTCTGGAAGAGTCAAGGCAGTCAGTAAGGATGGAGATTCCCCCACTGCTTGGATCCCCCTGTCAGCAATGACTCCCTCACACACTGAAAGGCTATTTCTTTGGTCCAGCTTTGTCCTGTGCTATGATCTGCTCTGTCCTGGGCAGAACTTGGTGTTTGTTCTTACTGAACTTTCCCCCAATTCTACAACTTCAAAAAAGAAAATAAATGCCCGTTTTCCACCTGCTGTTGCTTTGGCATTAAGGCAAAGGCACTCTAGTGGAGCAGGATCACATCCAATCTACTTTATAGCACTTAGATGACACCATCTGGATTGTTACTCCTCTCAGCACTCTCTTGAAAAGCATCTTCTGAGTTCAATCAGTTCCTCATATCATCATTCATAAAAAGAGGTTCCAGCTCATCCTACCCCACTGAGAGATTCTGCTACTGGGAGTAAATTATGATTTATTCTTACCACTTTGTCGGTTTTTGATCATCCTTTTACAAATATGGTGGCAGAATGCTTGCTTCTGATTTGCTTAAATTGATTTGTCATTCCTGTTTTTGACTTGGAGTACGCTTTTGCTTTTCATTTTGTGGAGTCTGGCTACCCTTGAGCTTTTTATGCTCTGAATTTCCTTTTAACAAACTTCTTTATTTTTATCTAGCTTTTTATTGTTTGGGGTTTTTACTTTGTTTGCTTAGTTGCTTGAAGATTAAATGCTGCTGCACCCTGTGTTTTCGCTGCCGCAATGGTGCTGAGTCCTGCTACGGGGCAGTCTAAAGTCAGGTCAAGGGTTCCCTGAGCCTCATGTCGCCTTCTGCATGGCAACATCCAGTGCACTTGTTCAGCTGACGAAGAGGGAGATCTCGTTTCCCGTCACCGTTGAGGTCTCTCATGTCGCTCATTCACTTTCTCCCTCCTGATCATACCGTCTACCTTATTGACCGTACCGCTACCATTTTGCCATGCAGGGGAGATGTTTCTAGGAACCCCTGAGGTTCCTTACCTACTGTCCTGGTTTTGACTTCAAACCAGGACAGCGATTTTGCTTTAATCTGCCCCTCTGGCAACAGCTTTTTTTGTTACTTTACCCATAGTATTTAAACGTGCCTTGTCTGTTATGGTGAGAACAGCCTGTAAGACATTTTCTCACCTGCCTGTCTGCAAGGAAAATTTACCTGCCTGATTTATCATTGTAAGAAAGAATATCTTTCAGATGCCTTGTTTTGCTGCCAACCTACAATAGTCATACCCATTTTTTTTCCCCCTCAGATGACTCGGCCTCACCCGTGGCACCCTGACATTGTGGACGTTCAGATGGCTGCCATTGGCTCCCTGGCCATCATTGCTGTTCCTGGAGAGTTCACGTACGTGGTTCTTTGGTCCTGTTCTCAGCCAGCAGGGTTTCATTAACATTATATCAGATAACTTTACGTGCAGGGAGAAGGGAGTTCTGCATAAAAACTCTCCCCAGACTACGATAGCTGTGTGGGCACTATGAGCATATGCCCAGACTTGGTACTTTCTTGTTCTCTGTTAACCTTGGATTTCTCTTTTTCTCCTCCAGTCTGTAAACTAGCCATGCAAATGAACGATGTGCAAGCAAGTTTTCTAAATAATATTTCCTAAATAATTCTGTTGTTTGCAAAATGCAGATTCGGTCAAACGAAAGGAACTTTTTAACATTCTTTTCTTTTTTGCCAAGCTACAAACAACGTAATGCTGAATTGCACTGTCTGTTGAAAGTACAATGGTGAAAATCCAAACAAATCTAAACAGGATAATGATTCATTTACAGTAATTTTCTCTTTTTTTAACTATGCCACCCCCTTCCTCTGGGATACATCCAGCCTCAGTCTGGGTGTGATGACACATGTGGAATATTTAGAAGATGTTTGGTTGTGCCTTATGGGATGCTGGGCACCACTGCAAGTGCTACATGACTCTCTGGTGGAGCGCTGTCTGTCCAACCAGTGATTTAGCACTCCGCATTTCTGGAGACTGACATTATTCCCTTAATGCCTCTAGGACTATGTCTGGACGCAGGCTACGGGAAGCTGTTAAAAGAGTAAGTTGCCAAGGTTGCTGCAGGGTGCAGCATGTCTGGAACTTCATGTTTCTTTATTCCTCTGGTTATTGCTTTGTCTCCTCCCAGCTTAGAGAACGTGTCTTCCACCTTACAGGTTGCTTCTCACACTTGCTTCAGACAAATAGGAGGAGAGACAATGGACTTAAGTTGGAAAAGGATAGATTTAAGTTGAATATTAGAAAAAAATTCTTTCCTCTGAGGGTGGTAGAACACTGGAAAGGGTTCTCCAGGGAGGTAGTTGAGGCCTCTTCCCTGGAGATATTCAAGGCGAAGCTCCACGAGGTCCTTGGCAATTTTGTATAATTGGGGGTGTCCCTGCGACTGTGTGGAGGTGGGACTAGATGACTTTTTGAGGTCCCTTCCGTCCTGTATGATTCTATGACTCTATGATTTTGAATGTGCTCACTGATATGGAGAAATTAATACCTCTCCCAATAAAAGCAAATCTATTGAGTTTCATTCCACTGAGCATGAGCAAGCCAGTTCAGCTGGGATCCAGGCATAACTTCTCTCTCTAGGTTGGAAGTGTTTAATTCCTTAATCCCTACCAAGATTTTCCAGCAAGAGAACAACTGGAAAAAAAAATGGCAAATATATTTTCTTCCAATTTCCCTGATTAATACATCCTATTCTCACCTGCAGCCTAAATACCATCTTAATCTCCACAACTCACTGTGAGTGTCTCACCTAGTTCTATTCAATGGCTTTTTGGGGAAGATTACAGATATCGGATTCTAACCCCACCCACTAAATTTATTGAATTTACTAGCATATGATGACATTTATTCTCTTTGTAGGTGAAGAAGACACATTAATAAAAGCAAAATACAGCTGTAGGTTTGCATTCTTAAACAACCAGCCACAGCCTCACTGTAGTTTTGCATTCTGTCCTGGGAAAGAATGATAATAAAAATTAAAACACAATATTAATATAATATGATTGTGCATGAAGCAGTGGTTGCAAGAAAAGTGACTTATTTCCTTTTTAAGGAGTTTGAAGCTCATGGTACAGCAAGAATGGATGTCGTAATTGCAGGTCTGTGCAATGTCTACACCCATTACATTACCACCTATGAAGAATATCAGGTAAAAGCTAAAATTGTGAATTAATCATGTCTAACCGAGTTCAGCTTTTGGCAATATGGGATGATAATTCAGGTGAAATTATGACTGTTTAGTGCACTTTTCCTTTTCCACAAAAAACCCAGAGAATCTGTGGCAGAAATCACCAGACTTCCTTGTTTATTCTGGCCCAGACAACATGGTCCAAGGGCCAATGTGGTTTTCTGAGCTTAGCTTCTCCATATTCATCATCCTTAGACAAAGCAGCAATGCTTTAATGTGTAATGGTCAGGTGTACTCAAGAGAAGTCCTGTCTGTCAAGACAGTCACTTCTGTTTCAGCAATCTCCTGATGACATGAATCCATTAGAAGTTATCCTCATAATGTGGCAAAAAAAATGCCAGAAAAAAGATTTGGATCTGTATGGGCATAAAATGAACATGAGCAATGCCAGTTGCTATTGAGAAGACTACAATAGAGCTTGCAAGATGCAGCTTTAAGGCTCCCCACATGGCACAGTAGATGCTGTGCTTTGAGAAAGGACCATTGAATGGATTCCTTCCACATAGAAACCCTAAACTGGGAGGAAAGGTAGAAAGAACTGAGGTCGTCCAACACAGAACGACGGAGAGGAGACATCTTGTATCATAAAACTTTAAAAGACTAAAAGAGCTGTGATAACCAGAAGTCATGAGTGATCCTCCCTGTTTGAGATAGCTCACTCTTCATTCTTCTCTCTGGAAAAAGCAGCAGAAATTTTTAAGAAAGTTGGCCTGTCTCACTAGCAGTAAGGGATTAAATAAGCCCCTGCAGGTATAGTGCTGATCTTGTCTTGGATCAGTAAAAAAACTGTATAAACATCTCATGGTTCCTTCAACCCCCTCCTTTTCCAAATTTGTCCTTTGCTAGGCTCAACGATACGAGGCCGCGTCAACGATCTATGGGCCACACACTCTTGCTGCTTATATTCAACTGTACAGAGGACTTGCAAGGGCTATTGCTACGGTAACCAACATTTTCTATGTGCCACATGCTGCTGCAGATATTTAAATATTGTAAATGGTGATTGCTGTATTTGTTCGTTACTGGTATTGCATTGATTGCTAGTCCCTCTCCCCTCTCATAAGAAACTGTTTTGAGAGATTCTCATTTGGTAGGAAAATAATTCCTGTAATGGGCATCTCATTTCAATTGAAAAATCCTGGGTATTTTCTGGTTCAAAGGATAGGAAAGAGGTATTTGCAAATTTTTAGCATTGCTGAAAGTTGCTGTTTTTCCTACTGAATGGAAAAAAAATCTGCTGTGCGTAGTGATGTCCATTACCAGTGTGTCTGTGACCAGGACGGACTGGTGGGTGGGTGGGCAGTACCACGGGATATTCTGGTGGGTGGACTGGGGGGGGGGCTCAGCCACAGGGCGTTGTGTTCTGTGTGCAAAGCACAGAAGAAAGAATTCCTGTTTATTTTTATGATCACTCTATTGCCTTTATTCTTGAAAATGTATCTAAGATTGGACAAAATGCCACACCGGTGATAGGAACTCTGTGAAATACTGCTTATCCTTATATAATGAAAACATAGTGTAGATCATCGTAGTATAATGAACAATTTTCTCTCCCAGAACACAGTTCAGGATTTGCCACGTGGCACAGAGCCACCTGTTTTCAACATAGGAAACTTGACTTTGGTGCCTGCTCTCGGTGCTGACCGTGTGCCCTTGAACAAGACATTTGGGGATGTGCTACAAGAAGTCAGACAGCAGTATCGAACGGTGAGGTCATCAGAGATTTACTAAAACCTACTTAGGAAACCATCTTTAAACTCTTGTCCATTATCCAAAAACAAAAGTCTATATTTTCTGAAGTATCGTTGTGCTCTGACCAAAAAGGGCTTGTTGCTCTTAGTGGGCTTAAAAAGACAGAGAGAGAGCATTTATATGTCAATATCATTGTACTGAATGTGAATAAATGGATGAATGCAAGAGAGAACAAAAGCCTTTTGTGTAAGAAGATTTCCTCTTTTTGAAGATTTCCTCTTCAAATTCAAGATGCCATAAGAGTCGATGATTAAATAGTTACATTTTGAACAGAGAATTCTTTACGAGCAGAAATTAGGTCAGCTCTGATTGTTCTGGTATGGAATGTAAATGAAATCAAAGTGTCAGTTTTCAATGCTCAAAATTTAGATAGTATGTTTAGATCAGGGAATTGAATCTCATTGCTTTCTCCAGCAGTAAGGCAGGGAGGAATTCTTGAACTCCTGACCTCTTTCCCATCTTCTTTTACACAGAAATCGTAAGAGCTATGCTGGTGTTTACCTATCAAGCAGAAAAAGTGGGATGACAAGGCACAGAATAGCAGTTCACGGTATAAATTGTCTACTGCTATTGCAACAAATGATATAAAATCTAAATATACCCACAAAAAGAAAGAAAGAAAGAAACAAACCAAAAAACACAAAAAAACCCCCACCTTCTCTAGAGTCTTCCAAGGAAGTTCTTGACGGGAAATATATTGATCAGGCTTTAATATAAATCTCAATTTTCTTCAGGGAGAAGTTGCCGAAGTAACTTTTGTGGGCGCGAATCCCAGGAGCTCTGCAGAAAATGCGGTAAATGTAACACAGCGCGGCAATTGAGGGTGTTCGGGATCAGGGCATCTTTAGTTATTGCCTCTGCCCAATGCATTTTAATCTTTGACGTCCAGGTTTCAGGAGTAAGATCTTGTGCTTCCAGTGCTTTTTTTTTGGTTGGCTGGGAGTTCAGAAGGAGGTGTTTTCCTCCTGAAGGAACTTTGGGAATACACACAACTGGAAAGCTTTTGGGGCAAAGTCCTTTATTTGATCAGATTCGGTCCATTTATGATGTCTTCATGCTATTGGAGTCAGAGACAAAATGTCGTGCATTAGACCAGACACACTTTCTTGGATGGTGGCATCCAGTTGTAGCACGTGTGGTGTCTGCTCTCCATCCTATCACTCTTCTGCATTATTTTAATAAAAGAAAATTTTAAAAATACTTTTCCCCTCTGTCATCCTGCATAGACATTGAAAGCAAATACCTTGTCTTTTTAATGGTCAAGTCCTTTTCTTGTTCCCTACGTAATTTATTGGCTTAAATTTCTGCTTTGTCAGGGAAGTAAACACAAAAGTACCATCCCTTCTCCAAAGTGACACAGAAAAGTATGTACATCTGACCTTTCAGCATCTGGCTACCTCTGTTGTTTTTATTCCAGACTGAACACAACTTCCTGACGGTGGAGAGATACTCCAAAACTTCAGCGAGCTGGCACGTTGTAGAGAACGACGCCTCCTGGGACACCAGGTGGGTGCCATGGCCAGCGTTCACTGTTCCACACCTTCCATGAAGTAATTTAAGTTTAAACTGAATGGCTTCTTTTCAGAAATCCCAGACATAGGTCGGTCTTGCCTCTGCAGATAGTGCTTTCTCGGGATGGGAGGGTCAATTTTTGAGTGATGACCTGTCAAGACCACAATAGTCTTTTTCCCCTTGGGTATAAGTTCTGCGCTTTTGCACAAGGAATCTGCAAAGAAAACCGGAATCTGACTTGGAAAAGAATGCCAGGAGCCCTGAGCTCGATTCCGATAGATTTTCTTGTGACCATCAATAAATATCTTCTTGGCTGGGTCTCTTTCCCAAGCAGGGAAGGTTGAACTGATGATGCTCACAGAGGTGATGTGTGGTTTCATATCACTTACAGTTGGGAATGTAAGAACACCTTTGTAGGAACATTCTTCACCTGCAAAAAGGACAACTGTCTTTTTTTTCCGTATTTCTGGATATTTTTCAGCCCTGCCAGGTTTTGTGTTAGGTTCTTCATTGCTGCTATGATAGAATAAACATTCCAGGAGAGGTTAAAAGAAAGTCTTAGAATAAACTTTTATAGGATTTCATCCATCCAATTCCATTTAAATAAGCTCTTAAGATATTAAAACAAATGAGAAGTGGATTTTCTTGCTGACTGACGTTTTTGTTTTTCCTGAAAGGTTTTACTGGACCAAAGGATTACTTAATCAGAGCAAAGTGACTATTGAATGGCACATCCCTCCTGGCACTGAGCCGGGTGAATACAGGATACGGTACTTCGGGCACTACAGGAAAAAACTGTCTAACAATCATGCCATCACTATCCCATTTGAAGGCAAATCTTCTGTGTTTGAAATCACAACTCTCTAGGTCATCTTGTTCACTAAAAAAATTGTTTCTTTTGAGCAGTAGGTTAGATATCTGGGATGGTCAAATAGCTGCTGACCATCCTTTGCTATGCAACGCTTTGACTTTCACCAGAAATTCACTCCAATATATTAGACCAATGTATTCTGTTCAAGTGGTTCCTCTCCTGGCCAGATTTTGTTGCAGTTGATTCTTATTGTAATAAAAGACATAACAATTTTTCTTTATGTGTTAAACAAGTGCTTATTGATTCTGAGTATTTTCTGTTGGAGAGAAAGAGTGCATATCAGGAGCTAATCCAGACCATAATATTTTATGGCTATTGCCCTTCAAATTGAGCCTAGTCCGTACAACTGGGAACAGCCGAGTTCAGAAGACTCCTCAGTCATCCCTGAAGGGCAAAGCTGGCCCCTTAAAAAAAAAGGAAAAATAGAGAGACTCATCAGAAAGGTGATTATTATTATTTCATTGAATCATTCTGGTGTGTGGGAGCTCCAGCCAAACTGGTTTTGGAGCACAGTAGAGGTCGACATTCGACTCGGCTTGATCCCCATCTTGCCTTTCCTATGCAGAGATAACCTGCTGGGGGAGCTGCAAAACCAGTTCAGCCTAGGATTGTCTCGAGATTGCCTCCCAATAAGAACTGAAACCAAGTGTAACCCTAACAAACCAAATGTTCCGAGTCCCTTCCCACCACTGCTCCCCTGATACTGAGTGCTAGACATCACAAAAGTGGCATCTGAATTTTAGGAGCCATCGCACCACCAGAGATAAATGTTCCAGAGAGGGCAAACCCACTCAGGCATAATCATGCACCCCCATTGAATCAGGAAAGATAAACCTTAAGGTTTGGGGAGAAAATGGGGAATCCTCCAATGGTCCAGCTGGCCTGCAGGAGATCCATCCCCCCTTGTGCAGGACGCTGTGCAGGGGAACTTCCCAAGGACTGAGTGACCTTAGCGGCGGGTGGGAGCAAGCGATTGAGAAACATATGTGTGGTTTATGGCAAGGCACAAAGGTTATGATTGGTGCCCTCTTTTAAGATATGAATATCTAGTGCGCTTCTGGTTTGTGTTGTATCACTTGTATTTTGTGAGTTGGTTTGAAATTGGAATAGTGCATTCGCCTTTGTACACTTTGGACTGCATTAGTGGCTTATTGGACCAGGGAGGGAAGTCCAAATAAGTATTAATTTAAAACTCTCGCTCTAGTCCTTTTCCCCTTTCCTCTATGTCTGGTTTAGGATATTTTGAGGCTTCATTCTCTGAGTTAAAGGCCACCATAGACTATGGGAGCGGGGTGTGTGCGTGTGCGGAGAAGGAAGTGTCCCATGGCGTGAATTTCACACACTTCCCCAATAAATCCATGGTCTCGGTTTCACAAAGTGCCTGGTAAGAATGGCTGTATGAGATTCACTTTTTTCTCCTTGTAGACTGTGATATTCTCTTTCACAAATGTCACTTTGGAAGTGACCAGCGTACCAGGTGGGCTCAGTGCTGCCCATCAGGGGTGGGTTTCTGTCATGGTTTTTGACCTTGGTTCTTCCAGCAATAAGTCTAAACAAGGGCCTCTCTGCACCATCCCTGGGTATAATCAGGTCTTATCACTGTGAGACGAAACAGCTCTGAACAATGTGCTGTTAATTTCAGAGTTTAGCTTGTTAGAGGAGGCCTAGCTGAGAAAGTAAAACTGTAAAACAGAAAATTGGTTTGTTTTACCTCAAACCAGGACAGTTTCTCATTTCAAGAGGATGCCGGCAAGTTTTTGGAAGAGAAAGTTCCAAGAGCTCACAAATGGCCCAAGAAAGTCTGTGTGCTGTAGGTCACCAAGTCCCTTTGAGGGGCACGTGTTTACTTTGCTTTTATGATATGAGGATGTTGTGCGTCTCTTGCACTGTGCAGAGGCAGGATGCTAGCTGACAAAGACAAAAAAATACTTGGGGGTGAGTTTTTCACTCTCCTCTTCGTTTTAAGCTCCTACCCAGCCCTCCAACCACAACAAAAGACAACAATTGACATTTTACCATCACTTTGGGTCAAATGGAAAAGATCAAAAATAGGGAAACTTGTATGCAGGATTTGGATTTTGGAAGCACCCCAGCTAGCAAAAGGTGAGTGGCATCCAACCAGAGCAGAGTTGGATGTCATCAGATTGGTTATATTTCAGGTACTGCAGACAGAGATCGGTAAGAATTGAACTTAGGAATTGAAGCTTTGCGCGAGGCAGCTCTGAACTGTGAGCAGGGATGTCTGCTCAGCCCCCGAGGCTTTTCCAGCCTCTCTGAGTGGTAGGTCTAGGAGCCACAGGTAGAACAAAATACGCTTTTCAGATCTGGATTTAGGATTCTTACACTGCCTTACAGCTAAACAATTGTAAATGTTTTGTAGGCTGCAATAATATGTACGAATTTTGCATGCAATCTCTGAAATGCTTTAGAGAATTGTCAGTCAGCTAATTTTGCCAGTCTTTAAAGTCAGTGGGAGAGAATGCATTATTCATTTTACACCAGCTGCAACCAGTCTCAGACACCTCCATCTGGAGGAGCTCAAAGCCATTGCAATATAGACTCAGGAAACCGTGAGCTTTAGAAGAATGAGGTTGAGAATCAAATCCCTGAAGATGCTTGAATGTCCTTTCCTAATGACTCGCCCGAACTTTCCTAATAACTCCAAATAACACTGTCCATCCACCCTGTTTTCATCAGCAAAACTGCTCTGATGGCAACGGTGGTGTCTGCTGTACACGGGCAGCAGCAGAGGATGCTTCTCCGGAATCCCAGCGTGCCGTGTGTCCGTTCAGCAATGCTCAAGTTGCAAAACCATCCAGACGGCTTGTCCCACTTTGCTCTTGTTTTCTTGTGGGGTTCTGTATGGTAAAACACATTGCAGCCCCCAAAACAAGGTCAGGTCATCTTTGTGAACTACAAGAAATTCTTTCTGTTCTGGAAATGGTGCTGCCTAAAGAGTCCCAGGGTAACAACCAGTCCCTCCCTCTGCTTTTTCTATTACACTGTGTAAATTACAGCTAATGGAACAGGCGTGTTTTCCTAAAAGAAGTGCATTGGGAAAAAGGAACTGGTAGTTCTTTTTTTTTTTCCTTAAGCAACATTGAGCTGACTTATTGCAATAGGCTAATCCTGGATTACTTTTTTTTTTTAAAGTAGTGCTTGCAAAATTGAATCGCACAGTTTAAATGCTTGTGGGTGAGATTTACTCACTAAAATGTGAGTATCAGGCCCCAGAACAAAATTTTTAGGAAGGGAGTGTTTCTCATGGGGGGATGACGTGTTGAGAGACAGGATTCAAATATCTGGAGAGACCTTCTAGTGCCCCAGAGCAGGTTACCCTGGGAAATACCTCACAACAGGCTTACATATTTATTTGCTCCCGTGGGAACTTTTTGAAGTTTTTTTTATTCTGGCTGTTGGAATATTTGTTGGTTTTTTTATGTCTAGAAAAGTCTAGAAAAAAGCTGGTCCTAGTGCCAGGTTGTTCCAAAGACTGTTGACCGAAGTGCTTTGGTTTAGTTCCTCTTCCATGGCATCGGAGCTGGCACCTGCTGCTGCCACATAGTGATACTCAGCCCTTCTCTCCTACCTGCGCTTCCTTTCGCAGTGCTGTGGATGAATCCAGCTTCCACTAGGTGCCAGTACCGTTTTACACCAGAGCAAGCTTGCTGCTAAACACAGCCAAAGCCTAGAGAAATTTTTCAGGAATTTGGGTAACTTGCCAGTAGCTAAATATAGCGGTAGCGATCACAGTTGCTCTTCCCTTTCTATGCTTGCTCTTCTTCAATGTATAGCCATCTGTACCCGCCCTATGTGCTCAGGGAGGAGAGCAAAACTCCTTTGTCTATTTATATTTTTTATTTTTCTTTACTGTGGGACATAAAGTAGTTTTGAACCTGACAAACTTGTGTCCTCAGGCTGAGCAAAACCCGACTACGCGGCAGCGTTCCTCTGTTGTAGCCGCACAACACTACAGCCCTCCTGAACTCACCCACGGTATTTGGAGCTGCAGAAGAGAAGCTAAATTAGGATCTCACCCGAGGCACTGGGAGGAAAGGGGAGAATTTCTCTGCTGTCTCCAGGCTTTCGTGGAGGTTCCTAGGAGCTGTCTGATCCTGTGGTTTTCTTGCACTGTTTGCATGTTTTCCCCTCTGAGGGTGTTTGTGTGCAACCTATCTACAAGCCCACCAGCAGCTGTCTCTATGAGGTGGGTCTAGGGACTGCGGGCCGGTACTCATCTACTCTTTCCCTTAACCAGCCCCAAATCTGGATGTGCTTAGTCCCTATCTCCTTTGGACAGCCGGCGCCAGGCTAGGTCTCTCTGCGCATAGAGAGGCGCCCGAGGTGGCAGGCCAGCTCTAGGGAGAGAGCAGCCCTCCGCGAGCAACTCCCCGCAAAGGACTGGGGGGTAGGGGCTGTCTAACCTCCCCCGACACTGGCACTTTAAAAATGGGCAGCTGAGAATTGCAATTCTAGGTGAGACCAAGGTACACAATGATATCCTGCCCTTGAAGCAAAGGAGCATCCCATGAGAGTTCCGTTCACTGGGGCCCTGCTGACCCCCCCCCGGGCAGCTAACGAGCAGCAGTGATTTGTGGTCCCTCACTGTAATGTGACCCTTCAAAGTATTTGGTGGTGGGTTGTTGGTTTTTTTTTTAATCCCAAAGAAAGGGAAATCCCAGTAGGTATGTGATGAGATGAGTAATTCTGTTGCTGACTTAACTGGGACTTGCCATAAAAAGGGAGCCATGCAAGCTCAAGGATAAATCAACTGCCCTTGAAAGTCACTGCAGACTGCGCCTTGGACGTCTAGACTGGGTTTCAGGAGGACTTGGGCAATGTCTACCCAGCACTGACGGTGGAGTTTTATAATCTTCAGACATTTTATTCTTGCTTTGCACCTCACATGGGAGCCCCTGTGCTGTAGAGACCTCTGGCTGAGAGAACGAAGAATGAAAATACGGTTTTTGTACCTCCTACCATGCAAGCGGCCAAACACATAGCCTTCTGCTGATTTTTCTGAGCCATTGATTGTCTCATCACGACTTAAACTTGTCACAGACTTGTTCATGGAGTTTGGATATGGGTTTTGCCTTCCTTTTGCTAGCTGCTGGGAACCCGTTTCTTTCCCCACAAATAGGCAAAAACATTTTTAAAGTCGGGGTTAGAGCATTCTTGAAAAATCGTTCTTTCTCTCCAAAATTCATCATCCAACTCCTGCTGAGCAGAGAGGGAATAGCAGTTGTCCTAGAGGGGAAAAAATTAAAGCACAAAAGCGAATTCTGCCGATGCCCTGATTTCAAAGATAATGAAAGCAGGACACCAGGAAAAGATAATGAGGTAAAATAATAGAGCTGGCAGAGCTGCTCTTCTTGCTAAAGCCCAGAATACAGCTGACCTCTTTGTCCATCGGGAAGAGCAATATCAAGTAATGACAAAAGTCTCCTTTGGTTTGCTAGAGAGACATTTGGTTGAGGGCTGTGCGCTGCCCATAGCAAGGTAGCAGATATTCCCCACATTTCTTTGACTTGAAATCTCTCTGTAAAGGCGAGAAACCAGAACCCCTGTTGCAGAAGCTGGAGTACTGTGTGCAGGGCTGGAGCACTCAATATATGAAGAACATGGACCTGTTGGAGAGGGTCCAGAGAAGGGCCATGAAGATGCTCAGAGGGCTGGAGCCCCTCTGCTGTGAGGACAGGCTGAGGGAGCTGGGGCTGTTCAGCCTGGAGAAGAGGAGGTTCCGACAAGACCTAATTGCAGCCTCCCTGTACCTTAAGGGGGCTCCAGGAAGGCTGGGGAGGGGCTGTTCACAAAGGGCTGCTGTGATAGGATGAGGGGCAATGGACTTAATTTGGAGAAAAGCAGATTTTGTTTGGATTTTAGAAAAAATTTCTTTACTGTGATGATGGTGGAACACTGGAACGGGTTGCCCAGGGAGGTGGTTGAGGCCCCTTCCCTGGAGATCTTCAGGGTGAGGCTGGATGAGGCCCTGGGCAACCTGGGCTGGTTGGGGGTGTCCCTGCGACTGCGGGGAGGTGGGACTGGATGGCCTTGGGAGGTCCCTTCTGGCCTGGAGGATTCTATGATTCCCTTGTACCGAATGTGGAAGCAACAATTGCCGTTCTTNTGGATGAGGCCCTGGGGAGCGTGGGCTGGTTGGGGGTGTCCCTGCGACTGCGGGGAGGGGGGACTGGATGGCCTTTGGAGGTCCCTTCTGGCCTGGAGGATTCTATGATTCCCTTGTACCGAATGTGGAAGCAACAATTGCCGTTCTTCAATTATTTAACTGTGATGGTTTTCCCAGTAGAAGGTCTTCCTCTTAAAACCAGCCAGGCTGTAGCTCCTCAAACTATTTGCGACTTGGCAACAGCTGAGATCAAGGCCAGACAAATCCCTAACGGCCCTCAGTCCTGTATCGGCCTGCCTCCCCACCACCACCACTTTTCACACGTTGCTCTGTTGCTATCGATACCGTCCCTGAGATATCTCCATTGGGATCATGTGAGGAACAAAGTTATTTGCCCCTATTTAATTTCTAGCAAAAGTGATAAATAAATATTTGCCAGAAGTGATGGAAGAAAAACCCTAAGCTTTTGATTTTTCACTTCAAGAGCCCAAGTGTAACACTGCTGTTTTTCTGTTGCACATGCAGGTCAAGTATCACCAAAGGGCATGTTGAAAACACGAGTCGTTGTCGAGCAGCGTGTGGCCTTACATCGGTCCCTGCAGAGCAAAGGGGGCTCTATTTACCATCCACAGGATGACCCTTCCAGAAGAAACTTGGGTTATAAACGGACTGAGCCCTGTATGTCGGCTTAAAAAGTTTTAATGATAATTCGAAGTCCGGTTAATGTCCCTGGATTACACTAGAATTGCAGATTTGCTTCACAGAATTTAGTCTCCCTTACAATTTTTTGTTAGCGAATAATTGCGAAGCCATTTTCATTTCATTCTGTATAGACATACGCGATTGTCCTTCAGTAAATAACCAGTAGGATTTTTTGCTACACTTCACAGTGTTAAAACTCTATACAAACATAGTACTATGTTTACAAAAATAAGTGCTTCATGCACATTCTTTTTAATACTGCTTCTTGCCCTTTTCTTTGACATCCTTCTGAACTTACATAAATAGCTGAAAAAGCAGACTAAAGTTACTGAACATGGAAAGTTAGAAACACTTTCTGCCAACTCTGAGAGATGGGCAGGTGGCTATGTTACTTGTTGGCGGCCACACACAGCTTAAAAGACATAGAAAAAGAGAAAAGAAATCCGCAATAACTATAACACTCTCCGTTATTTCGCCCTCTGTAAACAAGTTTGTATTTTTCTACAAAGCCAAGTGTGCTGAAAAGCAACCACAAAGGGCTTGTAATACCTTTAGAATCACCCTAATGATCTACTTTATAAATAGAAAGGGCCTAATAAACCGCAGACTATAGAGCTTGTGTGGTTTTGTTCCATTCCTAATGAAATCAAGTCAGCTGAAGCATGGGAATAGAAAGCACTTAGCTCCTGACAGTCAACACCGTGTCGCAGATTACTGTGCTTGGTACAGCTTTGGGGACACATGGGAAAATAACTCTGCGTGAAAAGCCTTGTACAGGGCCACATTACATGTTGTAGACCGGATGAAAAAATTGCGACCAAAGTTCTCGGGATCAATGGATGTTGTCAATCCAGGTTTAAATTCTCCCCATAAAAGGGATGGGGTTATTTTTGCTCCTGAGACTGAGCAGTTTCCTTAGCATGCTTTACTAAATAACATATTTGAGTAACCTGTCTGCTGCAATTATCTAAGCCTCTGTCTCTGGAGTATCATTATTCCTGACTCTGATGTCAAAAATAAGCTCATAATGCTTTCCTGCTGTAAAACAAAGGCTCCTCTAAGCGTTCCCAAAGCATCCAAACACAACACTGGCACAGGTGCTCTCCAAAACTAGAGGTGCCTTTACTTAAGTGTTAACTGACATTAACCCTCTTCCACTAAATTATTGTTTGCAAGAATCAGAGCAGCAGGCACCCTTGCTTTAACGGGTAAAGCAGCGCTGTTGGCCTGGCAGGGCTCTTCCCAGCATGCTGAAAAAAACGTCCTTGTATATAACTTTATTCCTGTATAGCTGCTTGTCATTCCTGCTCCACGGCTGTGAGCTCTTCTGCTCTACTTAAGTACAGAATTGGCCCTAATTAGCAGTACTTTTCTAGTCCTCAAACTTAATAGTCCTAAAAGTTTTCCTGTCTTTCTCTGACTATGCCATTTGATAAGAGGTGGAAAAAAAATATGCTATTTGGCATTTTGTGACATGTAGATATGGCTGGGAAGTGCCAAAGTAAGCGGGAAAACTCTGCTGAAGGCTTGCCTCCTGCCTGAAAAATCAAATTAGCATTCAAAAGCGTGCAAACTAGCCTGTTAGTCTGGGCAGACATTTTTAGGATGAAAGTCTTTTTTCCTTGACTGCCAGAATGAATTTAAATGACACTTGAAGTCCCTGAACATGTACCCGCAGGGCTAGTGGCACGGGATGGTTGGAGGCAAACTGGAGACCTCAGCCTGGCCCAAAGGGCAGCCTTACATTTTAACCACTGCTCTGCCTGCCTTCAGGAATTTTCAGGTGAACGGCAGAGAAGTCCTGATACAGAGAGGGTTTGGCTGGAGACAATCCATCCTTCCCTAGTCCCGTGTCGCTGTGCCCACAGGACTGACTGTTCTGAGCACAAGTTGTGGCTTGTAAACATACACACAAAATGGTGTGTATGTATATATACATGTATATACATACCAATGAGAACCACTCACTTTCTGGGCTGAGATTTTGCTTTCTAGTGATCTAGAATCTAGCTGATTTTGAGTGTGTGGGGTTTTTTTTTTTTTTAATTTTCTCTTTTCTCCCCCTAGTATCCTGGTATGAAACTAAAGAACTACAAGAACGAAACTCTGGCTAAAATCTAACTTCAGGTAACAGATTAGGTTAAAATCATGAGGGTATAGGAATTAGGAGACTGAGATAACTTTTTCTTTTCCCTGCCTGTGCTTGATTTAAGGGAACTTGTTTAAAGGCAGGATTAAAATGCTCCGTAGCCATCGCTGCGTGCGGCAACTGTGAAGGCAGGGTAGGGTTCGTAGGCGGTGTATGTTGCTAAATCTTGTCCCATAGTCACTGCTTGTTTGAGCTGGGTGGCTGTGACGGTGGCGGCTGCATTACCAATCGTATATCCTGCAAGGGAAGAGTGGGGGGGAGTGGAAAAAAGCAGGCAAATTAACAACGAGTAATGCAAAACTCACCATTACCTGATATTTTTTGATGGGAAGACTTTGCCGTCAATGGGAAGGACATAGTGGCAACGCGATTGTTTATGGCAATAATTCGATTAGATTAGGTAATTTTTGGCATGTTTTTTTCCTCCATGTTTGAGGTAATTTAAAAAGCTTCTTCTCACCTCTTAGTTTAACACGCTACTTGAAAAAATGTCTCTCTATTGGATATTTTTTCCTTAGGCTTTGGTTATTTCTGAGGGTGTTAATGGTTCTCTGTACATGTCCCCCCACGAGGACAAGAAAATTAAATAATATAGGGAAAGGGACAAGTTTCACAAAATATGGTTCTGACACCTCTCACAGAAAAAATACATGCAGCTCTGGACAGCCACGTTAGAGAGGAGGGAAAGTACCCCTATACAGTATTGAAGAGAAAAGATTTAGTAAACTGGACTGTTTTATCCCATCAGTTTCTAATGGAATTTGTGGTTTCAACATTTCACATTTTTCCATGGGAAAATAGTAGATTTGCTGATTTAAAATGAAAACAAACATCACTTGTGGCTGGCAGGGGGATAGCAGCTATTCGACCAGACCACAATACTTTGTTGTGAGCGAATCGAGAATTAAGACAAAAGCCCAAATTTGTGTAGAGCGGCTGGGGAACCCGCTGGCTCTACTCTGCCAGGCTCTGCTGCCAAGCTACACGTCCCAGGGTCCGATGTCTCTCGCTGACCAGCTGGGCAATGGGAACAACTCTGGGTCAATCAGAGACAGGGTTGTATTGGTGCAGGGAAGGGAGATATTGAGCAACACCGAGGAGGTGTTAGCCTGGGGAAGTTCGCCATCATTACAGTACTTTGGCTGCTCAAAGTAACTTCTTTGCATCACCAAAGCGAGGTACAACCTTTGGACTCGGAGGTGAGCATTATGTCACTTACACCATGAGAAGAGAAAGGAGCTGCTACCTGGACGTGTCCTGAGGTGAGCTGGGCTTCAGAAAGCCCTGATCAAGGACTGCGCTGTGTTGCAAGCATATAGTTTAATGTATGTCAATTTGTTGAGTCTCCAAGACAAATAAATAAGGGCAGACGAAAGAAAAAGGAGAGATTATAATTAAGCAGTAAGTGGAGACGGGATTCAATAAAGAGCCCATTTGGCTCTTTGGAAACATGCTGCGGAAGACTACACAAACCCAGACAAATTGATTTTTCTGTGGCTTTTGCGGACTCCTGTGGCAGGAAGCCGGATAGTTTTTGGTTTTTGTTTTTTTTTTTTTAATTTTAAATCCATCCTTGAGACGCTCCAAACCACTGTAGTGACTAATGCATTCCTCGTGTGTGGCTGAGCCTGCGTTGTGCCCACTACATCAAAACTAAGGTCATGCTGGAGAGCTCGTGTAATGCCTGCGAGCTGGAATCCTGCTCCCAGGCTCTGCTTTCCATGATTTCCCAAGCTACTCTGGGCAGTTTCGAATGACCAAACGGGGGGAAAAAAAACCTTCCAGCAGAGGAGATGGGAGGGGCTGAGGTTGTAAGACCTGGAGTCAGATCCTAGCTTTCATAGTTGAGTCATTTCTCTGGCAGAGGAAATCAAAGGTGTTGGTTCAATAAGAGCTGGGGGTCCTCTGGGAGGACAGATGGGCTGTGAATCCATCAGCCGTTCATCTTCGCAGTGAGGAAGAGCTACTCCAATCCGAGTGGCATCAGCCATCAGGTCTAGGGAGGGGGACTCATCCCTGATGTGGGGATGTCTGAGGCTCCCAGTTGATGAGATGCATCCACAAACTGGAAGGAGTGGAGGGGAGTGTCTGGGATGTGGCCCTGAGCAGTGAGGGGGAGTGAGGGGGTGTGTGTCCTCAACCTTAGACACAGCCCCAAGCAACCTGCTGTATCTGTGGCACTGACCCTGGTGGGAGCAGGGCTGTACCAGCGAGCCTCCTCCACGGTGCTTCCCGAGCTGCTCTGTGGTATATACACCATCATCTGAGACGTCCTAATATAGAGATAAATTGCTATAGGCGCTACAGATGAATCAAGGTGAAGTGTGTAGGGGAGCACAGTCACAGCTGTCCTCTGTTGGCCAGAAATGTGCTTGTTCTTGTCACCTGCAAGGAAGCAGTAGTAAAAAAGAAATACTCCAGGGGAAAATTGCTGTACAGATCTTCCCATACCTGGAAAAGCTGGGGCTGCAGGAGGCACCTCCGCTCCCTCCATGGGAATCCCCAGTGTCTGCAGGGTGTATTCAGCTGCGTAGGTTTTGGCTTCATCGATGTAGGCACTGAGCTTGGGTGGTGTGAAGGGATGTCTGCGAGTACAGCAGAACGTTAGCTTGTCTGTTTGATTTTTGTTTTTTGTTTTTTTTCTCTCTAGGACTTTCCTACAAGGTGTTTTGATCCACTCACATCATCCCATGAGTCAAATGGAAACATTATTTTACTGGGATGATGCCTTAACTCCTCCTAGCAGTCCAGTTTCTTTGCCGAGTTTATCGGCCCCAGGTGTCACATTGGACACGACCTTCTGCATTTTCAGTTCCAAAGAAAGCCTGCTGCATTCTGGGCTTTTCTTTAGAATAGGCAGCAAAGAATGATTTAGGTCAGAAACGGTTAGATTCGTATTTGGAGCCGAATTATCATGCATCAGCATTGTCTTTTAAGTTGCTTTCCTTTGTTTTACTTTGTAAATGTTTTTCTTCCTTTATATATATACACACTTGTAAAAGAACTAGATTGGATTTTAAGGAGAGCTGCCAGGTAAAATGCGATTTAAACCAAATAATCCTAAACCTCAGACAGTTACATACATGGTGGGGTTCTGGCTGGCGAGGGCAGGGATGGTGATTTTGTATAGGAAGAGCTGTCTTTGATCTTGGCCAATTGCGGAGTGGAGCTGGTAAACAGGCTGTCCCCAGTTGTTTTTCTGGCAGATTTCTTCTAAGATCTAGAAGGGAGGAAAGGGATTTTTTGGCTCAGGTTAATTCCTGCACAGTAGCCTTCTTGCCCAGCTCCAGCCCCTGCACTGGTCAGCTTCCTTCCCTACAAAGGGTTTTCAGGGGTATTGTGGCAGCTTCCTCAAGGCTTAGCAAATGCAGCCTAAAATAAATGGCTGACAGGATACTACATCCATTAATCTATTTTTTAAATTTATTTTAAAAATCCATTTAAATTTTTAAAATCCGTTCAAATTTTTAAAATTTATTTTAAAAATACATTTAATTCCTGAAGTTAATTATTAGCTGTTCAAATCAGATGTCTTTGTCCTTTTGCTGATTAGCTGTTTCATTCTGGTTTTGGTGTGGTTTTCTTTGAATTATCCCCGAAAACTGTATCAATGCACTTCTATTTAACAGTGCTTAAACACTAGGGCTGCATTCATTCATCTTCACTGCTCTGTTACCTCCCAGGCTTAGTGGGTTACAGTGCACGAAAACTTCAAATAGTCGTCTTTTTTTGAAAAAAAAAAAAAGAAAAAAAAAGAAAAGGCAGTGTTTCCATCCAATTAATTATACAGGCTTCAATAAACAATTTCTGTTTCTAGTTTGAAAGAGAAACGCTGAACCATGTTGTCCCCAGCCTTAGCACAGCTTATTCCATCATCATTGGGAATCACTGTCCGGAAACACTTTGTCTTTGTTGGTTCTGCTTATTTTGTAACCCGTTGGGTCTGCGCCCTCTCAAATGGGTCTGAACACACCATGCTATTCCCCTGCCTCCCTGGCAGCGCTGCTCACACCGGTCATTTCTTCCAAGTTGTTCCACCAAACCTGACGCTACGTTGAGAAGGACTTGGGGCTTCGCAGCTTTGGCCGTGCTGGCAGCTGGGTTGGCCTGAAGATTCTCCCCCCTTCAGCACTTTGTGGTATGAATCATAGAATCATAGAATGGTTAGAGTTGGAAAGGACCTTGAAGATCATCGTGTTCCNGAGCCTTCTCTTCTCCAGGCTGAACAGCCCCAGCTCCCTCAGCCTGTCCTCACAGCAGAGGGGCTCCAGCCCTCGGAGCATCTTGGTGGCCCTCCGTTGGAATAGGCTACTTCATTACGCTTCTTGGCAATGCTTGCTTCCCGCCAACCCAACACCTTGCTAGGGATGTGGGGTTTATAATGAGTATCCCGGCTCGGCAGTGGCAACGGAATCCATCAGCCAAAGATGCTGTCGAGACAGTTGCCTCAGTGCAGCGGCAGGGGAAGCTGACCAAATTGCAAGGTACTAATGACGCTGACATTAACAAGGCTGTTGTGAAGCTGCTTAAGATCTGCTGTCGTAAAATAGTGGGGGAGTTAAGGAGCTCTGCTGCTGGGAAAATGTGCCCTCCCCCCCCAAATTAGTGTTGCCAGGGGGTTTGGCACGTTGGGGAAGAGGACAATAAAGAATGTATTTCCCCTGCCCTAGGGCAGCACAGCACCTCTCAGGCTGCTTCACCCCTCACATGCTGATAAAACAGAGTCATGGGGGCCGTGAAAGTTTGCAGAGGAGTGGGAGGAAACACCGCCTTCCATTTTTCTAGGGGAGAAATGGATATTTTCATACACTTTGGCAAACCAGAGGCTGTGGCAACTGAATTATTAATAGGTGAAGATGTGCTTCAAAATTCAGAGTGAAGTTAGTTTCCCGTGTTGCTTTGGATGATGTAAGGGGAAACGAGTTGCCATAAAAGCCAGACCCTCAGAAACTCGGGGAATTTGTTCTGGGTTTGTATCTCCTCAGCCTTCATCCTTCCAGCGGGATCCCTGTCCCACTCGCAGAACCACATCAAAAGCCTCCCTGAGCAACCAGAGTTTCTGCGCTGGGCTGGGCTGTGCAGGCAGTCAACACCTCTTTCCTCATCTTAAAACATGCAGTATTTTTCTATACAGGCACGTTTGTTCCTTGGTGAAGCTCCAAGTGATGCATCCTGTTTCTCAAACCCATTTTAGGTGAGAATTTCTTTACACCCAGAGGCTTTATGAGGTGACAGCCATAGCTGGATTTCATCTTACACGTGTGGATTTAGCTCCCCGTCACCAATGCAGATTCAAATGGGAGGCTGTTTTCCCAAAAGCACTTTGGGCAAAGACAACCTCTGGCCAGAACATCGAGTCTCTTTTTTTGCGCACGTACCTGAGGAGCGAGTTTGATCCCTTGGGGTTTCAGTGTGATGTGGTTCATCGGCGTCAGCTCCATGCCTGGCAAAAGGTCGTAGAGTTTATCCTCTCCCCTCTTTTCTCCTTTGAGCTGGTATCCACGCCCCGGGCCCGTGTACGCCAGGTAGCCGCGGCCTCCCAGTCCTCTAACTCCCGCAGCCCCTACAGGTACATTCATGTAAATTTCTAGGAACGTAAGAAGGCATTAAACTGAATCAAATCACCGGAAAAATTACCCTAATTCTCGCTGAAATGGAAAAGTTAGCCCTGCTTGGTAGGTCTGAGAAGATGGGCAGGAGCCCACCATAGCCTGGAACCCAGGCTCGATACTGACACCCTTTCTTTTTGGCCTCCTATGCTTGGAGAGGGGAGTTTTTTGGGGGGGGGGAGAAACCTTGCTTCTTTCTGAGCCAGCTTCTGTCTTCTCCGGCCAGTTTCGATTTTGTGCCATCTTTCTACCCAGATTTGTAGTTGAAAGGCAGAGAGGGGACAGCTGGTATCACTTGCTGCCCGACAACGTGCTGTCACTGTCTTGAAGAATTCATTCCGAGTTTACACTTTGCTTATCTGAGCCGAAATAATTTATTTTCCTCCCGCTGTGCTTCCTTTTATCCTTGGGGAGCCCTACATGGGAGTCCAGTGAGACTACGGGGCAGGAGCGGTGGCTTACGACGCCTGCACCCTTCCCACAGAAGGCTTTTATACAAGCTGGTTTTACCTGCGTGGGCAAAACCGGGAGGGGCAGCAAGGGAAATTCTGAAATTCTTGCTCCCCTGTCCCCTTGGGGATGGCTTGCACCATCCTTGTCAGCTCTACCAGGGTACCTGCCCGGGGTTGTGGCCACGGGCCCGAGGACACGAGCTGAAGGCTGCAGGCACCACCTTTGTAAGGAAGAGAAGGTGAATTTATTTATGTCTTTGCTAGACCCCCCAAGCTTACTTCTGCACTTACCAAATAATGCCTGCAACGATACTAAATTTGGGGGGCACCTGAGCACAAGTTATTCAATTTGCTTCTTGGAGAGTTTGCCTGAGATCAAAAGCAGAGCCTGGCAGCTTTTAGAAATAGTCTGCTGTCATAGACTGCTTATTATTAGTTTAATGATACTCCCCCACCCAAAAAAAAGAAGTCCATCTCCTAAGTCTCACAATTAATGGCTTTCTTGATTTCAGAGCTGATTTCCTACCCTGCATCAGGTCAACATGACTTCCTCAGGAAACTCTGTGGCTTTGGCTCAGAAAAAAAACCAGGAACGTTATACCTTTCCCTGTGACCTTCAAAGAAAAGTGGAAACACAGCAAAGACCTGTGCTGGTGGCTGATTGAGGGAGGTGGTGCTGAAGGGGGAAAAGAAAGTTGTTTCATTTGGTCTTCCCTGCAGGGGCAAAACCAGATTTTTGTTGTATCAAGGGCAATCAGGAAGCTCTTGCTCTGGGAAAATGGCTGTTTTTCATGCCCTGCTTAGTCTGCTAGAAGATTGCTACACCTTTGGGAAGGACTAAGTCTAAAAGCACTTTTCCATCCCTTTTTGAAAAGGGTCCAGCATCCAGGGCAAAGACAACCCCCTCAGCAAGAGCCTAGGAAGCAGCTGCCCAAGACAATTTGCTATAGCTGAGGATTAGCATGGCAGGGGTTACCTCGGATGGATGGGGACCGGATGATGCTCCTGTTGCTGAGCCCCTTGATGGCAGGGAAGTGGAGGTTGGGGATAGCTGTGTAGGCTTGGGGTGCGTAGAAAACTGGGGGACCCAGGTAGGCGGTGGCAGGGTCGTACATGTGTCCAAAGGAGTAGGTGTATTCTCCTTGCAGCATGGTACCTCTGCCACCCGTTCCCCGGGTGTATCTGACATAGCTGTCCTTGTCAACGGGTTTGGCTAATGTCACCTCGATCGGGGACCCATCCAGCACCTTCATGGAGCGAGAGCATGGGAGAAGCACAAGCATAAGCCTCCAACGTGCATGGGGATTTTCCTGCTTAGGGAGGCGCTTTGCCCGCGTGGTTTGTTAATGGGACAGGGAGATGGGAGAAAAGCACACCCCCCCAAAAAAAAAAAGCCAAAATTTCCCTCCCACAAGTGAAAGATGGCATTGGCTGGGTGAAGGTTTAACCTGTTGAGAGCACCCAGCCCTGACACCAACAGGGAGAAGCTCCTTAACTAAATCAGCACGGCTGTGAAGCCTTCCAAATCCTTCACTTCCTTGCAAAGCAGCATGTAAGTCAGGGAGACGACACACGCTGCTGTGGAGGACAGCAATCCCCCTAAAAATAGGAGCAGGGTTATCTCCTCTTTGGGACCAGCCCTTCCGTTACACTGCCGTGAATTGCAAGTGGTGCAAAAGCGCTAAATACAGCAACTTCCTTGCAAACCCACATCTGAACACGGAGCAGATGTTTCGGGTTGACCTTGTTTGCCTTTCGCACGCTGTCCTGGGGCTGGTTTCGTTGGCAGATGGGAACCAGGATGTGAGTGTCAGCCAAGGGACCATGTAACCCCTCATTTGCTAATCCCTGTTTTGGCTTTGCTCTGCTTTTCGTTGTTTGGGTTTTTTTGTTTCATTTTTTTTTTTCTTTCTCCTGAGCAGTGAACTACACTCTGGTCTGGGCAAACATTTAGCTCAACTGCAAGGAGCAAGAAGCCAAAATGAAGAGTCTGCGTACATCAGAGCTTCTGAAAGGCAAATTTAGGTCTATAAAAAGCAGCCTAAAAAGAAAAAAAAAAGGGCTAATACCTTCAGGATCTTTCTGCCGCTAATAAACCTTGCCGCATTATTTCAGCTGTGTATAATATACTGCACATAAACTCCACGAATTATCATTTACAGCAGCTTTACCTTCCCATTCAAGGCTTTCATGGCTTCTACTGCGTTCTCTCTTTTATTAAAGTGCACGAAGGCATAGTCTCTAATTTTCTTTACTCTCTCTACCGCACCTGCAGAAAACGTTGAGATGTTAGTTGGAAATGGGGATTAGTTGGAAAATACAGAACTGTATATAATATAGTAATATATATATGTAATTATAAAATAAATATATATCTAAAAAGAGCAACTGTGCTGGATTATGGGCCCTTGGAGAGCAAATGCTGATCAAGGGTAAAAGAACAAGAGGACAGTGTCTTCTTACCTCTTAGGATCTGTGGGAAAGTAAATGTAGAATGTAAATTTACATTCTAAATGTAAAATTGTAAATGTAAAAATTTACATTCTAAATGTAAAAATGTAAATGTGCATGTCAAGGCAAACTACAATTATTTAGAGTCAGACACCAATAAGTTTCCCCCTAAACTGCAGTGGTTTTCTTCTGTGCAAAATGCTCAGTTGGATGCAGCTTTTGTTTTTTTTTGTCTCCCTTCTGTGACAGGCAACCAAGACCAAATGGCTGAGCAGGACATGCAGCAGGCCAGGATTTGGTGAGCTACAGGTAACACCACCATGAGACCACGATGTGGTTTTGCACGTCCATCTGTGTTACCTGGAGGCAGCTTGAGAAAAGCTGATGCTTCAGCTGTAATAAAATGAGGACCTTTTACCAGCAACTCAGCAAGAAGATGCACCCAGTCATGGGATGTCTTACGACCATCAGGTTTGGCCCTAAGAAACAGCCTTTTCTGTGTGAGTAGAGCATCCCTGGGACAGGATGTCAGGTGGTGAAGGACAGCCAGCCCCAGCAATGTCCCTGGCTTGCCTGGACACAGCCCTGCTGCCGCTGCTGTGTTGGCCCTCAGACCTGCTGGGATAGAAGTTGGACTGGAGGCCCCCCATTTTGGTGCCGCCAGCCTGAATCTTTCTTAGACTTGTTCTTTTCTTCCATGTCCATCCTATACACTTTTCCCTTGCCAGCTTCTCTGCTGCTGGGAACATCTCAGCACTGAGATATTCAGCACTAATCAGTTTATCACCAAAATAACCCACTGGTTCTATTCTCTGTAGTCCAAAGTTTTAGACACCTGCCTCTCCTTCTCTAATTGTTCATCTTCCCCACTCCTGTGGGATGGGAAACACTGAAACCATAACACCCCCAAACACATCCTTTAGAAATATATGCTGAATGACTCTTCTGTTGGCTTCTTACCCTTTAAAGCTGAACAGGTGCACAGGGAAATGTCATATTGCAGCAAAAAGCTCTAACTGCGGGAGAAAATATATTTCTATGGCGTTCAGGGGGAGTCATTAAGAGCTCCAGTGAGTTAAATGAAGCCTGTCCCAGCATATAACCTGAGAAGCTTGCGTGTCTTCAAAATGACACCAGAACAGTAAGTAGCACTCCGTGTGCTTCTGGGACTGGAGACTGATTTCCTCAGCCTGAAGTTATGGGAGTTATATGCTGATGCCTTGTTTACAATTCAAAGTTTTAATGAACTCACTGTGTTTTAAAAATCCCTCTTCTGCCTCCTTGAGAGTGCTGTGTGTCTGATTCTCGCCTGAGCCAAAAATCCTCTTCTTCCCTGCTTCTCCCTCTGCTGGGACAAAGCGATGTGATACCCACCCTTGGGTCATATCCATGTAGAGACTGTCCGTGTGGGGCTACAGGGGGAATATTGTCCCCTTCAGTACATTAGGAGAGCACAACCTTCCTGCTGGAAACTCTGCCAGGGATGAGGATTTTTTGCCAAAATCTCTGGGGAACAAGGACAGGGCTTTTCAGTGAAACAAGCGATGCATCTCTCTGTAGAAGTCATCAGGCACAGGCTTAAGGGGTGATGCTTGTGCCATATTGCAACTTGCGAGGCCAAAGCAGCGTTCCTGGTAGTGCCAACGGAGCCCACAGTGATGTGGTAATTGCTCTGTCACTGGAACCTCTGGATCCACCAAAGGATCCAGAGGATCCTCCTCCCACCAGGATGTCCTGGTTTGAGGTAAAATGAACCAATTTTCTGTTCTACAGTTTTACTTTCCTCTCCTAACTAGCTAAACTCTGAAATTAACAGCACATTGTGCAGAACTGTTCTGTCTCACAGTGATAAGACCTGATTATCCCAAGGGATGGAGCAGAGGCCCTTGTTTAGACTTATTGCTGGAAGAACCAAGGTCAGATAATTTTCGTCGTTTGCCCGTCGGAGGGTCCCACCTTCAAGGAGGAGNNTCATCCTGGGAGCTTGATACAGGTTTGTATATACTGTATACTCCCTTTTTCCCTAATTTCCTTTTCATTATATTACTTATATTTTCATTAAAGTAGTTTAGTTTGTTCTAAACTCTTGAATCTCTTTAACTCCGTCCTCTCCTCTCTTTTACCCAAAGAGGGGGAGGGGGGAACATCTGTCACTCAGGTTTTGGTAAATTTGGCTGAAACCACAACACAGGATCATTTTTTATCGGATGCCTTGTCACTGTCAAAAAAGCTTCTTAATTCCCTGGATCACATGGGAACTTCAAGCAAGCAGCACTGAAATGCGGCGCGATGAGTAAGGCAGAAAACAAAGGCAGAGAGGTCAATAATTTCTGACTCACGCTGACTTTTTCGGTTTATACTGAGCGTGCTCTGCTCAAAGCTCAGGTTTTGCTGCTCTGTTGCAATTTTTTTTGAAAGCACGACACAGCTTTAAGAATGACATTCCTGATTTTTATCCACAATAAATAGTTTGTTTAAAAGAAAAAAAAAAAAGTTGAAAACATTTCCAGCATGAGAAGTAAAATGGTAAAACAATGAAAGGAAAATTAAAACTTGTTTTAGGAACAAACCAGGTGATTTTACTAAAATTTCAAAAGGGCAGAAATGTCTGGGGAGTGCAAGCAGTTCAACGTTCAGGAGCAAAACCCACTAAATAAAAGGAGGAAACAGTTGAGTGGGATGACACATACGTAACTCAGGTAAAGTGGGATTTCTAACAGCTTGATGGTGGCTGAAAGTATTAGCCAGAAACATTAGAAGAAAAGAAAAAACTCTTGAAGAACCCTTGTAAAGACTTCTGCATCCTATATGTAAGATGCATAAGTGAAATCAATGAATCAGAAGTGAAAAGTTAGTGAAGGAAAAATATAATGTAATTTAAAATCTGTAATGTAATTTAAAAAAAATAATAATAGAAGGAAGTTAATAGGAAAAAGAAGAAAGGGGATTTCACATAGCCAGGCGTAAGTTACTAATGCCTGACGGACTGTGTGCTGGGAGAGCTGCAGAAATGGGTTATTTTCACCGTGTTGGTTTTCAGTGGAACTTCAAGCTGGGGAAACTCAGAAGTAAAGCCTCCTTCGTAAATCAGCAGGATTTTTATTCCCAACAAACTTACTTGCTTTTGAAAAATCCCACCCTAAGGGCATGGAATATATGCCACAAAGGAGTGCCATCATATTCTATGTTATTCACATATCATACGCACCGATTATTTACAAATTTACAAAAAAGGGTATTTTTGTATGAAAATGATGCAATTCAGTATCTAGTCAGATTAGATAAAAAACTTTTGAACTAAAGCATTCTAATCAGCCCTTGCCATGGAAGAAGAATGCTGAGGTCACCCAGAGGTTTCACCAGCTCCCTCTTTTCAAGGAAGACCAAAATGATTCAAAATAATTTTTATTACACGGGCAATGCATCCCATGAAGCATTTTGGTTCTTTTCCAGTTACAAATCATCCTAAAAAGGTTAGTAGTGTTGTTAGCTGGAAATTAAGCAGCTAATAGGAGGACATGACCTGCATGTTGAGTGGGAGCCTTCAGCATAATGATGACCTTGTGGCATTATACATGAACATTTAGCAGTGCAAAACTAATTATTTTTCTCTCTTCATAGAATCATGAAATGGTTAGAGTTAGAATAGACCTTAGAGATCATTGAGTTCCAATCATCCTGCCCTGGGCAGGGACACCTTCAACACAACAAAGTTATTCAAAGGTTATGCCCCATCCAGCCTGGCCATAAACCCCTCCAGGGATGGGGCAGCCACAACTTCTTTGGCCAACCTTGGCCAATATCTTACCACCACCACAGTCAAGAATTTCTTTATAGTATTTTTTCTAAATCTCACCACTATAATCCCTGACCTATCTCTCCTGTAGCCCGTTTTAGGTACTGAAAGGCTGTTCTAAGGTCTCCCTGGAGTCTTCTCTTCTCCAGGCCTCAGCTGGAGGAACAGCCTCAGCTCTCTCAGCCTGACTTCATTGGAGAGGCGCTCCATCCCTCTAATCATCCTCATGGCTCTCCACTGGATCCATTCCAACAGGTCCACTTCCTTTCTGTGTTGAGAACTCCAGAGCTGGACAGGTGGGGGTCTCAGCAGATCAGTGTAGAGGAGTAGAATCACTACCTTCGACCTGCTGGCCATGCTCCTTTTGATGCAACGCAGGATGTCGTTGGCTTTCTGGGCTCCCAGCACACATTGCTGGCTCATGTTGAGCTTCTTGTCCACCAACAAGTGGTCAAGTCCTTCTTCTCAGGGATGCCCTCCAGCCAATCTCCTCCCAGCCTGTATTTGTACCTGGGATTGCCACGTCCCAGGTGCAGGACTTGTCAAACTTTGTGAGGTCTGCAGAGGACTCTCCAGCCTGTCTCTNTTTCTAAATCTCACCACTATAATCCCTGACCTATCTCTCCTGTAGCCCGTTTTAGGTACTGAAAGGCTGTTCTAAGGTCTCCCTGGAGTCTTCTCTTCTCCAGGCCTCAGCTGGAGGAACAGCCTCAGCTCTCTCAGCCTGACTTCATTGGAGAGGCGCTCCATCCCTCTAATCATCCTCATGGCTCTCCACTGGATCCATTCCAACAGGTCCACTTCCTTTCTGTGTTGAGAACTCCAGAGCTGGACAGGTGGGGGTCTCAGCAGATCAGTGTAGAGGAGTAGAATCACTACCTTCGACCTGCTGGCCATGCTCCTTTTGATGCAACGCAGGATGTCGTTGGCTTTCTGGGCTCCCAGCACACATTGCTGGCTCATGTTGAGCTTCTTGTTCACCAACAAGTGGTCAAGTCCTTCTTCTCAGGGATGCCCTCCAGCCAATCTCCTCCCAGCCTGTATTTGTACCTGGGATTGCCACGTCCCAGGTGCAGGACTTGTCAAACTTTGTGAGGTCTGCAGAGGACTCTCCAGCCTGTCCAGGCCTCTGTGGATGGTATCCCGTTCCCTCCAGCGTGTTGATAGCCCCACACAGTTGCGTGTCATCAGCAAACTTGCTGAGGGTGCATTCAATCCCACTGTCCATGTCAGTGACAAAGATGTTGAACAGGATTGTACTGACTACTGAGGATTGCCACTTGTCACTGACTTCCACTTGGACATTGGGCCCTTGACCACAACCCTTTGAGTTTCTGACCCACCAAGTGGTCTGTCCGTCAAATCCATGACTTTCTAATTTAGAAACTAGGATGTCATGTGGGACAATGCCAAAAGCTTTGTGTAAGTCCAGGCAGATGACGTCTGTTGCTCTGTCCTTCTCTACCAAGACTGTAGGAATATCATAGAAGGCCACCAACTTTTTCAGGCATGATTTGCCCTTGGTGAGGCCATGCTGGCTGTCACCAATCACCTCCTTATTTTCCACGTGCCTTAGCAGAGATTCCAGCAGAATCTGCTCCATGATCTTGCCAGGCACAGAGGTGAGACTGACTGGCCTGTTGTTCCCTAGGTCTTCCTTTTTTTCCCTTTTTGGAGGTTATATTTCCCCTTTTCCAGTTGGTGGGAGCTCCACCACATTGCCACAAACTTTCAAACGTAATGAAAACCAGCTTGGCAACTTCATCTGCCACCTCTTGCAGGACCCATGGATGGAGTTCATCAGGTACCATGGACTTACACACCTACAGATTTCTTAGATGGTTTCAAACCTGATTTTTTCCTACAGTGGTCAGTTCTTAGTTCCCATAGCTCTTGGTTTTGCTTCCCACAACTTGGACGGTGCAGTTAGAGCACTTACTGGTGAAGACTGAGGAGAAAATATTCAATATTTCAGCCTTTCCCATGTGACCAGGTCTTCTTGTCCTTCTGGAGAGGGCCCACAACTTCCCTAGCCTTGCCTTTATCCTGACATTTCTATAGAAGTTTTTCTTATTGTCTTTAATGTCCCTGGCCAGATTTAATCCTGTCTGGGCTTTAGTTTGCCTAATCTAAATCCTGACCATTTGGACAGTTTTTCTATATTCCACCCACTCTACCTGTCCTTGTTTACACCCTCTGTAGGGTTCCTTTTTGTTTTTGAGCTTATTCAGGTGCCTTGTTTATTCACAGAAGCATCTTGTCTTTTTTGCCTGACTTCTTTTTCGGGAGGCACCTCTCCTGAGCTTGGAGGAGGTGATCCCTGAATACTAACCAGCTTGCTTGGGCCCCTCTCCTGTCCAGTATTTTTTCCCGTGTTACTCTGTCAATCAGATCCCCCGAGAGTCCAAAGTCCGCTCTCCTGAAGTCAAGGGTAGTGAGTTTGCTGTGGACCCTCCTTGCTGCCCTAAGGATCTTGAATCCTTCCATCTCATGATCACAGTAGCCAAGACTACCCTTGAGCTTGATATTCCCCACCAGCCACTCCTTGTCAATAAGGTGGAGTGCCATGAACTCCAGCTGGTCATTGACATAGAGGGCAATAGCCTCTCCTTGTCTCCCCAGCCCGTCCCTCCTGAAGGGTCTGTATCCCTCCATGTCAACACTCCAATCATAAGAGCCATCCCACCACTTCTCTGTGATGCCAATAAGTTCATAGCCGTGGAGACACATGCATATGTCCAGCTCCTCCTGCTTGTTCCCCGTGCTACGTGTGTTTGTGTAGAGGCACTTCAACGGGGTACTCGATGGAGCTGACTTACTGGTTGGAGTGGCCGCATTTCCTTCATGCTGCACTTCAGGTGGCCTTCCTTTGAGATATTTTATCTGTGACTCCCCAATTCCTATTGCCTCAGGATCTCTCAGCTTGCCCCCAGAGGATTTTAAGTGTGCTGCAGCATACCCAGCACATTTCAAAGCTACAGGTTGAGGACCCATCCCACAAATCTTGGAGATTCAAGGGCTAGCTGGATAATGTCCCTCTCCCCCAACAAGCTTATTTTAAAGCTTGGTCAGTGAGCACTGCTAGCTCATGAGCTAAAACCATCTTTCCTCTTTGAGAAAGATGAACCCCATCTGATGCCAACAACCCTGGTGCCACGTAGGCCATCCCATTGTCAAAAAAAAACCCAAATTGTGGCAGTTACACCAGCCATGGAGCCATGTACACATCTGTTTCTTTCAGAGTCCCTGCCCAGGTGCCCTTATTAACATTCCCAATGCCCCCATGGCTCTTTTGATTACTCTTGGCCTATGTGTTGCCACCTCATTGCCACCCACATGAAAGAGCACTAGTGGGTAGCAGTCCGAGGGCTGAATAAGGCTGGGGAGTTTCCTAGTGATGTCCCCGAGCTGGGCCCCGGGAAGGCAGCAGATGGTCTGCCCGACATACTGAGCCCTCTGTTCCCCTCAGAAGGGAGTCTCCTACAGCTATAACCCACCTATTCTTAACTGTGGAGACTTTTATTAAACAGGGGGTAGGACTTGTCTCCTTTTGGCATTTTATGAACGGAGAAATATTTCCATTTGCAGTAGCAGTACTTACTTAGGAGTCACTGTGACAACGGGTTCCTACCTGGTTTTATGTTGTTGAACTCCTTTTCTATGGTCTCTTCAGTGGTTGAGAGCATGAGGTTCCTCACGTACAGAATTTTTACTGACGACATGGTGTCTTCGTCCACCTCCACCTCTGGTTCTGCCCAGTCAACAGCGATAGGGTGTCCCCACAACTGGATCCTCCCTTTAAAGCAATTGCCATAGTCAGTGTCAGGCAGGCTTTGGTCCCTCTCGCTTCTGCTCAGAGACTATTTCACAAGCAGCATGAACAGAAGACTAGGCCAATTCTACAAATAGGGACAAGATAACCTTTTCTCTGAGTGCAGCTGCTTCATTAATTCCTTTCCAAAAGCAAATATTAACGCTTTCAGCATGCTCCCACTAATAATTTAGACGCTTGCAGAAATGCAAAGCCCAGAATTAAAGAACTGAAAATATGGGACGGTTCAATGATGTCTGCATTCCCTGGAGTGCTCTCTGAAGGGAAATATTTTAAAGAAATTATAAAGATCCCTCTTGGCTGCAAACATTTCACTCCCTAGATAATAGGAGAGGGATCCAGGAGTCCTAAGTAGATGCAATGAAACAATCCCACTGAAAAAGATGTCTCTTTGTGAAAGTGTTTGAAGTCTCATGTTCACCACTGGGTGAAGCTGCAGCAGAAATAGTAAAAATGAGGAACACAAAAAGCAACAAGGCATGAAGCAGCATGTGGAGGAGAAGCCCATGGGCTCTGCACACACTGGATCAAGCTGCTAACGTGCAGGGAATAAGAAAAGCAAATAAAGAGGTAGTTAAAGTTGATGTTGCCACCATGTTATCACACTGAGGTCTGTAATAATTTACACTGAGTCACCTACTTTGTAATAATTGATTAGTCAATTGGTCATGTTTAATATGGAATAAAAACTGACTTCTACAGCCTTGTCTCAAAACTGTGGGAATCATAGTGGTGAGAAGCAGGACACTGGGTAAGGCAGAAGGACATCTACATAGTGATGATTTCTTCACCTTCTGTCTTCTCCACTTCTTTTTCTTCCTGTGCCTTCTGCACATCTTGCAGGGAGATCATGTTGAGAAGCTCCCCAGGAGCCGGCAGTGTGCGCTGGCAGCCCAGAAAGCCAACCCCAGCCTGGGCTGCAGCAAAAGCAGCGTGACCAGCAGGGACAGGGAGGGGATTCTGCCCCTCTGCTCTGCGCTCCTGAGACCCACCTGGAGTCCTGTGTCCAGCTCTGGAGTCCTCAACACAGAAAGGACACGGACCTGGTGGAACGGGTCCAGCGGAGGGTCACCAAGATGCTGAGAGGGCTGGAGCCCCTCTGCTGTGAGAACAGGCTGAGAGAGCTGGGGCTGTTCAGCCTGGAGAAGAGAAGGCTCTGAGGAGACCTTCCAGCAGCCTTCCAGGATCTGAAGGGAGCTCCAGGAGAGAGCAGGAGAGGGTTGCTCAAAGCCCCATCAAGTCTGGCCTTAAATACTTCCAGGGATGGGGCAGCCAACAGCTTCTCTGGGCAACCTGTGCCAGGGTCTCACCACCCTCACAGCAAAGAATTTTTTCCTAATATCCAATCTAAATCTCCCCTCTTCCAGTTTAAAACTGTTACCCCTTGTCCTATCACTCCACTTCTTGACAAAGAGTCCCTCTGGGTATGTATGAGGATCTGTAGTAAATCGTCCACCCTGCGCCCCAGAGCTGGGGGGACCCCATCAGCCAGTCATGGTGTGTTGGGGTCCCTCCTTGCTCTGAGTGTCTCTAGCAACTGAGAAGAGAAAAACAAAGCACTGTTTGCTTCCCTGGGTACATGGGTCCTGTGGGGACTTTGGTTTCACTGCAGCACAACGTGTACATAGGTGACCCCTGAAATGAAGGGGGACCCCTACCACCCTCACCATCTGTACTAACCTGGGAGCAATTTTCTCCTGGCCATAGCTGCCGCCCGATGGCTTTCATATTCCACAAAAGCAAAACCCCGGTTCTTGGTTTTATCCGCTGCACTAGGGTAGACAATGACGTCCACAACTCCGTCTGTGACTTTTTTCATCTCTGCCAAAATTTCCTCCCTCTTCTTTGTTTTGGGGATTCCTCCCACAAAGAGGCGGCAGTTGTCCACGCTGGCACAGACTCCAAGCAGACGCCCGTTCCTGCACATGAAAAATATTGCTGGTTTGTCAGGAGTCAGGATCAGTTCTCAAAGAGAATAAAAAAATTAAGATAAATCCCCCCTCTTGTCCCAGAACACAAGGTCTTCTGCTCCTCTGGCACATGTTGCTTCTGACTTTCTGATGATCTTGCTTAATGCAAGATCTAAGGTGAAAGCTGCCACTGCTACATTTGCCATCAAAGTAGGGCAGCACAGTCAAAAAGGAGGATTTGAGATTACAGGGAAAACAAAGCTAAACTTTGGTTTCGCTTCCTGAGATTCTCCCCTTGCTCTTTGCCAAAACAGTTCCTACAAGGCAACTGTATCTACTACCCATGGTCACAGCAGCGACCACTAGTGTAAGCCAGGATTCGTGGAGTCCAAGGATGATTTGTAGCTTCCCAGTCACCACTGGGCTTCACAACTGAGGTTTTGAGAAAAATAAACCAAACCTTGTCATGGGGAGACATCACCTTACTGGTGCTAGCTGTTGTGCAGACCCCAAAGTAAACATTTCCTTACACGTGCTTTGCTCAGCTCTTCGTGGTCGAAGCACCTCTTGTAGGTCTTGAGGAGTTAAAAACTTCTTTAGAGGAGTCTTTGGAGCAAGGGAAGTAGGCAAATGAGGTGGATGAATTCTAGCCTTTAAGACCTTCCAGCCTCTGATTCAAACCATCTTTCTAAGCCCTCTCCATGTGCCTTGTGACCTGCTCATCCTTCGGGTTACTAGTAAAGGAATTAACAACTCATCTTTTTTTTTTTTTTTTTNTTTTAAATGAAGGTCATAAAATTGCCAGAATGGTTTATCTCTCAAAGCTTCTAAGAAAAGACATCTACTCATCCCATTTTGAACTGGAAAAAAAAAAACAAACCACTAAATGTGGTTGAAATCAAAACAAAACATCTTAATGGGCCCATATGTTGTTGATTTCTGGGTGTTTTGTTCCCAATTTTTAGTCACAAACATGAGGGTTTTTTTTCTGTTCCTATCTATTAGGAAATGTCACTGTTTTGCCAATTGGTTTCCATCCCATTGCACTACTTTTTGCAATAGCTCTGTCTCCCAGAACCTATCTGCAGTATAGGTTAGGAGAGAGATTGTGGATAAGAATAAATCAACAAAAAACAGCCCAAAGGGGAACATGAAATAAACAGCAACAGACAGGCAAAAGTTAATTTGATCCAAAGCAAAATATTTTTTCCAATGTTCTGGTCGATATAGATTTATTTTTTTTTGTAAGGAAGAAATTTCCTCCTAAAGATTTTGTCTCTGATGATCCCTACATATTGCCTTTGCACAATGGCAAAAAGCAATGACTGTACAGGGGGCCAGGTGATTTCTTCCTGAGGCTTAGGTATCTAAACAACCTTTCTCTGGGCTGCAAGGAAAAATATGCCTGACATAACAAAATAGCTTAATATATATGATTTAAAATTGGTGTGAAGATGTTTGCCAGACTTACCTAATTTCATAATTATTGAGTTGCTTTATTGCATTCTTCGCTTCCTGTTTATTTGAGAAGGTCACAAAGGCATAGCCCCTGTTGTTGCCATTAAAGTCCATCATCATTCTCATTTCGTAGATTTTCCCAATCTGCAAATAGAAAGAAAAGTAATTCTGGAAGAGAAGTTTATCAGCAAGGTGGGAGGTGTTTAAACAAGACCGGGCGCTTCCTTTACTATATCACATCAGAGCTTCATCAGGTCAAGGGTAGTCTGGGCCAAATCATCTCCAGTTCAGCCTTGAAATGCAGCTTTGATCATCAGTAACCTCTGCAATACAACCACCCGCCGTCAAGTCTTACTTTTTCACACAGTGGTATAAGTTCATCTTCAAAGAGGTCTCGGGGCAGTTTCCCAATAAAGATCTCACACCCTCTTTCTGGTGGAGGGCCATCCCAGCCGGGTGGTGGGCCTCCGTATTTCCTCTGCCCATTTTCCTGCCACGGAGAAAAAGAAAAGGATGGTTTAGGTGTAGCTTTAAAATGTGGAGGTAACCAACCCCTTCCCAGGGAATGACACTTTAGACACACTCCATCACCAGTAGCTGGAGGCAGATGCCCTCCTTCACCGCAAGCAGCAGCTCTTCACAGACTCTCATCTCTTTATCAGAGATAACGTAGTGTGCATTGGTTGCCCCACTGCCGTATCTTCCGAAAGGCTTTGCTATCCCAGTTAGTATGCTGGTGATGCACAGGGGTACCTAGCTGAGCTTGGCTAAGGAGCATGCTTTGGTGTGTGCTCTGCAACTCAATTGCTACCTCCGATGTCCAAGATGGACGCACTCAAACACCTTCTTGCAAAATGTAAATCTTCCTGGCTATTGGAGGTGAATCTCTGTGGATCCTGTGTTAGTTGTGGACTGTATAATATAATGGAAACTGTATAACTTGCCATGACTCTTCATCCAATCATAAATATTTATTGGCAAATATATTGCCTCTTATTTTAGTAATTGATAAAGAGCTTCCAATACAGACCAAAGAAAAGACAGGAGGATCCAGCAGGATCATGTTTGAAAGCAGAAGGACTTCCCAAAAGCAGAAAGCATCTGGAGCTCAGAAAGAACTAACAGGGGGGAAAATGGGGATGATGACAGAAATTTGTAGAGATGTGAACAGAATGAAAGGGGCAATCATGGAGCCTGAGGCACCATTGGCAGTAGGTGATGCTGGAGCTGCTCAGTGCCCTGGAGAGAAGATGTTTGCGCCAGTTTAGCAAAGAAGTAGCAGGGGCTGGCAAAAGGTGTGGTGAGGACCTGAGCCTGGAGATGGGCATGGAGAAATGGTACATCCCCACGCCCACCCCTTCCTGCACCCAGGACCAATGAAGCCTTTTCTATAACCTGTGCTGGGCATTTCAGAAGGAGCCCAGGAGGGGTGGGGGTCAGGGCAGATGAGATGACAGAAACAGCCCCACAGAAGGCACAGAGAAGGGCCATCAATGGTGGGAGGCCATGTGATGGGCAAGAGATGATGCTTACCTATACAGGAGTTTCTTTAGGCAGGCAGCAAGTCTTGGACCAAAATGATAATCAAAGATGTGAAGACCATCTTTTTGCTATGCTTTTTCAACATGAGTGTGTCTCTTGTTCTCCTATCCTGTATTTAATAATCTTTCCTGTATTTCTTGTTTTCCTCCCTTCCCCTCTCCTGTCATGCAGCAGTGACCTGCTCCCAGAAGAACAAGGACTTTGGTCACTTTCCTATTTTTGACTCTCTGATCATTTCTCTAACATTCCCCACTCTGGGATTATTCCAGGCAAGGGAATGCCCATACAGCTGACTCAAGAGGAAGGCCTAAAGCATGTAAACAAAGATCCTTGCAGGAAAATAAGAATATACCAGAAACTCTTTCATTCTTCCTGAGCCTCTAACAGACCTTGAATTACCTGTGCTCATTCCTGTTTTGCGAATGTTATCAGTGCAGTGATGGAGTCATGGGAATATTTGAATTTATGAACAAATTCTTACAGCAAATCTAGCATGGAGACCACGATGCTTCAGGCTGATTTTCTGCCCCTAGTTCAGCTGAACTGAGCACTTGGCTGGCATGGGATTTTTCTGTCTCTTGAGATATTCATTAAGTGAAGACAAAAGGCGATGTGTGTTTTTTGTGTCATTGCAGTCACCTGGGATTTTCACTGGTGTCTCAGCTGAAGGAAGCAGCTGATCACCTAGAGGAGTGCTGACCTCATCAATAATGGTCTGAAAATGGCCAGAGGAGTCATACTATCCCACTTGAAGCCAAGTGAGAGACAATCAATCAAGCAGTTAATTATTATAATTTTTTTTTGCATTTTGTCAATGCAAGTGTGTGAGGAGGCACAGAAAGACACGAAGCCTTCTCTCAGTCTGCAGTAGCTCTGTTTGCAACTTGAAGGCAGCGTCTCAACAAACTCATCTTGGCGAAGAGTCTGGAGGGAAGGAGGACTTTGTTGTCCCCTTCACAAAAATGGGCGACCCTGGCATGCAACGAGGAAGAAGTTGTTTGGTTGCACCTGTAGTTACGTTGGGAGAATGGCCCGAGGAGACATGGAAAAGGGAAAAAAAAAAAAAAAGAAGCTAGGAATGGAAAAGGTAAGGAGAAAAAAGATGTTAGGGGAGAGATAGTGGGCTGGGGCTTGAAATCTGGAACAAGGTTTAGCCAGACATGACGCTATTAAAAGATGAAGTTCAGGATAAAGAAAGCCACAGAAAATATAAGGCATAGAGAAGTTATTTATCTTCTGGGCCAGGTACAGCAGAAAGCCCCAAGAGCAACACACCTCGCTGCTGGCCTGGTCCAGGGCACGTGAAGGATGAAGGGCTATAGGCAAATGTTTTTTCCCAGGAGTCTTAGGTTTTGCTTTGGGCTGTTGTGCCCTCTAGTGCTGCACAAAGCAAGCAAAGTTCAGGCCAGCCACATGCCTAAAATGTACAGTTTTCAGTCACTTCTTCCAGGATGCAAGGTCAATCATTTTATTGCCCGATGCTTTTGAAACAAAAAAGCTTTCTTTGGTCGTGCTAACTGAGAAAGGATTCTTCAGATGCCTTTTGAAGAACATGCCCAGGTCTCCACTTGTTCTAACCGGAGGAGGATTTGCGTTTGGAGACCTTGAAGACTAAACTGGGAGCAAACCTCTGGGGTTTGGGCAGGTGAGGCAACAACCTCCCGTGCACTTGTGCGTGTGCAAGGATCTGCACAAAAGGCAGATGTGGTGGTGACCTGTTGGACAGCCTATGGCCAACTCTCGACCTATGCTCTTCTGAAACTTCCTTTAGTGAGTTTTCTTTGCTGTGCTACAGCTGCAGCCTTGGCTTTGAGACAGCAATCCCAACCTTTCCCAACATTTAGTAACGTGCAGGATTATTTTTGCACCCTTACTGTAATTAGGCATCGGGCAATGAATTCCCAGAGGAATAAGATGCTGCTTTGTAAAAAACAATTTTGCACCTGGGCCGGAACAACCCTCACTATCAGTACAGACTGGGGGACAAGGTACTGGAAAGCAGCACTGAAGAAAGGGACTTGGGAGTGCTGATGGACAAGAGGCTGGAGATGAGCAGGCAGTGAGCACTTGCAGCCCAGAAGGCCAGTCCCATCCTGGGCTGCATCACAAGATGTGTCACCAGCAGATCCAGAGAGGGGATTCTGCCACTTTGCTCTGCTCTGGTGAGACCCCACCTGGAGCACTGGGTGCAGGGCTGGAGCCCTCAGGAGAGGAAGGACATGGACCTGATGGAGATGGTCCAGAGGATGGACACCAAGATGATCAGAGGGCTGGAGCACCTCTGCTACGAGGACAGGCTGAGGGAGCTGGGGCTGTTCAGCCTGGAGAAGAGGAGGCTCTGGGGAGATCTTAGAGCAGCCTTTCAGTACCTAAAGGGAAGGATGGGGAGGGTCTGTTCACAAAGGGCTGCAGGGACAGGACGAGGGGCAATGGACTTAAGTTGGAGAAGGGTAGATTTAAGTTGGATATTAGAAAAAATTTCTTTCCTCTGAGGGTGGTGGAACACTGGAGCAGGTTGCCCAGGGAGGTGGTTGAGGCCCCTTCCCTGGAGATCTTCAAGGCGAAGCTCGACGAGGCCCTGGGCAACCTGGGCTGGTTGGGGGTGTCCCTGCGACTGCGGGGAGGGGGGACTGGATGGCCTTTGGAGGTCCCTTCCGGCCTGGAGGATTCTGTGATTCGATGATTCTATGATTCTATCACACTGCATCTCTTTGTAACTACGTGCAGCACATATGTTAGAGAAAAACAGAGAGAAAAATGATCAAGGAGCGCTTCATGTACACATTTGCTGCTGAAATCCCCAGGACAATACAGTGCTTTGGGATGAAGCCAGACACTGTGCACAAAAGGACACGACCGTGAGTTCCTACCTGGATCAAATTATATCCCGTTCGCTGAATTAATGCACGGAGGGCAGCTTCTTTCTGTGTGCCGGTCAATCCATCCCCGGATTTGTGATTTGATTCCATTGTGAGTGATTATCAGCAAAAAATCAGGTTAATTAGGGGTGCTCACTGCAATCAAATTTAAGATAAATTAAATAAATTACTATGGCTAGGAGAAAAAAGTCCTAGAAAGGACTCCTGAGAAAGTTACCAGGATCATTCTTCCTAAGTCAGTAGTTTTGACACAAAAAATAAAACGCCACAGATGGTGGAAAAAGCGAAACATATCCCCTTCTTACATGTTGCATGAAAATAAACAACAGTCAGCTTGTTGGAGAGCAGTCCAGTGAGACGCAGAGGGATGTTGTAACATACGGGTGCGTGTGCCTCAGGAGGGAAGCAGCTGTAGGATGCCCAGTCCCGAGCACAAGACGGCAAGTCCTTGCTGCCACTGCAACCTGCTGATGCTGGGAAAGGCACCTCACACAAACCACGGCCAGTGCTTCGTGAGAAACGAGAGACCTAGCTCCAGATTTGGCCTATTTAAAAAAAAAAAACAAAAAAAAACAAAAAAACAAGAACACGGGAGAACTTCAGATTTGTTTGGGGCTGGGACAACCTCGGGTTCAGATGCTTTGACTCAGAGCTGTAGTTTTAGGTTGTATCAAATTAAAGATTCTTTAAATTTTTTATTAATTTTGGCTTTGGGTTGACAACACCATAAAGCTGAAACCTGAGTCTGAACTGGGTTACACTATGTCTAAGATGGACTTGCTGCCTGTAATTTCAGGCTGCCCTGCTTTTTCTGCATGCTGAGGTTTGAGCTTGTGCAAAACTAATTTGTATGAGTCGGGCCCAGAAGCAGTGTCTGCAGGCACGACAGCAAGCTTGAGGATTCATGGCGATGGGCGGATGCTGAGCACCAGCAAGAGCTAAAACCACTTCCCTCCTTAGGCTCTCGCAGCCAGAGCATCTCCTGTGCTCTTTATTGTGTCCTTTATTGGCACATGCTGCTTATCGGGTTCATTGAGGGAAAAAAAAAAAATTAAGTTTGACACTGGCCACTTTGCCTTTGGATATTACTTGCTCTGTGCTCCTGTATCTTTTTATCCTGGAGACAGGATTGAACAGGTGTTTTCAATTTAAATATATGGATTATTCTCAGTGCTACAAATGAGGCACGAGCCCAAGTGTTTGGAGGATCTCAGCCTCGTGTCACTCTTTGCCACCCTGAGCTCCAGAGACTACAAATACTTGGAAACAGAGACATCTCTGTAATGCCAGATTTTGGAGCGATGTTTTGCTGAGGTTTGTGAGACCCTTCTGACCTTTCTGTGCTCCCAGGTTCTCAGGTGTTTTAATAACTACTAATGTGCAGGAACTGAAGTCTCTTACAATAGCTCTCTCCTGTCCTTAATTCCAAAATGAGTGTTGTCTGCAGCAACTGCATTCTAATTTTTGTTTTGTTTTGCCCTTGCTGAGCAAAACCCTGTTGATGCTCATGATTTCCATGCCTGCAGACTCCTCCAGAGCTGGGGTTCAGCAGCACAGAATTAGCACACCGCTGTGCAAAACCAAGCCAGACATTTTCCCAGTCTGCTTAAGAAGGAAAAAAACAGTCTTTCAAAAAAAAAAAAAAAAAAAAAGCCAGACTGATATTGCATCCTCCCCTGCCTGGGGAGAG
>VZRU01016646.1:298722-310990 GCA_013398155.1 Pedionomus torquatus | reverse complement strand
TTTTTTTTTCCTCCCCCTTACGTGTACTCGCGTGTCTTCACACCCGGCGAGGAGCGGTTCGGCAGAGCTGGGAGCCAGAAAGCCTTTGCTGGGTGGCACTTATAAGCGTCGTGCACTAGGGATCAGCAGCGTCTTTGCGATCGTTCTTAGAGGTCCTGGCACCCAAACTTTCCTGAAATGCTTAGAAAGGTACGGCCGGGCTCGGGGTCCGCGACTTGGTGCCGCTGAGGACAGACAGACGCGGGTGCCGGGCCGTGCGCTAAAGCACGGGGGGGGTTTGAAATGAAGGGTGAGCCTGGTTTGGTGTTGGCCAAATCCTTGCAGAATGTCTCGTTGCAGTAAGAAATGGAGGGGAAAAAAAAACAACCCAACAACCCCCAAAACCAACCCCAAAATCTTGTTAGAAGTGCCGGCTTTTGCGCCGCTCGCAGCCGCCAGCTCCTGCGCCGTCGGATTCCCGCAGCTCCCGGTGCGCTGGGAATTGCAGCTCCTGGAGGTAACAAGGTGATGCCAGTGTATATAGAGGTGTGTGTGTGTGTGTGTGCGTGGAGAAGAAAAGGTCAGATGGAATAAATCACGCAGTCATTAGAGGGAAAAACTTGATTGTGGGAGCTCTGTAGTTTTTTACTTTAAAGAAAAACTTAAAGAAATGACTGTATTTTGGTCCGTGGAGGAACCAGCTGTTCTTATTTTTAGGAGATCAGATATTTGTTGGTTGGGATGTCTGGAGTGTTTTAACATGTGCTCTGTATTTTTATTTTTTTTTTTTTTTTTTTTTCTCCTTACTTCAGCATTGGAGCTACCAAGTCGGAGGAGCTGCTGGCTCTGTTCGCGTGCAGCCTTCTTTGCAAATATGCTCTAGGGTTTTGTCTTGCTATTCTCCTGGCACCCATCTCTTCCACACGTTGCAAGTGAACAGGCTGATGTATAATGGCTGTTTGCATGTGGCACGTCTCCAGAATAATCTTGATAACTTTTTGTTCGGCGCCATCCTGAAAATGAAGATAGTATTCTATGGAAAACGAGCGAAGGGAAGAGCACGGGCAAAATCAATTCCTCTCCAAGAAGCATCTGGTACCTGAGGAGGACTAAATAATTTTTCTCCTCTCGTTGACCCTCCCTGTCCTGTTTTTAAAACATCTCCATTTTAGTGCCTCGAGATTGTAATTAAGTTGTAGTAATTTAAGATTATTGCGAGAGTGCAAAGGGCAGTAGAGGCTCTTTAGAAGTCTCATCTCAACACTTAATGCTACTCAGTCAAGGGGTTAAATGAGTTTCCTCGATGCGAGTACTTAAAGTAACTAAATCGTAAACAAAATTTATACTATATTCTGACAACTAATAATCTATTTAAATTACATTAAAGTATGTGTGTGAAAATTTAATTAAAGGCAGAAATACTGTCAAGCCCTGTAAGTATCTTGGCAGATCTACCGAAACGGACCCCATATCGTTAAATATTTACGTCTATCCCATGGGCTGCTGTGTTTCTGGGAGCGCTACTCTGAAACTCATTGTGGGCTTTTTTTTTTTATTTTTTTTTACCCCCCCTCCCAGTTTCCCCTCCAGTTTGGGATGGTGTGGCAACACAAATAAACACCCGGCGTGTTTTATTCAGATGGTTCTCCGGTGTGCCGTTTTCTGCTAATCGCTCTCTCTGCAGGGCAGTGTGTTTTTATTAGAAGTGCCTCTTTTCCTCAGTAGGTCGGTTCGGCGCTGCTGTCGGCTGGGGCTCCTCCTGCAGCGGGGTCACCTTGGTTGGCATTTGCGGGGTGGCAGCCCTGGACGTGTCATCTCTAAGCCAACTTTCTTTTGGCTGTCTGGCCCGGAGCACGGGGCTTGCAGGGCCTCTCGTGTTGTTGTGGTTATGGATTTCTTGGATTTTTCAGGTAGAAAGCACTCACAATGGGTTTTTTTTGTTTTGTTTTTTTTTTTTTTTAAATATCTATGGAATTGTTGCCCGGTGTGTGTGTCCGCTACACAGGACCCTTCTTGCTGGCGCATCTCTGTTGTGGGACGTGGTCCCAGGGCCCTTCTGAGTAACGTTTTGCCTTGGGTCAAACTGGGTCTGGTCGAAACTTCAGCCAAACTTTGGTCCTTCTTAAAACCCACCCACTGGGGTTCGGGATGCGGCCAAAGGCAGGTGGTTTTGGGAAGAAGGTGCTGGACGAGCTGTGCTTTCTCATCACCCAGCCATGGGTCAGGGTGGACTCCTGGGTTGGGGTGTACATCCCTGGAGATATGGGGTTGCGAGAGGAGGGTGAGGATTTGGGCACAGAAAGAAGGATGGGGTGGGAGCGTGGTGCTGGGGAACCCTGGGCAGGCCAGGCGCTCGGGTGCTGAGCACCGACAGCCCGACAGAAGGTGGCACAGTTCGGCAGGTTGGCTGGAGCCTCTAACGGCATCGTTAGTTTCCCCCTCTTCGCCAGACATTTCCTTTCATCTCGGATCCGAGTTTTAGCTGTACTTCCCGATCAGTCTTGTCATCTTGTTGCTAACAATTAGGGTCAAGCGTCTTTCCTTGGGCTCTCCGCAGCCTTGGTGTTGGTGTCCCTCCCCCAGCTCCTAGCCTAAGCTGTTTGTTCATTAATTAGTAGATCGGGCATATTAACACATCGGTAAACTGGAGTAGTCGGACTTCCCAAGGCATCTCGGGAAACCCGCTCCGGTTTTATGTGACCGGACACGCGCTGTTGCTGATTTAGATAGCGGAGCCCACGATGCCCGAGTGTTGTTAAAAGCGAGGTAAATAGGGAGAGCCCAGCAGTAAGCAGGATGTCATGTCTCTATTAAAAAAGGCTTGCGATAAAAGGAAGATAAAATGGTGGGGGGGGGATTGCTGGTGCGTTCAGAGCAGCCGCTAAACATCTGATCGCAAAAATCGATGCCGAATTCCCCTTCCTGCAAAACCTTTGCCTGCGGAATNCCCTGGTGCCACCACCACTTGCGTTTCTTATTGGAAAGTTGGTTCCTGCCCGGGGATCAGTCCTTGGCTTTCCCAGCAGAATAACAACAATGCAGATTTTTGTGTATTTGAGTCTTTTGCTCGGTCGGGTGCAGCGGCTGCTCTGCAGAAGTGAAAAATGTAACTGATTAGAAAGAAATGAGTGGTCGCAGCAGACGGGAGGGGAGCAGTATTAATTTTACCAGTTCTGTAATGAAACGTGCAGTAAAACGTTAAATCATCTCAGCCTTGTTTGCTGAAAGGATGTTAATCATTCCATTAAGAAGGATTAAGTAATTAACTGACGTTTCTTTAGGAACCAGTGTCATTTTTAAAAAGCATCTTCCCAGTGAAGTTGATGTTTCTCTTTTGCTACCGGAGAGCTCAGAGATGAGCGCGAGTGGGACACCTCTTCCCAAGAAACTTCTGGGAATGTGAAGGGAGCAGAAGGAGTTGGTTTTAGCTTTGTTGTTTTTTTTTTTTGTTTTTCTTTTTTCTCTCAACTAAAATGTGCTATTCTAATAGGCTTTTGATTGCGAGGTTGTCTTTTGTGACTTTTGTCATCTGGGCCTGTTGCAAGCCTTCTTTAGGAGTAGTCCGTTTGGAATTAAGAAGTTAAAATCTTCTTGAAGTGTTCTTCATGGTGCTCACCTTTTTTTTTTTTTTCTTAATTTTTATTATTACTATTTTTAATAATAGCTTTTATGTTGTAACAGTAAGCTTGCTGACAGTGAGTCATGAACTCTATCTTCTGTGAACCTGATGACAAATTTCTGCTAGCCAGTCGGGCAGCTCTCTTAGCTCATCCAGCCCAGTTCCCACGTTCTGTACTTGCCCTGGAAAGAAGAATTCCATTGAAATCGGTGGTGTAAATCCTCCTTCCCTCCTGGGGCAGAAATCCCTTTAAAAGCAGTGGCCGTGCAGGGATCCGTGGGGCATCACAAAGCAGGTCCTGGTGTTGGGAGGACCTTAAAGCCGGATTGGGCAGGGGAAGGATGCGGCCAGTGAGGCTTTTGACGTTGGCTGATGCTCAGTAAGGTCAAAAGTAGGTTTTGGAGGGGGGTGCACGTGCAGATGGAGGAGCAGGTGGGCAGAGGAGAACAATGCACAGTATTTTTCACCCTTTCGTTTTTGAAGGATGGGATTGAAGCCCCCGGATGGTGAGCGGGGCAGGGGCTGGGGAAGCATCTGTGTTAGTGCTTCTGCATCCTGTGCTCCTGAGCTCCAGCCTTTCTNAAATCGATGCCGAATTCCCCTTCCTGCAAAACCTTTGCCTGCGGAATTTCATGTCTGAGCCCCGGGTTTGATTGCAGCGAGAGCGGTGGAGCCCTGAAAGGACTTTTGTTCTTGCCAAAAAAGGCGGCCGGGNTTTTTTTTTTTTTTTTTTTTTCAGGGATGGAGAACGTGGAGTTTGGCATTAGCCTTGTCAAATTGCTGCCGTTTCTCACATAATGGGCCCAACTTCTGATATTGCAGCTAGTGATGCTGAAACTACACCCAAACTGCAATTTTCTAGGAGTGATACGAATTCTGCCTGGCGAATAGCATAGTGCAGCGGCACCTATTGCGTTAGTATCGATACTTTCTGCTTTCATAACTGCTCAGCTTCTCAAATAGGGACAGTCCAATGCAAACACTGTTGATCTGTAAACTATTCCTCCCCCCCTCAGGTGAATTTCATAAATAGGTGTATTTTCCCGTGTGGTATATGAGACAGCCAAATTTTGCTTCGGTTATGTGGCCTAAGCCCCAAATACCTCTGCTGAAGTCATGGGAGCTGAGTTAAAGAAAAAAAAGTACTAAAAAAAAAAAAAAAAAAAAAGATTTTGGCTCAGAGAATAAAAATGTTTGAATATTCATGCGTGTAACATGTAATAAGAATCTAGCTGGATGTTTGTACAGAACATCATAGCCTATATTTACCTTAGCAGATTTGGAGGAGAGATTTTTCTCAGGCAGTTTTGCAATAGTAATAACGTGTTAACAACTTCGGTAACTTCTTTTAATTGTCGAGTTGTGTCAGGGGCTCCATCCTGTTCTGGTGGAAACAAGTGAGTGCTGGGAGGAGGAGGCTCTGAAATACCTTGTAGGAAATTGGTTTTGTTAGTTTTAGATGCTGTGTCTGCACGTCGATGTTCAGATAACGTGCGTGAGATGTGTAAGGCTCCCGGGTTGTACATTTGGAAACGTGAAAATGTATTTTTTCGGTGATAAATTACTTGATACTTAAAAAGCTCTGAAAGAGGAATGTCAGAAGTACGAAGCATAATTATTGTTTGTACAAGTATTTTAAAAGTTATTCTCTGGCTGACCCACTGGAGTTTTCTGAAGGCCAGTAGTGTAAGGAGTCTTGTTCAGGAAACCTTTCTAGTCCATTGTTTGAGGTACAGTATTTTTGACTGAGAATGGGAGAAACTCCTCGTGGTACAATTTAGCTGCTGTCGTACCGTGCACTTTTTTAAATATTTTTTTAAAATTTTTTTTATTTGTTTGCTTGTTTTTTCACTGCTAGAAAAGCAGTATCTACAACACCCCAAACCACCGCTTCATGAAAGTTGAAATGCAACACTGCCTGTGAATTAAACTAAAATATTTTAAGCCTATCCAGCATATTCCTAGTATTAAACAGCCGGAGAAGATGAGGTATTTCCTATTTATTTTTCAGATCGGCTGGAATATGGTCTTTCTGGAAAAGGGTCCTTGGATGGTTGAAGGGGAAATCTGATTTTTCAATGTGTGCTTCAGAGTTGCCAGGGAATTCTGATCGTGCAGAAGTGGGTTGAGTGGAAATGGAAATTTGTTAACTAGGGTTTCTAGGGATTATAATAGATGCCATTAGATAGAGGTAGAGAGGTAAACTAGGAAGTCTGAACAAACTGAAAAATAGTAGCTATATGTGCCTGGCTCTGTTATCAAACTTGCTGCATAAGCCAGAGTTTATGCACTGTGATAATGCTAATGACCAGCAGAGCCAATGGTGCATGACCGGAGGAAATCAGTGGTATAATCGGAGAAAGTTATCAGGTTTTTGTCATTAAATATTAGTGATAAATAATACACTTCATTTTGAGTAGATAGGACGTATTTAATTCTGATGTGGAGAGCTTCAATTTAATAAGGGGCATTGCTGAGTAAAATGATAATCTTTTGTAATTTAAAGGGAAAAATAAAACTGCGTTTGTTTCAGTATAATCTCCTGGCGGCCACCCTTTGCTGTTGTTTGTCTTCACTGGTGTCTGATAGCGAGGAATATCTTTGCAGCTATTGGAGATGGCTGTTCATAACAGGGTGTTTTATCCAAGTTATTAGTTTGCAACACAGAACAAATTGCAAGAGGCCAGAATCAAAGGGGATCTGTTTAGTAGACTAGATACCTTCTTTTGTTTTCTGCTTAAAAATGTGAATATTGCAGCAAATCTGCACTGTGTTCTCCATGCGGTGCTTCCCCTAGAAAGCTGTCTGCCTGTCCAGACGGTGACAGGAGGAAAGGGACGAGGACAAAAGATACAGATGAATTGGGTCTCGTTTTGCAAGTTATCTTTTAAGTCAGTGGGAGAACAAGGAAGAGAAGTATAGCTTAAACTGAAGTAAGAGGGCTATTAATAGTCACTATAAAGGACAGTTTGCACCAGGAGGAGAAAAAAAAAAAAAAAAATTAAAAATCTGGTTGGCTTTTTTTAGCGAAGCAGGCTAACACCCAGCGTAAATCTGTGTCATTAACTGAAGCAGTGCGTGATTTTTAGAGCATCGCTTTTCCTCTTGCGAGGCTTTGCCTGAGGAGGCTGGTCCCCTGGGCTGGAGGCAGATGCCGTACGGTGTCTTCCTTGGGGGAGACTTCGCTCGCCAGCTGCAGGACCTCTGCCTGTGTCGGCCCCCAGCCCCGTTTTGAGGAGATAACCACCAGTTTTGCCCAACGAGTGGCTTTTTGTAACGTGGCCAGGATCTTCCCACCACCCCTCGGAGTCGTGCTCGAGCGCCGAATCTCAGCTCCAGTTTCCCGAATTAGATGGCACAGTGAGTAAACACAGCGTACTTGCCAGTTCTCACATCCTCTTTTGCAGCGAGTATTGCAGCAAATCCTGCAGGTTTGACTCATCTCCGAAGTTCTTCGCTGATTCGAAGCAAATCTTGTCTGACTTTTGAGAAGGAGCTGGAAGTCTGGCCGTAGCTCCTGAGCACACGGTCTTTCTTGTATGTGAAGGCAATATGCCCGAGTCAGCCTCTGCATAAACTTGGGCAGCTCTGGGTAACTTTAGTTGGAGTTCTGTGCCTGTATCTGAGGGTAAAATTTGGCCTGCAGTCAGCCTTTATTGAAAGCTTTATGGAAATACTTTGTTCTTGCTATGCACAAATATTTACATTCTGGTGGGAAGCGGGTTTTTTTTACTCCCTCCATTTCTTGGGTTGCTTTTTTTTCCTCCCCCCTGCTCTATGCCATAAGCACAAGGAGGGGGTGGAAGATATTATATGTAATCCCCTGTCAGTTAAAAAACAATGCTCAAGTTTTTGACTGGTATTTCTCTGGGTAAATTGGAAGGGGAAAGGTGTAGAGAGCAGAAAACTTTTCCTGGGTAAATAAAAGTAGTGTCAGGTACAGCCCCCGGATTACGAACAGCGTGTCTTAATGTTTCTGTTCATCGGCGTTGAATCACCTCCGCGTGTCAACCTCTGCCTGGCGGATGCTCTCAGCAGATTGAGGAGGAGGAGGACACATTGCTCTGCAGGCGCAGTACAATGGTCCACACGTGTGCCGTGACTCAAGCACGCTCACAACTTCATGGCATACATCAAAAGAGAACTGTTTCCTTGGAAAGCCGTTGTCTTCTTTGTTGCTTTCTTTTTTTTTTTTTTTTTTTCTTCTTTTTTTCCTGAGACGAGGGCTGACGCTGCTTTCACAGACTATTTGACAGTGCGCTCTGGGTGCTGAGGAGAATGAGGGCTTGGTTCATGGTGCAGCTCGGTAGATTTTGGTCTGTTTGCCTGTCCTTGGGTGCTTCTCATCACGTCCCCTGAGCTTCAGCTGACTCCACCTGACCAAAGGCTGAGACCACATGGGAAGCTAGACCAGCACAAAACTAGCTTATCCAGGAAAAAAGTATTTTCTTCCAGTTCAGCATCCTCATTGGACTTTCCTACAGGACAGGTGGGGAGGAACTGTTTATCAAAAAAGTATAGTGGTCAGACATGGTCCTAAAACCCAGATAACAGCTTTAAACTGAAAGGGGGGAGATTTGGATTAGATATTAGGAGGAAATTATTTACTGTGAGGGTGGTGAGATGCTGGCCCTGGTTGCCCAGAGAAGCAGTGGATTCCTCTTCCCTGGAAGCGCTCAAGGCCAGGTTGGATGGGCTTTGAGCGACCTGGTTTAATGGGAGGTGTCTCTGCCCAGGGCTGGGGGTTGGAACTTGATGATCTTTACGTCCCTTCCAACCCAAACGATTCTGTGATCCTTTGGAGGTCAGAGGAGGGACTGAGGGGGTCACCCCCTTGATAAACCTTTGGCCTCTTGGTTGGTTTTGCTGAAACATGGAATTTCTGCTAGAGGCTTTGTGTCTGGACCTGTTCTTCTTCCTCTGGGTGGAGGAGTCCTCCCAGCCCTGGGCCATGCTCCCAACAGTGCCTGCTGATGGGACCACCATGCCAGCACAAGTATGGGTCTTCATTTAATTGTCAATTTAACAGTGCTCCCTTCATTTCATTGTCAATTTAACAGTGCTCCCTTAGTGCCAGGTAGTAAAATGATTAACGTGCCCATCCTGAGAAGTCCAGCATTGTGTTTTCTTTGGCTTTTCTTCTTCCCCATTACCAGTAGGTGATGAGCTGGTCCAGAGGCTGGATATTTTTGATAAGGGCACTGAGAGATACCTAAGTTACTAGCTGCTGTTGTTTTTTGTTGTTTTTATAATACTTATCTGTGTGATAAGCAAATACAGCTGCATATAAAACTCGGGTAAAGCTGCGTCCTGCTAGCTAACTTCTGAGTTAAAGAACCGACCTTGATAAGGAAATAGATGGCCAGAGCTCAGCGACCTCATGCAAGGTTTATACCAAAACAGGGTCTAACCCGTAGCCTCTGTTCACTCAGTGTCATGCAAGGTGTGCGTGCTGGATGTGTCGTGGTGTGGTGGTGGCCAGGGATGGTGGCCACCAGCTCCCTCTGCGTCAGGGCCACTTGCCAGCCCAGCTGTGGGCGCCGACGGTCGTTAGCGTGGGGCTCGCTCAAGCTTATATGAGGGGGGTTTGAGCAAAGCTTTAAATACAGTTTGGGCTTTCATTGCTTCTGAAATGGGTGCAGGTGCACGTTAGCGGGAAGTGAAACCGGAGGAGCCCCGAGGGAACCTCGCTCCGGCCGCGCCGAGCAGGTACAGCCCACGAGGGTTATCACCTTGCCGGTAAACCTGGCACGGTGTCGGCACTCACGGGGGATTATGGGGGGTGAAATCATACCACAGCTCGGCAAGGACCTGACCCCTCTACCCAGCAGTGCTCGGGGTCGGTCTCCATCCCCATCTCCATCATCTCACCCGTGAGAGCCCGCTGTGCGTGGCTGTCCCTGTGCGCCCGTGGGAAGGGATGGGTAGGGTGTTTTGGGAGGGGTTAGCACCGTGGAGCCGTGTCCATGACTCTCTCCAAGCCTTGCTACTCACCGGTGTCTGCTGATGAGGTGTGGCGAGGCTGATTCATGCCCCGTTGTGTTTTCTTTCAGAGCTGATGGATAATTTTAGGGAGAAACAGCAGGATCACCAGTGGTATGAGGAAGGACTTCTGGTCGCTGGACTGGGCTGGTTGTGGTGTGTCTGGGGAAGAGACCCAGAGCCTTAAGCCCCCCTGGGGCCTCCCTGGTGTTGCACAAAGTCATCTGCCCTCTTCAGCTGATGGCCCCGTTAACTACCAATTTTTGCATTGTCTTGTTGAGGAACTTGAATGTGCAGTCTGTGAAGCGAGCCATCAAGGCATTAAGCCTCACTTTTAGTTATTACCTTTATTTTTTGGAAAGGAGTAGCAGTCAGAATAAAATACTTCTTATCCACCTTTTCTTCCTCCTTGGTTCGTGCCTGACTTGAATTGCCAGGTCTCCTCAAGGGTACCTGATGTGAACCACTCCTGTCCTCGTTTCTTCACCCAGTGCTGAGGTTTCGTATTCTGCCTGTGCAGAATCATAATCCTAAATACTGCTCACCTCGTGTTAGGGTTATTCTCTGTTTGTTCTTATGTGTCAACACCATATCTGATGGGAGCCTTAATTGCTCTCCACGCTCCTGTATTTTTCCTTTTCCTCCTAAGCCAGTTGGAGGGTTTGTTGAAGGGAGAGCCCAAGCCAACGCTAGCAGGAGATGGGCTCTCCCCCTTGCCAGGCTGCACACACAGCGAGTGCCTGGAAAAATGCCCCTCCAAGTCATTATGAGTTAAGTGTTGCAGACAGAAGCAGAGATGAAGCTCTGTGAGAAGACCTATGCCTTGAGTCAAGAATTACGTGATGTGTAAAGATGAAGAGAAAAGCAAACTTCTCACCTAAGGCGTGGAGGCTGTGGTGGTCCTGCACCAGCGTGCTCTGGTGTAGCCATCCAGAGGCTGCTGAGATCTCCACCATCCCACCCGTGCCCCAACCAGTGCCTGTCACTGTGGTGCTAGGAGACCCCAGGCAGGTTCTGGTTGTCGTTGGTAAAGCTGCCCATGGTTGTTAGGAGCATGAAGTTGGCTGTACATGCAGTTAATTCCATAGCTAGCAAGACAATTGTGGATCTGCAGGTGTTTCCCACATCTGGATATGCCATGTTTGTTACCATCAAGGTAAGTGAGATAAACCCCGTTGCTCTTCAGGATGTCAGAGCACTCGTTACGAGTGAACTCAGTTTTACTCCCGTTTTTCAAAGCAAACCAACAGCAGGACTTCAGAAGGTGTAGCTGTGACGACAGCTACTGCTGCAAGACACCACAGGGCTTCTGGCTTAGAGGGGCTTTGATGGGTTGCCTGGAGCTCTGCTGGTCAGTAGGTCTCTGCCCACCCGTGTAGCGTGCTGCGGTGCTACATCATGATGGGAGTTAGTCTGTGGTATCCCATTGAGGCACCAAGATACCCTGAGCATCCTGCCCCGCTCTCCTTGTCGGGGACTCCGCCTGCACTGTGTGCCACTGAAGAGATGTTTGTTACGAGTGAGAATGTGTAGGAAGAGGCTGAGATTTCAGAATGGCAGGTATTAGTCCGAGGAGAAGATTATTAGGAGACGGCGAATGCAGAGATCATGCGTTTCCCACGGCTGGGTATCCAAACCTGCCATTGTCGCAAAGAAATGGGAGGAACTTCCATTGGCAGCCGGGATGTCTGGTGCTAACAATGTAGGGGGCATCTTCCAGTCTGCGTTGAAATTAAAAAAAAAAAAAAAAAAGAAAAAGGAAAAAAAAAGTAATTAGGTGGTGGTTGATTACCTCTTGGTTTTATACAAGCGTAGTATCGAGTGCAAATTAAAAACAACCTTGAAACTGCACAGATTCATAAAACTGTACACTGGGATTTTAAAAATTACCTCCATTGGAATCCTGGAAGCATCTGTTACATAATTAATGCACTTAAAAATATATTCTATTTATGATTAATCCAGGACTGTAGTGTGTGCTAGTTAAATGTCTGGATCCCAGGGTGCAATGCGAGGGAAGAAATGCTGTTGTAATCTATTTGACGGTTATAGGAAAGGACATTTGCTACAAATAAATACATTTTGCTCAGTCTTTTTATTTGTCAGGGCCAAGCTTATGTCTGTTGTGCTGAGTTTGTTGACTGGTAAATGTTTTGAGATTTATGCCGATAATTTTGTAGATCTACTGGAAAAAATAACTCAAGAATAATTAGGGAGATTGACCATACAGTAATGTACCGTATGTGTGACAGCGTTACTGGGTTGATGATCTTGGGTATGGTATATGCAATTAAAAGTGCTAAAGCTCAGTACCAGGAAGCTTTTCAAACACTCTCTGAGATACACAAGCGCTTTAGGGGACGTGTGTTTCCCAAAGGATAACTCGCCAAAGTTACTGGGTGCCTTGGGTCTCCTCTCCAGAGCAGTATTTCAGGCTGAGAGCTCCTGGCTGAGCGTGGTGGAGCAGGCACAGCAGGCACAAGTACGACGTGACAAACCTCAGCCTGCACAGGTTTCTTTACCAGGAAGGTTTTGGGGATTCTATAGCCATGCCATTTATCTTTTATTTTTTCCTTTTTTTGAGGTTTGAGTTGGCATCCAGCCACAGGGTCCTGGAACGGTTTCTGGCATTGCATTTCCTCTGACAGATTTTTCTCTCTGCCCTCTGTTTCTGTTCCCCTTTTTCTT
>VZRU01016646.1:274421-295340 GCA_013398155.1 Pedionomus torquatus | reverse complement strand
TTTTTTAATTTATTTTATTTAATTTTTTTGGGGTGGGAGTTGCAAGTGAGCGTTTTAAATGCAGGAAGAATAAAACTGAGGGAGAAAATAAGCCGCTTTGGAATGTAGCGGAAAGCTGAGATGCTTCAATATTTTATCTTTATTTTGCTAATTATTTGTCATGGAGATCTGAGTTGATTCCCTGAGATTTCTTTTAAGCCTCTTAAGAGTAATTTTTTTGGCTAATGGTAATTTTCCTCCTCTTGATGTTCCCCAGTTCGAGCGTTGCAGCGCTGCTTGTCAGCACGGCTGGGGAAAGAAGCTCAAGGTTCAGAATATGGACCAGCAACGGGGGAAAAAAGTGATGAGGAAAAACCAAAGGGCCTGTAAGTGCCGTAAGGATTGTGTGGAGGGTTTATAACTTAGAGGCTGGGCTGGAAATATGTCCAGCAATTGTCCTTTTTGATGGAAAATTAGTTAGCAGTTGCTGAAGAGCTTGTAGCAAATTCTTATACAATAAAGGTAAATCAAGCTAAGCATTGGTTTATATGTGATTTTTTTTCCCCGTTCCCTATATTAGTGTAAGAACTATAGCTTACCCTACTGAAAACTTAATTAGGCAAACAGAATGCTATGTTAGCAGACACTTACAAACCCAATGTGCTCGAGACTAGATTCAAATAAGTTAATATGAGTTATATTAGGTGTTTCTAATGGTGCTTTTCTTTTTTCTAAAAAAGAAATGCAGTCTTTGGTAATAACCAGCCCACACCTTTTTGGGTAATAGTTTAATTGAAGGGCTTGATTGTGCTCATTTAGTCACAGAGGACCTCTTCTGCTGCGCAGTGTGTTAATGCAGGTCTCTTTGTACCCCTTACGTTTGGCTGCCTGATGTAAAGCCCCTGAGGGAGGGTGGGGGTACGCTCAGGAGAGGGTATGCTTGTGGGGTACCCTCAGGAGAGCTGGCAGACACCAGCAGAACAAATCTTCAGAGGCTGTGTGGGTGTAGGGGTGCGTGCATGTTTGTATGTAATGTATTTAAAATGCCAATAGCTTATGCCTTTTGAAGGCTCCAAATCATAGCTGTCATATTAGCTATACCATTTCCAAAAATAATGCCAGGAACAGACTGATACTGATTGTTCAAGCATGATTATTCTGCGATACTTTTTTGGGTTTCTAACATCCCCATTTAAACCAGGTGTCTCCATGCAGAATTTCTCAAAAAACCTGTTTGCTGAAAGGATTTTGATTCCAAATTAAAGGTATTTTCTTAGGTTTTTTTCCTTCTAGAAGAAAGAATGACAAGAAGAGAGGGGAGGAACCTTATTTTCTCTCTTACTCATTTTAGCAAATACATTTTTGGACAAAGGAGACTTCCCTGGAAGTGTTCAGGGCCAGCCTGGATGGGGCTTTGAGCAACCTGCTCTAGTGGGGAGTGTTCCTGCCCAGGGCAGGGGAGTTGGAACTCGATGACCTTTAAAGGTCCCTTTCAAACCAAAGCATTCTATGCTTCCATGGTTCTAACGCAAAGTCTGCAAAATTAAGCTAGTGTTAAAGTTTGGAACTTGGTTATTCCCTATGTGATGTTATAGCATTTCCTCCATGTCTGTGTGCTTTTGTCTGCAAAGTGGGATGTGGAAAAAAGTAGTCATGTTAAGAGGCTTCTAAAGGTTTTAATTAATGCCTGTGAGGTGCTGAGGTCATTTACTATAGCGCATTTTGATAGTAAGAAAAATCATTGTCTTCAGCCAGTCTCGGCCTTGGAGTGAAGGCTCTGTTGGTGAGATGGAGGGGGTTTGTGGGGTTTCTTAACAATGATTTTTGTACCATTCTAGCTGAATATCATAGAATCATAGAATGGTTAGAGTTGGAAGGGACCTTGAAGATCATCGAGTTCCAACCCCCCTGCCATGGGCAGGGACACCTCCCACCAGACCAGGTTGCTCCAAGCCCCATCCAGCCTGCAAGCAGAATTGTCAGTGGTTACCAGCTTTACAACATTTCTTGAACATCAGTAAAGCAGCGTTTGTTTGTTGTGGCTTATGGTGTTGATACAGATCATGGCGTGTGTGCCATCTTAAAACTCCGTCTAGTGTTTGTGTGTGGCGGGCCAGTAAAAGTGTGTGTCTGTGTTGGGTATGGCAACCTTTATTTGGCAAAGAGAGCAGAGCCTGGTTACCTGGGAAGAGTAGTCTTGCCAGAAAATAAGCAGTAGTACAGCAGTGGGTGCAAAAAAACCCAAACCAAAGTAGAGGAGAGCGAGTAAAAGTGCTGTGAGTTTGTGTCATTTTACACCCATCCCTAAACGACAGAAACCTTCCGCACTAAGAAGTGCTCAGAGTAGAGCTGGAGAGGTCCTTTCGAAGCAAAGACGTTCGGGGGATTCCCTGAGAGAAGATCAGATAAGATAGTAAGTGGAGGATTCAGGCGGAAAAGTGGTTTGGAATTGCAAATCAGTGGTTTGCCCATAAGTGCTTTGGGTTGGCTGTGGTGCTTTCTGATCATATATATATAAAGATTATATATATATTTATTTTTTTTTCCCCCAAAGATCTCAAGTAATTTTTCACCCCTGTCTTTAAGCTCTCACAAAAGGGTCCTGATCTTCAAAGGCTGAGGGTGGCTGCGCACTCCAGAGCTCTGCAGGCTGGTGTGAAATCTCTGCTTGCTCTCTCCAAGCTCCTGATCCGTCTCTGATAGAGCTCCACGCTTTCAAATGCTTTAGCATAACTCCTTACTTTCTTGCACGTTGTAGGAGGTTGAATAAATATGATTTCTGCGATATGTATGCATACATAGATAGAGGTATGTATATATAAAGCGACGAAACTTGGACACGCTGGGTGTTAAGCAGCTCGCCAAAAGCAACAGGAGGAACCGATGTCAGAACAGGACTTAAATTTATCTGTTGCTCACTGGTGATCCCACAGCTGGCAGGATCCAGCTGAGCAAACTGTGATGTGGTGCCTGTTCTGTCTCTTCCCACGCCATGTACTTATATTGTAAAATACATATTAAAATATTTAGGGAGTTGGACATATCTCATGTATTGGCTGGAGGCTGGTAGCTTTTAGTGTGTTGGTCAAATCAAGCCCTCCAGACCTTGGCCAGTTCTTTTCCTGGTGTGAAAGGTAAAGTCTTCATCTAGGGAAAATAATAAGATTTTCTAAGTTTAATAAATATACCCATACCTGGCTGCGAGAGAGGTAAGTGGTTTTGGGGAGGTTTTGTTGGTTTTGTCTGCTTGTTTACCTTGGAAGAACTGGGAGCAGGGTGGCTGGGTGACATGGGGACGTGTCTGTCCTCACATGGCATGTGTGATGGCAGGCACAGGCAGGTGCCCAGCTGCCTGGCACCCACCTGGGCTCTGCAGGGCTGGCTGCCTCGTGGGTCACAGCAGGTCACCACAGCAAAGGTGGTTGAAGCTGCATAAAATGCCCTGTTGATGCTCAGATCTATGGGAGCCTTGTATGATTGTTCTGGTGTCATCTGGTTGTCATCTTCAGCTTGTCTCAAAGTTATGGCCCAAAGTTTGGGCTATGCGTTCTGCCCCGGGTAGAAATAGAGTGGTTTTACAGACAGCAGCAGTATCTGGCTGGTGTGCTTATCCTGCATCTCCAAGTCATCTTCAAGGCCTCCTGTCCCCTTTCTGGTGGCCTAAAACCTGCAACTTCATTTCATCCATGAGGCAGTCAAGCTTTCTCAAAGCACTGGCACTCTCAAGACTGAAGACACTGTTGGCATAACACAAGTATAATTACTGTCAGTATAATCAACAAGGATTACTGGATTGATTTCTTTTTTCTTTTTTCTTTCTTTCCCCCTTCAGATGTTTAAGAAACCCCAAACTTGCAGAAGAGTAGATAACTTGGTAGCGTTCCCCATTGCTGGAGGCATCCTTCTGAGCTGAAGCTCGGCTTCCCCTGGAAGATGCAGGATCTTGGATGCTGTCAGTCTGGATTATGGATATGGTGTTAACAAGCCATAGGTAGAACTTCTAGGGAGAGGTGGCCTTGATCACGCTGTCTTGTCCAGCAGGATGCTTCCTTCGTGGGTGTGCGTGGTGTGGCATCTGGGGAGCAGGCGGAGAACTGCTGGCAGCAGTTCACGGGAGCAGGGGAAGGGAGCACCAGCAGCAAGGAGGATGCTCTGAAGTGGTAATAGTGGTCTTGGAGCTTGGGAGATGCTTCTCTTGAATCCTCACTGCAGTTTCACTGCAGTTAAAACCTGAAGAAGTTTTGGTCTCCCTGGTGATTTGGGTGTGAGTGAAAATGGCTTTAATCTTTTTGGCTCGAGTCTAAACTGAAGGTATAACCTTCTTAACACACCTGGCAAAGAAACATGTTTCTTACAGGTGTAGCTTTGTTTTTTGTCCTCAGTTCTCTTGCAAATGAGCATCCCTTTCTTTTTTCCTTCTTTTTTCTTTTCTTTTTTTGAAACATACATACGCCTCCTTTTGGAAATTCTCATTTCCACCGAGGCACCTGCGTTTCGAGCCTCTATCATGCAGATTCATTTTTCTCTTTAGTCGTGTGCCATGCTGATAGGCCTAAGGCTAGAACGTGCTTTTTATCTGTGAAGGCTTTCTCTTGTACTTTTGCTTGGGAGCAGGTGATACTCTGAGGTGAAGGTGAGGGACTTGCTGTGCCGTGGGGCTGCTGCTCCGAGTTGAAAGTCTGACCTGGGCTTGTGACTTGGATTCGGGAGTATTAAAAAGGTTTGCATGTCTGAAGGAAAAGGCAGAAGGAGTTAGAAAAGCCCCGACTGAAAAGTGACTTTTGAGCTTAATTTCTGCATTTACTTCCATTTATCGAAAAGCACAAAATCTCAATGGAAAGGTTGAATTTTGGGGGTTGTGTCCTCATAGTCTGTGTTCCGACTGGTTGTTTTGGTTTTTTATGCTGGGCTAACCTACAGTGGTCCTGAATGTCACAGGAGTCCAGATGAGAAGAAGAGCCTAAAACTAATTGGTTATGCATGCACTGACATTGCATCAAAAGCTCTTTTTGAGGAATATGGCCTTTTTATTGAATCCTTATGGCCCAGGCACTATCCCTTGCCATCTTCTGGACTGCCCCAGGAGCGTGTTCATTAACTCCCACTGTCTCCTGCATTAGCATTAGCTTCTGTGCTCCACTGAGATTTTCTTTAAAGCATTACATAAACAACTATCGTGTAAATGCAGGCGTTTGTGATGGTGCTTTTAAATTAAAAAGACTCTTGGATTCATGCAAGTAGACACATGCTTGCACAAAATAACTTTTGGCTTCCCCCTAACACTGTTCAGAATAATTTAAAGGAAGAAAAGATTTGCAAACAGTTGTAAAAGAGCCATAAAAAACTGTCAAATACCAGACCTTCAGCTAATTGTGAACTGTTTTGCTCTTGGAAGTCATACAACATTGATCTCATAGCTGCTTCATTAAGAAGGTGCTTCTCGGTAGCACAGGAGCTGCGTGCTCAGGTAGCCATGAGCAAAACCAGGGAGAGATGTTGGGCTTCTGCTCTGAATGCCCAGTATGAACTAGCATAGCTCCAGGCAACTGGAGTATTCTGTTCCGAAAAGGAAGGCAAGCATCACAGGGAGCTGAGCAGGAAGAAGCTGCAGAGCTGGAAACTTCTTTTTCTCCTAACTGCTTCGCCTTAGAAAAGGTGCAACATCTCCAGCCCTGTGCTGCAGAGAGCATGGCATGGATGAGTTGTGTTTTGGGAGGACCCACTGGCACAAGAGGATGGAGGAATGGGTGGTGAGTGCAATAGCACCTGTAGGCTTGCTCTCTGACTGTCTTTCCTTATGGAATATGCTCTCATCTTCAGTTTTCAAGGGGAGATGTGAAAATATTCTTGCCAGGACAGAGAATTGGATGATATACCTGGCCAGCTGGCTGGTAGCATCTTTTCTTTCAGTGTACCTGGAAAGACAAGCACTCGTGGGTTGGCTTTTTCTGGTTGGGATTAAAAAAAAAGAGTCAATAGTCCACGGGACCAGAATGGTGGGTAAACTTTTCTCTGAGTTCAGCTCTGATTCTGCACTATGGCAATGTTTTGCTTGAAGAACTTTACTAGCTCTTTGAATTGTGTCCTTCCGATGCTGTGAATTGGAGTGTCTGCTTCAGGGAAATATTAATATCGGCCTACTGGGTCTCATCTCTAGTGTGTTCAGTCTCAGTTCTCTAACCAGTTTCTAAAGCTCTATCATTAAATCTCTTTAAAAAGGGAAATTCTTGCCTTTGTGTATTGGTGGAGCTGATGAATGGTTGCCTGTTATCTGTTCCATCCATGACTGAGTCGGGCTGTCAGAGAGACAGAGCTGAAGTCAAAGGGACTTTATTTCAGGCTTCTCTACCTCCTCTGGGTAAGACACGGAGTGAATTCTCATCCCATCTGTTTCTGAACCAGAAACGTCCTGTTTAATAAGAAGGAGACTGGGGATTTTATCTGGCCCAGCCATTTCCTTCTTGATTTCCCAATTTCCTTCCTCTGCAGCAATCCCGTGCTGATCCCTCACCCCCAGCCATGGCTATGGGACAGGGCCCCGCTTGCAGTGACTATTCCAGCTGCTAAACAGAGAGAAACCAGTGTCGTTGCTTTGCCCCTGGTGAATTTGGAGATTGCCCACATGTGCCCAGCTGTTGGAAGTCCAGGTCTGTGCTGGTGGCTGAGCATCTTGGTTTGAGAGTGTTCATGTGCTACTTGGGAACTGCAGACAAGGTTAAAATCCTGTGTGTGCTCCTAAAACAGCCTCAGCCTATCCCTAAAGAACTTAAGTGTGAGTTACCCAACAGCAGGGCTCTGTGCTTATAAAGTCTGACCGGGGTGCACTTCATAGCACAAGGTGCGTGTACTTGACTGCTCAGACCAGTTTCAGTAAATGGTATATATTGGGTGATGCAACTTAAGCATGCAGGCAGTGTGGTGTTCTCCTCTACCTCAGAAGTAACTGCAAGCAGGGGGTGAGCTGTCAAACCTTAATTGGGATTGTTTTTGCTTATTATTTAATATCTACTCAGTGCTGAATTCCTGGCTGATAACATTATAGGATGTCAGAGTCTTCCCAAGAGTGTGTTGCTTTGGTTGGTCAGAACTGGATGTCAGGACAGCTTTCAGGAAAACTCGTTAACCTCAGTTTTGGTTGCTGAGAGCCAGGCTGCAGGCTTCTGGGCTTTGGAGCATGCTGGGCACCTTGGTGGCCTGTTAGCAGAGAAGGACGAGTACTAAAGAACAGGACCCAGGAGAGGCTGGGGCAGACAGGAGGTGGCCCACAGCACTACACAGCAAATGATCAGGGATTAGGGCAGCAATTAATAATTCAAGAAGAAATTCCTGGACACACAAATGAGACAATACCAACTGAGAAAAGCCCCCACCCTTGAAAATCATCTGTTTGCCCAGATTCATAGCACGTACCATCGCCCATGTGATGCTTTGGTGGTCTGATGCACCGCTGTCCTTGCTGGCTTAGGTGTGACTGACTTTTCTGATCTCATTCACGTTCCTCATCAGAAGCATGTCAGGGAGGCATTGACCCATCCAGTAGTTTTTGGCTTGGCTGACTGTAATAACTCTGAACTTTGTGTTTTATGTATGGTATACTTAAATGGTTTTGAAAGCATTAGGAAAGGACTAAGGGAGTGTACGCTGTGCAGCGTGGTCAAGGAAGCCCTGGTGAGTGATTCCCCCATGACTCTGCAGGTGGTAAGATGCTGGCTCCTTCTTGATGTCTCTCAGTCCTGCCCTTCCCTGACTCAGCTGGTGCTGAAAGCGAGTTTTCTTGCCTCTTCTTTTTTGAGTGTGGGTGTGTGTATCTTTACTTCCAGCACTTTCCCCACAACAAGGACCACTGTGTGTGCAGCTGCTAAGCACTGCTCTGACTTGAGACTGCTTTCGCATCCCTTCATGGCTTTGTTCTGTCTTGCAGAGACAAACATAAAGTTTATCCCCGTTTTCCCAGCCCTCCCCAGTTTAACCACCTTCCTGTATCCCAGAGTCATCAGTGCCTCCTCACTGCATCGATGCAGCAAAGCTGGAACAGTCCCTGTCTCCCAGCAGCACTTTGCTACTTGTTTCTCAGTTACAGCCCTCTCGGGTATGAGGAGGATGATCTTGGTGAGAGAGTACAGCTTATTTTTGGACTCCCATCTACACCGTGCTTTGATTGCACACAGCAGCACTGTCTGCCGTTGTAACAGGGCACTGGAGTCTGTAACGCATACGTCCCCCAGGGTTGTAGGAGAATACAAGATCCTCGTCCCAGCCTTGGGCAGGCAGAGGTACAGGGTGATGTGCAACTTGGCAGAAAGCCCACCAAAGAGAGGAAAACCAAGCGTGGACCTCTCGATGAAATCTCCAGCTGGTGGCTGAACTCCAGGACTGTTTTTTTTTTCCCCACAGCGGCAGCCTTAGTTAGTTAGTCTCCAGATGCTGCCACAATATGAATATTCAATGCCAATAAAATATGCACAATACCGTAAGCCTTGCCAGGGTGAGGATCTTGAGGGCTCGATGAACTTTGTAACAGCATTACTCAGTTGTAGGGGCACGACTGATGCAGCAATTGATTTCTCAGTTCAGGCTTCCCCTTCTTTTGAGCAGAGTTCATCCCTGTTTGCTTTTCATAATAGCGTTATTACACCTCGCTGGCAGCAGGACAAGGGAGAAGCCACCGTGTAGCTTTTCATTCCTCGTGTGCTCCTGTGCAATAATCGGCAGTGGGGAACGCCAGTCCATCAGGCTTGAATTTTGCATATCTGATATGTTATCAGCTGGCTATCGTGGTATTAACACTAATGTAAAAGACTCCTGTTTTTACTCAGAATTTTCCAACAGCTGCAGAACAAAGGCCCAGGAGTTTCAATATTAAAGAAAAAAGCAAAGGGAGGGGGGCAAAGCTATACTGCCGTAGCAAGAATACGAAAAAATGCTTCTTTAAACTTTTTTTTTCTCCTGATCTACTTTCTGTATGACTCACAAGCCAAGCTCTAAAATGGCCTCCAAAGAGGCATGCATAATTTTGCACATCCCAGTGTCTGTATATGCAGTGCTCTTAAGTATCCCCAAGGCATTGGCCTCGCCACCGGGGAGGAGTCAGGAAGGGGCAAAAGAGTTGGTCCCCAGAAGGGGCCTAATTTATGTTGGCATCCCTTCTCCAGTGGCCTTACCCTCAGCCTTTGGTGCGCACCCATCAAGCACCAGCATCCCTGCAGCCTGCTCTTCTCCACGAGTTTATACTGGGCTAGTTGGCTTGGAGAACATCTTGTCTTATTGGGGTGTTTGGGGCGGGGGTGTGTGTTTGTGTTCCTGTGTTCCTCTCCTCCTATGAAAAGCATACCCCATGAAGGAGACGTGGGCTTTCTGAGCACCAGCTATTTTCCAGGAACTAACTGGGTAAGCGAGGGAGAACCAGACTGGAAAAAGTTTCGCATGAAGCTACAGCCATGAGGTTGTGTAATTCAGTGGGACCACATTTGGGCTGATGGCTTTGATCTTTAGTCATAGGGCAGTGGGACCTGCTGCCCCTGCTATAAATAAATATGCTAAAAATGAAATCTGCTTACCTGTCAGTGTTTGTTTCTGTTGGTTTTTTTTGCCTTTCGGTGGTTCCTGACAGGACTTCTTCTAAAGCAGGCGTCTCGTCTGTGCTTCTCATAGCTTTGGTAAAATAATTAAGAGCTCTTAAATGAAAACCCAGCACACAGACATGCTGGCAGGTGTCAGAGCAGGGTTTCCACCCCCCCAGGAGGACATGTACCAACTGTTTGCAGCTGAAGCAACGGAGGCCAGTTAACAGCCAGAGTCATAGGTGGCTCTTTTAACGGCTTATTATAATAAGCCCCAATTTTAGGGGTGTGATGTGCAGATGACGTACCCTCTTCTGAAAGTGGCCTGTGTGTGCAGTGGTACCTGGCATGTGCTTTGGGTGCTTACAGTTGGTCAGGGTGGGATGAGCATACCTGACACAGCAGAAGGGTGTTGATTTGATTAAAACCTGGCTCCATTGTCTGGCAGAAGCCCTCAATCCCCTTTTACCCTTTCTGCAAGCAGAAAGAAGTGCAATTTTCATTCAGCGTGGATGTTTCCCTTTCATCCCTGAAGCTAATTTTTTTTTTTTTCCTGCAGCAGTTTTGGTGAAATTATGTATCGCTTGTGATAATTCATTTTAAAAATTCCTGAGCTGTGTGGCGTACTTTCATGAAAATTCATTTAGATAAAATTAGATATTATTGTTTAATGAGGTGGCATTTCAATTTAGACCTTGCATCATGCATATACCAAGAGTTTTTTATGGAATAGTTAGGTTCATTTGAGTAATAAAGGCTGAATCATGGGGGCTTTAATTCTTAATCGCTGTGAGGATTGTTATCTGTGGGATGTGAGCTGTCTTAGTGGTATTCAATCAAGTGTCCACTTAGCCGTGACCAGAAGTAATTGCTCCCAAGTGGGTTGCACAATGACCTGTTAATACTTGCTTTGACCCTCTGACCTTGTCTGCCCCATTGTTTAGGATTTTATAGCGAGCGAGTCTGCATTTCTGTGGGGTCAAGTAGATATCTGAGGTCAAACATTTTCTGATTACTCCATGGTGTACACTGTAAGTCTGTGGAGTTGTCGCGTAGCAATAGTCACCGCTCCCGAGCAGGGCGCGAAGGGTTGGGAAATTGTCTTCCTGAATGCATGTAAACAGTTTAATATTTTACTGAAAGAAGTTCATCTTGTAAATTAGGTATGAATAATACATTTGTAATTACTACTCATGTCTTTAAACACTTGTGTCTTAATTGGCTTGGGTATTTTTTTAATGTATTTGCATTTTGTCAGGGAAGTTAATTTTAACTTGCAGAGATAGAAGGCGAGTTGCGTGGACTAGGGATGGCTTCATCCTGCATCCCTTTAGCACCTGGGCTGGTGGGGGAGCTTCTGGGTGAGTACAAGTGGGGATTGCTTCACCCCTGCCTCAGACTGCTGCTGTACACTATTTTATGTTCCTCTCAGCCTTCCAGAATTAAGCTGACCTACTTGTTGATGACTGCAACCCACAGGCGGTTGGAGTGTCCGGTATTAATTTATTAGCCACATTTAAATGTTGCTGAAATGTTGTGTCATGCAGTAATTTAGAATCATAGAATGGTTAGAGTTGGAAGAAATCTTAAAGGAAATCTTCAAGGCAGGGACCCCTCCCACCAGACCAGGTTGCTCCAAGCCCCATCCAGCCTGGCCTTGAACCCCTCCAGAGATGGGGAATCCACGACTTCTCTGGGCAACCTCTTCCAGTGCCTCACCACCCTCATGGCAAAGAATTTCTTCCTAATACTTAGTCTAAACCTCCCTTCTTCTAGTTTAAAACCATTACCCCTTGTCCTATCACTACGCTTCTTGACCAAGAGTCCCTCTCCTGCTCTCCTGGAGCTCCCTTCAGATCCTGGAAGGCTGCTCTAAGGTCTCCTTGGAGCCTCCTCTTCTCCAGGCTGAACAGCCCCAGCTCCCTCAGCCTGTCTTCGTAGGAGAGGTGCAGGGGGACTCGCTGTGTTGCGTAGCTGAGATGTGGTATTTTCTTAGCAGAGCATCTGGCAAAATGTTAGACAAACAAAGCCTTGGTATTGTTTGTAGCGCTACTCCCTCTTGGCTTGTTGTGCTTGCCCAGTTCACTAGCCAAAACACTCCTGTGCATTCTTCAGCCTTGTAGGTCAGCTTTGCTCTTAAATACAACGGGTATGCCCATCTCCCCGCATCGCCTCCTAGGGAAAATATTTTGATCGTCAGTCTCTGAGCGGGGCTGGTGGGATGACACAAAGCAGTTGGATCACGGCACAGTTTGGGGACAAACACAGCCAGCGTTCCTGTGGGAGAAGCAGACTATAGTCAACTGAGTAAGCAAGAAACGAGTGCTAGCGAGGAAACTATATAGCATATGTGGGGGAGAAAAACAAAACAGTGACTCTTTCCACTGCCAGAATATTTAAAAACAAACAAACAAGAAAGCAAAGCAAAGCACGCCTTGCAATGGTGGGAACCTGTGGATTTTTCTTACTACATGTGAGGCCGTGCGTGGATCCCTGCTCGTCAGGACATCCTCGGGGAGGTTGAACTGTCCATCCTCTGAGACCGCCTCGTGGTTGGTGCAGGACCACATGGTCACACATGGGTTGGTCCCAGAGGCCCTCCAGAGTTACTTATTGATACAAATTTTCATCCTTTCAAACCACACAAAAACTGTGGCCTCTTGTGCCAAGTCCTCTCTGATTCTCTGTTGCAAGCATTCAGGCACAGCTGGATTTAAGGAGATGCCTTCCTTTGCAGATACTGGTATTTCATCACCTGTTATCACAGAATCATAGAGTGGTAAGAGTTGAAAGGGACCTTGAAGATCATTGAGTTCCAACTCCCTGCCATGGACATGGACATCTCCCCCTAGACCAGGTTGCTCAAAGCCCCATCCAGCCTGGCCTTGAATCAGCCCTGTCCTCCATGGGCTGGTGACATGTCAGTGTAGGTCCCAGGACAGGTCTGGGGGTCTCATTTCCCATTTCGGACTGCGATCTGGAGGCACTCCTGACCTAAAACAGCCCCAGAGATTGTGGCTGTCCTTCTCTGGGCCTTCCATCTCTGCCTTCCCACTGCAGCTTGGCTTAGGAGGGAGCATCTCCTCAAAGCTCCTCAGCCTCTCTGGAAAAATAAAAGTGTGGGACGTGGTGTGGTAGATGAAAGGATTTTCACTCCGTGATGTTCAAGGTCTGGTGGCTTCATCAGATGGAGCAATCCCATCTTCATGGGGCCTGCAGCGACCCCAGATAAGGTGGACCAGGAGTCAGGGGCTTCCTGGTGCCGCAGAGCAAGAAGGGTGGTGAGACCATGGGGAAGGAGCCCAAAATGCAGAAGTTCTTACCAGGTGCTTATTTCAGGGTTGATGGCAATGAAAGAAGCATATCATCGGTCTCTACTAACAGTTAGTCAGGGCTGGGGCATTTCTCATGAAGACCCCATGACTAACATTACTGTGGGAAGTCCAGAGGCCTTCCTGAACTTGATTTTGAGGTTTTCCCACTGTGCTTTTTGAGATGGGTGACTTTTTTTTTCACAAGAAAATGGCGTGTACTCCCCTTTCTAAAAATAAAAGTGCAGCTCGAAAAACTGAGTACGCAGCATCTCTTAACGTGCTACTCGCTGCTTCTTCCGAGTCCCTTCTCTGCTGGCGATGTCTGCAGCAGAGAGCACTAGGAGGAGCTTGCTTTTGGTGGAACGATCTTGTGCCGAGTCCAGAATAAACAGAGTATTTCTTAACTTTCGAAAGGAATGCAAGCAGATGCCACGGAAATGAAAGATCCCGTTTGACACGGATACTGCAACCTTGATCTCCCATCCCCCCCTTAGTTTTTTCTTTAAATTGAAATGTGGGAAAACATCTCAGACGTTGCAGAGATTTTTTTGGAGAGCCTGCATTTCCCACACGCTCGGGTCTGTGCGGTGCCTTTGTAGGTGGTGTGTGGTTTGTGTCAATCATCAGGCAGGTGCTGATGGTGATGGAGCCGTGTTCAGCCTCTGGACCCGACGCCGAGCGCATTGATCTTTGCAAACACGTTTATACAAGCTGGGGGAACTGCAGGCTGGTAGCCACAGTTTCCAGCCATCTCCAGAGTTTCCTCTTCGTAGCTCAGGAGAAGGCAGGATACAGAATCTCCATCCTTGCTGTGGTGGGCTCTTCCTTTGCCTTGGTATCAATTTAGCCATTTCCTCTCCCCCCCCCCCCAGCAGATGAAGCAGCAGCACAGATTGTCCTCTATAATTAATTTTGCGCAGGAAGCAAGAGCTAAATGTTCCAGCATCCCCTGGTTTTCACTCTGGTTGAAGAGGGCACGCCTCATACCTGCTACTCTTCCAGTAAGGATCCTTTCAAGGAAAATACATCACTTTTCATGGGACTGGTATGGTTTTGGTGATGAAGTTTTAAGGGAGCAGTGTGGCATCCTCGTAAGATGCAGATTATGGCAGCTGTTGATCCAAGTGGACAAAAGGATTAAAAAATGACTGGTTTTGGGGCAGTTTGTGCCTTTGGCCTTCTGAGCTCTTCCTGTTATGAGGGGTTGCATCTTGCTGCTTCTCTGAATCCACCACCAAGAGCGTATCATAAGAAAGTAAAACTCCCATGTCAGCCCAGTCATGGCAGCATGTGATAATGGTTCTGTGCACTCTTGGAGCCGTTTGCCTTCTCCAGTCAGTTTCTTTTTGGAAAATAGTCTTTTCTTTTAGAAATGCTCCGTACCTATTAGCGTGGTCCTAGGATGCCTTGCAGAGCTACTCCTGCCAGGTACAGAACTGCGCTACGAGTTGTTAAAAACTTTAAACAAGAAGCAGAGGTGCTCAGCACTTTCCAGAGTAAAGCAATTTTAAAAAGAAAAAAAAAAAAGAAAAAAGAAAAAAACCCCTCACAACAAAAAGGATGAGATGTAGTTATGCAAATTATGACCTTTAAATGCATTTTATATTTGGATTGAAGTTGTTAACGCATTCTTTCCAAGTTCTGTTTTTCCAGTGTGATTCTGCTTTGGGTGATTCTCTTTGTATTGGTGGAGTCGAGTGGTGCCGGCCCCGCAGAGGGAGCGCGGGACACGGGGACTGGGAAAAGCAGCCCCTGCTCTCTGGGATGGGCAGCACATCAGTTAGCGAAGAGTCTAAATAGGTGGATTTTAATTTCCTTGGAGGGTCTGAACACGTTAACTAGATGGCAGATTCCTCATTAGCTAGATGGATTAAAATTTGTATCACGGCTGATGCCTATCCTGACTAATACGTGTAAGTAACAGCTCGTTCTACTAGAGCTATTGGACGTGGCTTGGGTGGAGGAGAGGAATTGGCTTCTGCGGAGGATATTTGCAGAAAGTCACATTTCCACCATATGTTAGCAGGAGTCTCTTTGGATGCAGGTTTTGGATGGAGTCCTCTGTGTTGCTGTAATCTGGTTTGTCCTTTTTCTACCACTAGTTCTGAATCATACCAACTATTTGGACTCTTCTGCCTATTTCCTGAAGGACAGTGGGAACATTTTTGCTGGCTCAGCTGCCTTTCACTTCTTAACTTCATCTCGATGAAGGAGTAAGGTCTGGGGTAAATCTTGTGTTGGTCAGGAGTGAGAAGGGCTGCAAAAAAAAATGAGAATTCTGCCAAATTAAAGAAAAAAAAAAAAAAAGAAAGAAAAAGTAAAGTACCAGGAACCTCATCAATCCTGATTTAGGTCTGGCTTGTGACAAATCATTATGTAGGAAGGGAAATATCCCTTTAATTTTTAATAGCTTTGCAGTGAAGTTTTATTAGGCAATAATCTGGTTCCTGAGTGGATAAAAGATAAGGTTGAGGGCCAAGTAATTTTTCCCCCTCCTGTGCAGTTGGGAAAGGGAGAAGAGGGGTCATAGCGAGACGGCTGCATTCTGAAGCTCAGAGCAGCATCCTTCTCCGTGCCACCAGCATACCGAATGCTTCCAAATGGATATTTACAACACAAATATGTTCAGGGTGTGGGTAGCGAGAGAAGTGTGGGAATAGACGCGAAGGTGCATGGGAGTGGGGATGCGAAGGGGGAGGTGTGAAGAGAGCCAGGAGAGTGTGATGCACATTTTGCAGATAACTCCTCTTTGGGTACCTCCTTCCAAAGCCTCGGTGCGGACTTCCCTGCTCCTACCAGCGTGTCCCGAGGCCTTATGTTTACTGCAAAGAGGTTCTCTCATCCATCTCTGTGAACGTCACCGGTCCCTTATTTCCAAAAGTGGTTTATTTCCAGGGAGCAGCAGCCGACAATAAGCCTGGATTGGTCAAGTCGCTTAATTTGTACTTTGGTTGGTGGTGGTTGGCGTTTCTTACAATATTTCCCAGGCACTGAGTGCAATAGACATTTCACTGGCACTTAATAAAGCAGTGTAGGACACTCCTCGATAATATAATCCTTATGCCAGCCCGGTTGCTAAACCCACGAGTCCCTCAGGCAGTAGTAGACAACTACACTTGGCGTTGCTGCTTGTTTTACTGTTGTCTCAGATGACTAGGCAGCGTTTCTGCGACTTGAAGGCGGCGTGTTATTGCAGTATCTGGGATGAAATTGCCACTTACAGGTGTATAGGTGCCAATCTGACTCCCTTTGGCTGTTGAGCATCGGTGGCTTGGGGAGGCCGGTTGTGCGGGGCATCTTTAGCACACCGTGCTGAGTACCAGAAGAGAGCATCTGGCACTCTCTTGTCATTTTTTTCCTCCTTCTTTTTTGCACATCTGCTCGTCTGATTGTTTTCTGGTGGTTTTTTGTTTGGTTGGGGTTTTTTTGTTTGTTTGTTTTTTTTTTTTTTCTGTGTCTCTTAATTTCTGGTGAATGTGTATTTAATGTAAGTAAGATGTTAGCTTCTGTCTAGTTTTTCAGCAAACATTCCAGTAATTACTGGAGTACCTTTGAATGCTACAGCTGCTATTTCTAAGTTAAGGAGTCACATTTTCCAAGCATTTAGAACTGAATTCACATGGGTAAAACTTGGCATTCAGATTGCCGGCCCACATATCTTACTTTGTCTTGATCCTTTAAGTTAGCATATCAGCTTTGTGTTTGATTAAAATGGTAAAAATGGCTTCTCGCTGCTTTGGGTGGGCTTGGAGTAGTGTTGTTTTATGAAGTTATTTTAATTTAGGAAAAAATTACATTGGTTTGGGCCATGAAGTTACTTCTTTGTAGTTACTACTGTGGGCTGGTGTCTGTTTTTAAATGTTTCCCCCCCACACCCCGTCCCTCCCCATCCCGCTTATCCCTTATTACTGTGAACCAGTCACTATTATTTTAATAATAGTTGTTGGAGCATCTCTAAGGAGCTTCTCAGAGCGTGTTTTGATCCTTTCTCTACTGGTCTCAGGCATGCCAAAGGGTGCCAGGCTTCCCTCTACAACCTTTTTTTTTTTTCTTTTCAAGCTGTGAAGTCTGGTCCAGAGAAAATTTTTGCATTTCATTGCCCAGTGATATTTTTAAATTTTTTTTAATATTTTCAAAACTTTTCAGGCACTTAGGTTGAAAGGTAACAAGGAATAATAATAAAAAATAATAATAAAAAAGGGAAAGAGATCTGAAATTTGACCTCCAAATATATTTGGTAGATGTGGCGATAATTACGGAGCTTTTCTTCAGAGGAAATAAGGTGCAATGTGTGGCTTGTTTCTATGGGCAGGTATGCTAAATGTAGGGCAGATGAGTTGAATAATAAAAACTAAATTGATGGATCTGGTAGAGCTAAGTACTTCAGTAAATTATACTTTTTTGTAACCCAAATTCTGTGAAAAAGCTTCAGTCTTCCATTAAAAGTCTGAGAATATTGCTGGACTTAATTAGCAACCAGTATTAATTTATGTCATTGTTATCAGCAACACTTCTACTTATATTTTAATATTTGAGCTGCTTAACTCTTCTTTGCATTAAATGTCCCTTTAATAGGACATGTAAAATGATGTTTCACATGTAATTATGCTTTAATTACATTTATTTGGGAGAGAGACAGACCCAAACCTGGAGGATGGATGCTGGACTTTCTCTGAAATTCAGGTTTTATTTGCATGTTATAGGAAGCTGGTATTTGTAGGCTCTACAGTGCTTGGTACCCACAGCCTCTCGCTTGCACCCTGGGATGTGGGTTTGGGTGCAGTTGGAGCAGGGAATGACTGTCCCGAGGGCCGTCTGTGTGGCTGCACAAGCAGAAAATGACCCAAAAAGTCAGTCCTTCTCCTCCGCACGGTGCCTGCGGGTGTGCGACGGGGTGGGCTTCCCCCACGCCGCCCCGTCCTCTCCCCCCAGCGCTGGGACCTGCAGGGAGAGCATCCAGACGGGACTGTGGATTTTGGCTCGGTGGCGTTTCTCGAGAATCGCTTCAAACTCAAGGAATTCATAACTTTGGAATTCAGCAAAATTTGCACAACTCGCTGCATCTGTGGCTCCGTCGCCACCCGCTGGCTCGCTGCCTTCCCTCACCCCCTGCATCTCGGGCTAAAGATCTCGTGATTAACGACCCAACTCCTTGGCTTGGTACTGGCGAGCATCTTATCAGCAGCCCTGGGAAGGCGGCAGCCGTGCGGGGAGCGGTGCTGGTGAGGGAAGGGCAGCGCTGGGCGAGCTGAGGCCGGGCCGGGGCGGCTGCTCTGTGGTTTGTTGTGTCTGGTTTGGTTCCTACTTTTCAAGTTGCAGTTGGGTTTGGTCATTCGAAGCTTATTTTCCTAGTCTGGCCAAGCCAGCAGGATCCCCGTGCGCTGCAGGGGAACATAAAACATCAGCCTTTAAGCTGGAGTGCTCAGTAGATAAGGATTTTAAGGCTCTTGCATCATGCGCTGTGTCTTATGGGCTTACTTAGTATACTCCATTTGATTTAATTTAGATATTGAATAAGGAGGAACAGTTTAATAGCCAGAAAAAGTACTGTACGTCGTCGTGCCTCTTCTTTCCCCATTGCCTTCAAGACAAGATGGCTGGGAGGGCTGACTTGGGCTGCGATTACATTTATTTAATTGTGGGAAGTCACAGGGTGTTTTCAAACTGCTTACAAACCAGGTTACGCCTTATCTCTAAAGTGAAGTGTTTTAAAAAGCCAAGAAGAATTCATTGGGCTTTTTGTTTTATATCTTCTTTTCTGTGGCTAAACGTAAAGAATAACTTTTCAACTTCTGCAGGGATTAGGAAATGCACAGAATGAGTGGACTGTGTCAGTTGGGTGACTCGGGGAGGGTGTGATGACCTCAGTGGGCGGCGCTGCCAGTGGTCCCCCCCTTCCCCATCATATAAATGGAAATAAAAATGGGAACCGAGTTGGGACAAATGTGAGCTCCTGAGCTTCATCTTGCTCCGAGGTTTGGATGGCTGGTGGTTTGCGTGGGCGGGCTGGAGGATAGCTGGGGAGCTGGAGGTGCTGCTGGGTGGCATCTCAAGGAGATGAGGAGGACCTGGGGGACATGTTTGGCTTGGCATGGGGTGGCAGCGCTGCCCACCTGAGTAGTCAGTGGCCTCACTGGCCACACCATTGTCGCTGCTTTACAGGACACTGTGATAAGTGGCTGCTATCCGGACACAACGTAGATTAAAAGGATAAGAAATAACTAACCTGCTGCAGCAGATTTTACTGTAGCGGTGAATGGGGAGCTGGCAGGAGACGTGAAATATTTCCAAGTTGTAAAGGCAGCGGGCTCAGAAGTTTTGAGGTGGGACTGGGATTGTTGGCAGGGTTTCCCTGGGCTAACCAAGATGCACACATCGCATTGGATGCCCATAGCAGGCTCGTGTACCTTTTACTGAGCACCACAAAAAGTGCGTTTGGGTTATAATAAATCTGCATATTTGTTATTTATATATCCACATTTATTTTTACCACATTACCTACTAATATTATTTATATTATATACTTATATTAGTTATATAGCATATTAAAATATATTTACATTTATGTGTTATTTATAGACAACCTTTCATTTGAGACCATAATTACTGCATGCAGTAATCGTGGTCGGGTGTTCTCTCTCAGTCGGTGAGAGCCCAGAGGATCTTCAGAGTGGGTGAAGATCATCCCTGGCATATGTTTAAAAAAAGAAAGAGGAATAAAAAAAAAAATAAAAAAAATAAAAAAAGCAGGCCTCCCAAAAGCTGTGGTGGAACCCGGTATTAGCAAATGCTTCTAGGAAGTTTGACTGAGAGCCATATGGCAATGTGGGGAGCATTATCCATCCCTCCAAAAGTTGGTCTGTGAATCAGCCTATTGACTTCAGCAGCACTTAATCATGTGTTGCAGTTCTTCTTTGCAAAGGCTCGCATTCCTGAATCATGTCCTCCGATTTTAACCACTAGACGGTACTTTGTTTTGTGGTAGCAGGCAAGTCCAGTCATATTTCTGTGACTAAGTTAGCAAGTTTTGACTGCATCACTAGCCAAATATGCTGATGAATGTTCCCCCCTCTTATCAGAATCTGAATATTTACCGCCACCCCTGAATTTTAGGGTGAAACCAAGCGTCTCTGTGCAATGTGGTTGGTGGGATGCTGCAGGATACAGTTGTGATGTGCAGAGAGTTGTGGGTCCTGTGATGGAAATAAACAGGGGTGATAATAATGATCTCAAAATACTGCCCTGAATTCTGCTTTCAAAAGCCCTGAGTGTCGGTGGTGCTTGAACCCATGTATTAAAAACAAGAACCAGTCATGCAGCTCCAAATTTGGATTGTGTTTGGATGCTGAAGGATGTCCTAGAGCCTCACACGTGGCTCTGCTCTGCCAGGAACGGTTCAGACTCTGGTGAAAGAAAACGGTGGTTTGTGCATCTCTTTGGGATGTACTGGTTCATTGCATCCCCAGTGGAGTTGCTGGGTACCACCCGTGGGTGTCGGAGGTTCCTGGTGGGCTCTGTTCCCAACCGCCACGGCGTCAGAAACACAGGGGACGCCTGTTCCCCTCCCTGCTAAGGCAGTCCCTGGGGATTTATGCTCCTGTCTCTCCCATATTAAAAGGAAACTCCGGGCAACCCCAGTGGTGCTACCTGGTCTGGCAGAGAGAGAGGGGAAAAAAATCCTGTCCCACCTCCTTCCTGGGGAAGGGGTGCACCAGCTTCGCTTTCATCCCCAAGAATCATTATATTTCAGCAGAATATTTTGTCTCACCTTGCCGTGTTTTTACAGCTAAAGCATTTTTTACTTCCCAACTTTCAACATCTGGAATTGGGTTTCAGTTTATTAAAAAAAAAAAAAAAAAAAAAAATCCACAGTCTGGATGAAACACCAAAGCCTTTGTATTTGCCACAATTTTTAGCTTTAATTTCACATCCTTGGCAAATGCCAGAAGTCCCAAGTAGTTGCATGTTCAGTAGCTGCCGTTTTCTGCTGCGTCTTGGTCTTAACCGGGGGTGGTTTTTTTTTTTTTTTGGTTTTTGTTGGTTTTTTTTTTGTTTTGTTTTTTTTT
>VZRU01016646.1:254061-265217 GCA_013398155.1 Pedionomus torquatus | reverse complement strand
TTTTTTTTTTTTGTTTATTTTTTTTTTTTTTGTTTTTTTTTTTTTTTTTTTTTCCAGAGGTAGCATAATTACCATGTCATTTAGCAAAGATTATAATAGCTGTTCAGTTTTTACCGACTGGTGTAGTAAACAGTTGAATAAACCCATATGGCACCTCAAAGTGTGCATGCAGGAGAGGGAGTCTTACCATTTCCTTCATGTCTGAATTACCAGCCTCACTGATGTGACTGAGATCCCCAAACGGGGACCAACTCCAGGCCTCTCCAGTGCTGCAAAAATTTCTCACCGCTCTGTTGCGGATGAATCAATTGATTTTAATCACGGTGGTTAGCTAATTAATTATTTCTTTGTGCCTATGAAGTATGCATGGAAAACTTGGGGTTTTATGCAAGGTTACATGCCTCTGTTTAAAGCAGTCTGTGCATTTGTTCAGTACCTCCTTAATAACTGTAAATAATGCCTGGAGTCCCAGTCTTACTGTCCACATCACTATTAAAGGTCAAGGTACTTGTAGGCTGGCATAGGTTAAGTGTGACATTGCTGGGTATGTGATAGCCCCGTGGCACTGCCTGTAACCAAACTTGGTGTCTGGTCTCAGCGGTGGCAAAAGGAAGAACTGGGGCATCCTCTTTGAAGAAATACCAGGCTGAGTTATGGAGCTGTGGCCAGCCAACATCTGGAGCAAAGACAAAGTGTTTGAGTAGCGTGCCCTCTGGTTAGCTTCAGTATTAAAAAATAAAAACAACAAAAAGGATTGTTGGCTCTCTCCAAATGCTGGCTCGAACAAAGAAATAGACTTGTTCTGTTCCTCCTAAAATTCACTTACTTTCAGTTATCGTAAAATTTTCATGTAACATAATAGCTTTAAAATACCTTCTGAATGCATTAGACTCTCTAGGTACTTAGAAAATATTGCAAAATAATAATATGAAATGGCCAAGTACTGAGCAGTCCCACTGGAAAGGAGCAGTTGGCCAAAACTGGTGCTCGTGTTCGTCTTAACCCTGATGTATGACCAGCCCTCCACCATAATTCTATCAAGAGATGGTAAGTTGCCTAGCAATGTGCTGACTGCAGAGGGTACGTGTTGAGCTAATTCAGTTTTTGTTCTCGTTTTCCTTGAGAGTTCAGCTTAAAGGAGTGATCCTTTCTCCGGCGGCAGCAAGAGCCACTTCTCGGCGGTCTCTCTTGTTCCCCACTCGAGTGTCCCTGGTGATGTCAGGAATCCATTCACCGCCGAACGCGTTTTAGACGTTTCCAGCTTATTGAGTAACCAAATGTGGTTTCTGCTGATTGTGTTGACTGAATATGTAGGACCTTTTGAAGAGGCGAGGGTTTTATTTAAAGCAGAGCGTTTAGTTGTATACCATTTTATGGCAGGCAAAGGTCATCTAGGGTAAGCAGCCAGAACAGTGAATTGCCTCATCGCAGCACCTCGGAAAATGAGACGGATAGATAGATACGGTAAAAGGTTTTAACAGATTGCTCATCGTTATAAATTTTTGATGTCGAGGAACTGGTGCTGTGTACCTTTTTTAAATTGGAGATAACCACGCTTGTAGGATAAATTGAGTTAAGGATGGAACAAATCACAATAATGGGGTGGTACTGAAAACCTGGTGGTGCAGCGAGTTGCCGGCCCCAGTGCCTTGCCGTCGGAGCTCGCCGCTGAGCACATCAGGCTGTGGCAGGTTTAGAAACCAGGTTTAGAAACCTGCCAAGTCCCTGCGTGATCAGAGACAATCCCACCAGGCTTTGTGGTGACTTTTTCCTGCAGGGATGGCCTGCTTCTGCTGCAGTCCTCTCCCCTGGTGGATGCGTCCTGCTTACACCGAGGGCTTTATTTGCCCGTGGTGTTTCTTGTGATAGCCGGGGAGCAAAACTGAGGGACTTGTCTGCAGCAGTGATGGAGCAGGAGTGAGTTCCCCCAGGTCAGTGGGTTGTTCTAACCCAGATATCATAAAATGGTTAGAGTTGAAAGGGACCTTAAAGATCATCCAGTTCTAACCCCCCTGCCCTGGGCAGGGACACCTCCCACCACACCAGGTTGCTCCAAGCCCCATCCAGCCTGGCCTTGAACCCCTCCAGGGATGGGGCATCCGCAGCTTCTCTGGGCAACCTGTTCCAGTGCCTCACCACCCTCACAGCAAAGAATTTCTTCCTAGTATCCAATCGAAATCTGCCCTCTTCCAATTTAAAACCATCACCCCTTGTCCTATCACTACACTCCCTGACCAAGAGTCCCTCTCCAGCTCTCCTGTAGCTCCCTGCAGACACTGGAAGGCTGAATGGGACAGGGGGAGTGGGACAGAGTTCCAGGAGCTGAGCATGGGTTCCCCTGGCAGAGCCACACAGTGGGAGAGGTGGTACCAGCCCAGAGATGGCACTCCTGTCCTTACAGGATCTCTCTTCCTCCTGTAAAGCATCACTGGCTACAGAAACACTTTGTTTTGCTGAAACTTTTCTGTCCGTGGAACTTTCTCTGTGGCGGGGGGAGAGGAGAGAAGTAATTTTAACAATTTAATATACTACATAATATGTTTTATAAGCTGGTGTGAATGCTCCTAAGTATTTTGGTCTTTTTTCATAACACAATGAACCTAATATTGGTAAAAATACAGATCTTAGCTGCCACCATAAAGAGAGGCTAGATTTAATAAACAGTTATGAATGTTGGCAGCTGCCTATCAGATTGTATAACATCGGCTATAGCACATGAAGACAGTGTCAACTTACATTTTATCTCAGAAGTATTTTCAAAGCATTTATTTTGCTTTCTCTTGAGTCCTTAACCTAATTCAAGTTATATAATTGGCGGAATATTTTTCCACACCGCTAATTGGCTGGGTGCCAGCGTGGAAACCATTGTCTGACTTGATGATGATCAGGAATTAACATGACATTTGCGTGGTGGTAATGGAATACATTAGTAATGTAATTCATGACTGTAAGAAAGAGACCATCATCTCCCACCTCTGATCAGCAGGAGGGGCTGGGAGGATGATGAAATGCTCCCAGCAGGCACCTCACAGCAGTGGCTGGCCAATCTCGATGTCAAATTTAGTTTTAAATTCTTCAGACAAAGCTGTAATGCTTACCAATTAATTACTACAAATGTCAATTAAAAATCTACCAAATAATACAGTAAGATTAAATTTCAATTAAAAAAATTACATTTAACAAGGAAGATACAACATTATTTTAATGAATTCTGCTGAAGGTGACAGTTTATCTAGATATATTTATACCGTGTAGGTGGATCTAAATTCATTGGATGATGTTAACCATGTTACGGCGTGTACATATTAGTTTTGAAAATTATTTCCACTTTGGCTATGTCCTGGAGGAGATGGGGCATCAGGGGTCATTTCTTGTCACCAGGAGAAAGGGGAATTTCACGCCTTATAAGTACAAAAAATTTTCTCACACCTAAAACAAGGGCTTTATTGCAGACTCTTACCCTGGCTGAATTAGTGCTATTTTTCATTGCTTGATATTTACAAAGCCAAATACAGAATTTTTGTTGCGGTAGCAGAATGAGCCCTGACTTTACTTTGACTGTAGTGATTGCATGGGATGATTTTTTGGGTGATCTGTTTTATCATACAAATATCTGTTATTCCGATAAATCACTTAACGGGAAGGGATTTTTTTTGTTTGCTGTGTGAAAGTGGTGAACTGTAAGTCCTGAGCAGAGCTTTTATCTGCAAGGTTTCGCCCTGGCTTGGTAGAGTTTTTGAGCGCATGCTTGAATTTAATCCCCTAGTTGATACTGTGGATGCTTAAAGATGTATTTTCAACCAGGAGTGGCACGGCAGAGGTGTCACGTAGCGTCGAGAAGTTCTGAGTTTGTGTGGATCACAAGTGTATGTAGGACAATCTTGTAAAACACCGGTGCCTCGCTGGATGCAGAGTGTTAACAGTCAGTTAAGAGACTTAAGTGAAAAGGAAAAGTACTGAAAAGAAGGTTGGTTTTGTTCTATCTCAAACCAGGACACAGTGCAAAGTGGGTTTTGTGGATGGAGTTGTGTATTGCGGTAGCTGTGGTTGCTCTGAACATCTCTGACGTTGCTGGAGATGGAGATGCTGGTGCTTTGGGAAGGCGTGAGAGCCGGCACTCACTGGTGTGGGGTAGGGGCAGAGCTGCTACCCTCCTGGTATAAAGCATTTGTGAGCCAAGGCCTCTAAATATGATCTGAAAAATACTTTGTCAGCTTCCCTGGATTTTTTTTTTCCGCGAGCTTTTATTATGTTTTCACACTATCACATCTAAAATAGGTAAGAGGGAAGACATAATTGAAGAAACAGATTTTATGTGTCAAGCCAGCGTTGAGGAAAGTCTCACTCAGGGACCAGAGGCTCCTTTTCCTTGGCACTGCTGTGTCTGGAGCCATTGAATTTCAGCAGGTTTTAACTTACAAAATATAAAAAAAGTATAAAGTGCACACAGAAAAACAGAAAAGCCAAACAACTGGTCCTGGCAGGTTAAAGTAATGACGTGCTCTTTAGTAGATGGGCTTTGGTAGTCCCTTGGTTGCTGTTCAGGCTTTGCCCATTGGTGGGTGAGCGCAACGAGCATGATCTCTGTCTCACTGCTGCTATTCAGGTACCTTTGGGTATTGGTAACAGCTTTACTGGATCATTCCTACCTATTATCTGATAAAGCTATCATCAAAAGAGGAAAAAAAAGGCAGGAGATGGGAGACAGCCTTTTTTTTTCCCCCATAAGGGTGTTAGGAAATGGATGCTATGGAAGTGTAAGAGCAGCTGAAACGTTTTCTCACCAGTCCTTGCAGACAGCAAGGTGATGGAGAGAAAGGTAGAGTAAGGCAGACTCATTTTCCTCCCCAGCAGCCAGAAAGCTTTAAACAAGGAGGCAGGGAGGGAAGAGTGGAAACACGTCCCGTCTTTCTGCCAGGATATAATGGCATGAGGAGGTTGTGGGCTTGGGGCACCCACTGGTCAGACAATTAGGTGGCAGCTGGAGCTACTACTCTTAAAAACCCATCTTCCCAAAGGCTTTCAGGTCTGTAGAGGACTGGTCATTTTCTGATTTGAGCCTTGGGGGGAAGCTCTTGCTCTGGTTGTTGTTTGAAGAGCGGTGTGTGTGGTACAGCAGGAACCGAGCACCTTCTGTATCCCACGTTCTGCTGCGTTGGGGTGTCCCATATGGAGCTTGTGCCCATCCCAAGCACTTGTGCTGTCTGGTCTCCTTGTTGGGGTGTCCCGTGTGAAGCTTGTGCCCATCGTGAACACCCAGAGTGGTGCCTGGTCTCCTCCTGAGTTCTCACAGGTGAAGATATCTGCCTTAGGTAAGGGTATGCTTTTCTCTTCCTGTAAGAGTTGGCCAGACATCTTGCAGAAAGAGTGTTTTTGACTTTGGGGAAAATATTTATATCTCTTTGGGTTGAAGGACTTTTTTTTTTTCCTTTTTAGGGTGATGTCAACTATATTATATTGAGGGAACACCGAGCTGGGGGAGGAAACTTCAATAAGCTGTCCTTGTATTGCCAGTTTATTCCCAGCTTTCATCCACTGATTTACATCCCATCTGAAGTAAAAATACCCAGGCTTCAGCAGTTTGTTTACCTTTGCTTATATCACTCTGGGGCGACCCGAGGAGATGTAAAAACTGTTCTCACTCTGACGTTTGCACGAGCTGCGAGGTAGGGTGAGAGGAGACAGACGCTGCGCAAAGTGAAAAGGCAACAGGGTTTATTAAGTCTTTGTCATACCGAGGTTTATAATATTTAGACAAAAGCAAACAGATCCAGGGAGGGCTTATGAAATGAGAGACTGGAGAAAGCTGTCTGAGCTGATGGCGGATCCTGTCCTCCTCAGGCGGTGGTGGGCTGGTGGCCGTGGGGAGGGAGCTGGGAGGACCATTGTGGGGAGCCTGCGTACAGGGGGGTCCTGAAGAGCTGCTTTGGGAGGAGGAGGATGTGGACTTAAAAGTACTTGGGTAGGACAAAGTCATTATACTGTCATCGTGATAATGGTCCTGAGGGAAATAGCCTGCAATAGTCTTTGTCTTCATTAATACTCCTTCCCAGCAGAGCCTTAAGAGATCATTCTCACTTTCAGATATACAAGGAAACCGAATACAGAGTTGTTTGTCATGAAAATCCCATTTATATACAGTGGCTGTAAAATCCCAGATGCTGAGCGTAGAGGGAGGCAGCTCTGCCATCAGCCCATCGAGGGGAGACTTGACTGTAAAACTGAGCTGTAACTCCCTCTTGACAGGGATGGGGTGGTTGTGTCTTCAAACAGCTCTGAGAGCCTGCCATGCCAAGCCTTTATGGGTTTTGTTCTCACAGGGTAAGTAATAGATAAGTCTGAGGAAGGAGATAGATAGATAGATAGATAGATAGATAGATAGATAGATAGATAGATAGATAGATAGATAGATAGATAGATAGAAAGAAAGAAAGAAACAAACAAACAAAAGAAAGACCTTAGCTCTAGGAAAATATCCATCATTGCTTTTTACAGCACGGGTCAGGGCTGTAGTGCAGAGCGTTTGGGGGCATTTTGTAGGGAAGGAGGTGCCAGGGGGTTGGGGCTGCCCTTGGCATCTCACAAACATTTGGTATCCCCTTGACTCCAGGGCTGCAGGATGCGACTCTCACAGAATGGCATTTGGGGGCTTGATGCTCACTGTTTTCACCAGAGCTCTACTGGAACCGATGAAGTTAGTGCCACCGCTGCTTGGAGCAAAAGTGACTACAGCTGAACAAGAGAGAGACAAAATTGTCACTTAAAAACGCCAACGCCAAGCCCATAATTTTACTCTCAAAAAAACATCTTGCTTCCCAGTCTTGTCTTTTCCCACATGGAGGGAATCTTTGGGATATTAATGTTGCGCTGTCATGTTTGTTTAACATATTTTTTTTGACAATGCCTTTTTAGGGTCAAAGCCTGAAGTTTTTCTCCATGTGTTTCAGCTAGGCAAAACTCCCAGTGTCTCAACGGGGCCTCTTCCGAGCTAAATGAAGACTGATTCTTCTTGACTTAATTGGGAATTTCATCTGAATAAACAGAGAAAAGGCCCAGGCTTTGTTTTTTATAAAATCCCATGAAGTGGTGTCCTGCTGAACAGCTAAGTTTCTCCGGGGTGTGTGTGTGGGGTGGCTGTTGCCTACGAATTCCATAGGGCAGAGCCCTCCACCATGGCTTGGTGCTTTCCTGATGGGCTGGACCACCACAACCCCACGGTCCCCTGCCTCCCAGCCCAACCCTGCCTCGTTCCTCGCTGTGCCCGGTCCAGTGCAACCGCTCGGGCACGGCTCAGCGATCTAAAGACGGTGTCATTTTTGGAGATTTGGCCTTAACCTGGAATTTCCATGTTTTTGTGGGTTTAAGTCAAACCTTAATACTACTTCAGCGTAATGTTTTCGTGGTTTAATGTTCTTACAGTTTTTTACAGTGTTTCTTTTAAATTCTGTCACTGAAGTGTATGAGAGTTGACAAGTGTAAATATGTAGTTAGACAATTTCAAAAGTGTATTATTTACTGATCGACCATAATGGCTCCAAAGGAGCCATTATACTCAATCATATCATGTCACTTTGTGGCACTTATTATGATGGTAATATGGATATGCATATTATTTTTTTTTAAAGCATGAGAAACGTTATTGTGCATGTGTAAAAGCTGTTTTTAATTGTCAGTAATGCTCTGAGCCTTTTTTTAATATCAAGAAATTTAAACCACTTACGGCTACCAACCTGCAAATAGCGGTAGCAAAAATCTATGTCTATATGAGGATGGAAAAAAGCCACGCTTGATATTTACAACAATGTGACTATGTGTCTCCTTAATAAGGCTCTTTTATAGCTTTATTAGATCCGAGGGCAACCTAGAACCCTAACCTGAGCCCTTGGCAGGTAAAAGCTTTCCATTTTATCTCTGCAGCTTTCATCTGCTCCTGTAAGCTCTCTCCCTGACTTCCTAATTGTGTTTGCGACATTAGCAAATGGCTGGTCTGAAAATACCATGCAGTGCAAGTCATGTTAATTCAGCGATCTTTTTAGTTTTCTGGTGGTTTTTTTTTTTTTTAAGGTGTCACAGAAGATGTCTTTTTGTAGCACTGAGGTAGAGAAAGAAGGAGGGAAGGCAGAATGAGAACATTGAACCATGTAAAATAAAAGAAAGAGACAAGCAGAGAGCTGGGAGTGCTAAATATGCTTCAGCCTTTCAGTAGAGCTGGTTTCAGTAGAGAAAGAGGTAAGAGAGCGTAAGCAGTAGCTTTCTTGCTGGAAAATGTCTTTTGTGGAGAAGATGGGAGGAGAGTTAAGAGCTTTAATGAGTAGAGGTAAGGAGCTAAGGTGCGAATCTGGCATGGGGTATGGCAAATCGATTGTGGAGCAATAATTAGAGAGAGGAGGAGGAATCAGAAGTGTTTCTTAACTTAGAAACAAGGATGTGACTGGCTGCTGGTTGTTGCTACTCGAGGTAGGTAAAGAAGAAAAGAATCTATTGGGCAAAGTCCTCACTGCAGAAGGCACAGCTAAGGTGAAATCCAGTTTGTGGCTGTCAAGGAAAGATGTGGAAGAGGAAAACTCAACGTTCACAGAGAGTTGTCCACTGTTGGGCAGGGCAGCGGTACATCTGCAGGAGCAGAGTCTTCCCTGGTGGGTCATAAGGGTCATAATGGTCATAATCCCATATGGTCATCATGGCTCCCTGGCGTGGAGCTTGGGCAGGAGAAAGCAAGAAGGTCATTGCTGTTCATGTTTTTATTTCGGCTGCAGAGTGTCAGACCTGATGACCACTTTGTGTTTTCTGTTCAGACTTTAGGACCAGTTCTGCTTTGTTGCTCTGTTACCAGAGGAGTTATTTACCCCACTCTGAATGAAATTGGGCTAATTACTGAATTAGACTTTTTTCCCCCTTATTCTAAAGAACCTTTGGTTAGAAATGCATTTGCTTTAAATACAAAAGATTAATTATAAGATGTTAGAATGAGCCAATTTTGAGTAGTTCAGAAGCGGAGGGACACATACATGTACTTTTGCAGATCTTGAACTGGTAACAGTCAGATTTCCTTGCAGCAGTTCTTAAGTGAAAAGAACAAATTTTGGGTGGTTGGTTTTTTGTTGTTGTTTTGTTTTGGTTTTTTTTTAGCCAATTCTGCATTAATTCTGCCGTGTCTCTTTCCGAAATCGCATTAAAACCGTTTGTCCTCTTTTGAAATACTGAACAAGAAACATAAAAGCAAGTAAATATGCTCTTATTATTCCTGTCCTTGACCTACATAAACAACTATATTCAGGCTCGAGATTGAATCTTGTGTTTGTGAAAAGGCTAGGACAGGTTAAGATTAACCATTTCTTTTGAGATGCTTCCTATTCAGAAAAGTTACTTGTGGAATTTCTAGTCACCCATAATGTGAAATACTGGTGCTATTTCTGCTGGGATCATTAGTTCAATATTCCAAGTAAATTGTGTAACTGCTCATTTGTGTAAGAGGATGGGATTTATGATGCTGCAGTGCATTTGTACACACACACGCACTAGCACACAACACTTGTTGATGATTCAGAGAAGGAGTAGAGTAATTCAGCTCTTGGACTGCCTCACGTGTGATTGGCTTCCTTTCTGGGGGACTTATTTTAGGGAAAAATCAATGTCAACTGAAAAACATTCCATTCTGAAAAGACAAAAATTCCCCTACTTGTGAAAATGTGTCTTGGCAGCTGATTTAACTTATGATACAAGATTTAACACTTTTCACTAAACATGAATATTTACCATGGCAACAGCTACGTTACGGGCCACATGTTGGAGACTTGCACGTTGTTGCAGAAACTTGTAGCTCATCACATTTAGCCAAGTCCTTGTTTCCACCGGCAGAAGGAGCCCACTCCCGCAGCTGTTTTGGGGCATGGACCTCTGGTGGGGTCAGTGGGCATCCTCCGTGCCTCCAGCAAGGCCCAGCTAATTGCTCCGTCAGGTGTCTGCTGGTGATGGGCACCGTGGTGGTCTAGACAAAACACTTGACAACAGAATAACCCGATAAAAAGCATGCGTTCACCTCCGATTTGTCTTTCCAGTGGCGGGGAGGAGAGAGCTTTCTAAGAAATCTCACTTCTCCAGACCTCATCGCCCCTCCAGATGTAGACAGATCAAACCCATTTTGGCCACACGGAGTAACAGGTCTGCCGTGTCCTCCGGCCGGTCTGCCCTCCGCCGTGCCCTCCTGCTACTGTCTCAACTCCTTGTCACCTTTCATTTGCGGTGTAGGGGCTTTTCAGGCGACGTTAATTGAATCACGCTCATCAGGGACTTAATAAAAGCGTGAGCCAGAGCCCTGGCAGATGGCAGCCCCGCTTGACAAGCTGGGGCTGTGCCGGTGCACCGGAGGCAACGGGCTGGCTCTTCTGCAGGGGCAGAAAGTTGGTGGTTCTGGAGTTGTGAGAAGAGCAAGCCAACAAGAGCAAAGTATAAGATGGCTTCAGATGATTTAGGTTGCAGTTAAGTGTTGGGTTGTTGTTTTTTTTTTTTTTTCCTGAGACGGGACTAGATAATCATTCAATTAAACTAAATCCTAGCTATGAAGGACTAGGTGTGAAACAGTAAGAGGATTTAGCTGTGTAGGTAATCACAAACATCTGCAGGTACCTTGAGTTGGAGCAGTTTTGTTTTATTTAATTTTGCAAGTAGGAAGAATACAAATTATCTTGCTGTAGGACAAAGCTAGCAAATTGTTGGGCAGAAACCCCTTTTTCCAGAGATGAACACCTGCAATTCAAATGTTTCTTGTACCTTTCTCTGACGTGTCTAGTGTTGGCCATCATTAAGGAAAAGACCTTAGTCTATGAGGAGAGGCTGAGGGAGCTGGGGTTATTCAGCCTGAGGAAGAGGAGATGGAGGGGAGACCTTCTCGCTCTCTACAACTCCCTGAAAGGAGGCTGTAGAGAGGGGGGGGTTGGTCTCTTCTCCCGAGTTACAGATGACAGGACAAGGGGTGATGGCTTCGAGTTGCGCCAGGGGAAGTTCAGTTTAGATAGTAGGAAATATTTCTTTCCTGAAAGGGTTGTCAGGTATTGGAATGGGCTGCCCAGGGAGGTGGTTGAGGCACCATCCCTGGAGGGATTCAAGAGAGAAGTTGATTTGGTGCTCAAGGATATGGCTTAGTGTTGGGTGGTGTG
>VZRU01016646.1:240347-254052 GCA_013398155.1 Pedionomus torquatus | reverse complement strand
TTTTTTTGTTGTTTTTGTGTTTTTTTGGTGTTTTTTTTTTTTTTTTTTTTTTTTTTTCCCCATTGTTTGGACTAGATGATCTTAAAAGGTCCCTTCCAACCTAGGTGATTCTGTGGAGGAGCTCTTCTGGGCACTGATGGGAGCTCTACCCCTTTTCGTTCATTTAAAATACTCCAATTTAAATAAAAACAGCTATGCTACCCAAAGCAGGAGCTGAGCGTGCAACACGAAGCGTAGCCTGTGCCAGGCAGAGCCCCGCTGAGGAGATGGTCAGGCTGGGGATGCTCATCCCCTCCATCAGCCCTGGGCTGTGGTGGCACAGTGGAGGGTGTCCTCTGCCTGGCCACAGTCCCCTGATGGAGCCGCTGCTCTTGGCTGCAAGGCTGGTTTAAATCTTGGCCTTTACTTGGTGTGAGTTTGCCAAGCTGCGCTGATCCAGAACTTAATTTGCTTCTCTTTTTAGCATCATGTCTTTTAAAGGTGTTATATTTGTTTCCATTTTGCGTTAAATTAAAATTAAATGGTCCTGCTTTGTAGATTTAATAGTGTACAAATATAACTACTTCTGATTCTTTGTAGCCTATGTATATGCGACTCAGAAAAAAGCAACAGAGTAGGGGTCTCTGATTTTTGTTTTACTTGAATCAAATGCCCTATTGGGATTTCAATAATAAGTGAGTGTTAAACTTGTTTGTTACTAAGGTGACTACTGTGTCAAGGTTATGTGGATGTTGTAGTATTATAAATGCAGAGGTAGTGCAGCAAAGAGAAATAGTTGTGTTGGCTAAAACCATCCTGTTCCTATAGCATGAAGTTGCACGCTGTCCTACATTTCAGTTCTCGTTCTATTAAATTACCTGTTTAATAATTTGAATCCAGTGTTATTTTTATATTATATTGCAAATGTGTGACTGTGAGGTTATTTTTAAGATATATTTATTAAGGGAATGAATACAATAAGACAAGTCATTGCAGCCCACATGCAGTTCCTTGACTTCTCATTTTATGATGTTTCAATTGCATATGATTACCGAATGTAAGTTTTAACTTTTATGGGGGTTCATTAGGGATGCGGCTGTGTAGAGAGGAATTCAATAGAATTTGATTTTTTTTTTTATTATTTTTTTTTTCCAAAGCTCTAAAAGTGTAGCAAGATGGAGCAACTTGATGGAGTGTAACCTCAAGCTTCCCACTTTGAACTTGAGTGCTCAGTTGTGGGGTCTGAACGCTTGGCTGTAGTGGAAATTTTCTGCTGATGGGGAGAGGACGTGCACTAGGACGAGGTCTCTGTGTGTGGGGTGCAGGAGATGGGAGCATCTCAAGTCAAAGGCATTTGACTTTTTCTCTGGGTACGACACGGGGTCCTCGCTCGGGGCTGGGGTTGGTATGAAATAGTTTTGCTCCTGGAGAAATACAGTCTCAGTGAATCTGTGGTGTTCTCTTCTAATAGAGAATCTGAGTAAAATGAACTCCCCAAAAACCAATATTGAAAGCAATCTTAGTGAGCGAGTGCTGAGAAAACAAATTTTGGGGCACATTTAAAGAAATAGATGTAGTACATGAGTAAATCTACCCTGTGGTTAAATGCTGCAGTGCTTTGTGTGAATACTGAACAGGAGCGTATCTCATCAAGTATAGCTTGGTTGCATAATTTATTAGCATAATGTATTTGGTTTTAATATATAGGGATATAAACATCTGTAACTGCATGAGCATGTCTTTTGTAGGAGGAACCCCATATTCAAAACTAATTGTAACAATAGCTGTTCATGAAAACTTGTTTCACGATATAGACTACTTGCTTCCAAACATCAGCTTCTCATAAGGCTGGAAACCAAGCAAAGTCATCTTTCTTCGGCCATGAGAAAGGGAAGGGTTTTTATCCTCAAATTTTACTCAGTGATGCTTGGCCTTTGAGTTGGTGGTGCATTGCTTTGCAGCCCTTCCTGCTCTCCCAGGCCAGGGCAAGCATCTCATCTCCACTTCTGGCGCAGGAGTCTCTCCAATAGCACCAGTAGCATGTAAATACCATCTTGTTTTTCATCATTGTTTTTCTTCTTTGTGGGAAGGAGGAAGATTGAATGGTAGCTCCTGGGGTATAATCTTGCTGGGATGAAACCTGCTGAATGACAAGGGAAGCAGTAGTGGGTGGGGGAGAGTGTATTTCTGCTGTTGGTTTTAATTGGGAGCTTTGTCGTTTGGGCTGAGGCTGCTGAACATGCAAGCAAAAGTGTCTGGAGCCCTCCTAGGAGATGGCTTTGCCCACGTGGTGGCTGGGGTGGTCCAGGGCTCCTGTGCCCACCCTCCTCGCTGCCACTAGTGCTGGGCAAGATGTTTGGCATACACGTGGGAGCATGGATCACCAGTTGCTTGAACACAAGACTTCAAAAATCTCCTCTCCAGAGCTTAAAGCTGCTGCTGTGTCTGATGTCCTTGCTTGATTTAAGTATGTACTGCTGATGGCTTCTCTGAATAGGGACAAGCCTTGTGGGGTGGGAAAGCTGGGTTTCCTTTGCCTGACGTGGTGAATTATCAGCTTAATGGGAGCCTGGTCCTTGCCTGTGGGGAGCAGAGAGGAGGGAAGGGCAATGGCACCGCGTCCGAGCCGAGCACAGGCAGGTGGGTTTCACTGTGCCCTTAGAAATCATCCCCAGAGAAGTGGTATTCCTGGGCTGTGCCACCTCCCACAACAAGGGAAAACAGATGAAAAGCAATGAAGCACACAATTACATAATGAAAAACAATAAAATGCATCTTCTGATATGTACTACTAGTTGACCACATGACTTTATAATAAAAACTAAATGTGATTACATTTCCAGGTATTGTGCTGTGTGATAAACTCCAGGAAAAAAGTGAAGAACAACTTAGAAGGAGAAGACTTCTTGTTTAATATAAACCTCAGACTTCGAAGTGACACATAGCAGGGAATAAATGTCCATCATCTATCAAATGAGGTTTGAACGGTTTAGGTCACACTAGGCAAACACTTCTCACCCTAAAACCTCCTTTTCATCTTCATTCATCAACAGCACCTTAAGCTTGTGCCCCTCTTTTTCTTTTCCACTCTCTCAAAAAATAATAATTTACTTGATGCCTACAAATCACTTCTGGCTGGCATTTGTTAGGCGAGTTATGAGCTATGGCTGCTGCTGTTCCCGTCGGTGCTGTCTCCTGTGCAGGGAGAAAAGGGGCTTGGGAGTTGGTGAAGAGGCTGAGGAAGGAGAATTGCTGGAGAAACGGTGGTTGCGGGGTTCAGAGGGATGGGAAGAGGTGAGAGAGTTAAGAGGAAGGTACAGCTGGCAATGGGGATTCCTGCATGGCAGATCCCTTCCTCGAGCTGTGCAGCTTGTGTGGTTCACACCTTGTTTCTCGCAGTGGTTTGTGTTTGTGGGGTGTAGAGCTGTGCGAGGTGGTTGAGACCCAGCCCTTGTGGACAGGAGCGAGCGCAGCCCCTGAGGGTGGTGGTGGTGTGTGTGTCAATCCCAACGGACAGGTTTGGAGCTTTACAATAGATGGGTAAACCTTCGTGGCCAGGTTGGAGAGGTTTGTTCTTTTCTGCAGGTCCCTCAGGGTAGCCCAGGCTACCCTGGTGGGTGCTCAGACCCAGAATCTCATCTTTTAATTTGCTTTCTTTCTCCACAGACTAACCTACATCATCGTACCTTGTAATTTGTTCTTGCCGCCTGCTCTGAGGTCCTTGGCTGTGCCGTGCACGAGCCGTTCTATCCCCATTTCCTGGTAGGAAACTACCACTCTTACACTAATCCTTGTCCAATAACTCCTAATTTTTATTCTTATCCTTTTCCAATTTATGGGACTCGTCTTGGATTAGCTTCCCTATGCTACAATTTCTTCCCTTGCATTACTTGCTTGTTGCTTCCTTACGAGTTCTTCTTTCTTCTTTCAAAGAAACTTTCCTGGCTCCGTCCCCAACTGCCTGGAAGTGATTTGTTCAGCAGCACAGGCCCTTGGTTTTCAAAGGCCACAGACTGTTTTCATTCGTTTTCTGCTTTCCTTCCTTATTTCTACCATTCTGGGAAACAGTCTGACAGACATGGCTTCTTCACAACCACCAATTACTGTTAATCTGTGCGACTGCAATGGGCACGGGTAGCAGAGAAGATCTGTTTGAAGGTAGAATTTTATGTGAGTGGAAATCTGGCAAGGAGAACTTGTTGGGAGGGCAGAGACATGCTAGGAGAGAGAAGTCAGCATTTTAATTGCAATGTAAAAGTTGATTTATGTATTTATTTTTTCCCCCCCATCTCCATTTTAAACATTGCTTCGTCTTGTTCTGATGTGGGGTTTGGAAGATGCCACCATCCGTAGCGGTGTGGGCCAGCATCAGCGCGTCTGTCCCCCACCCGTCTTATCGCTGGTGAAACACCAGAGTTGCCACCCTGTTCTCTGTACCCCCTCGAGATATTTTGAAGGGAGCTTTGGGTGTCATTACCCTTGAAACTTGGCAGAGCGATGTAAATCGTGAGGGTACGGTTGGCGGTGAGGTGGGCAGGGGGGACCGGCAAACCCCCAGCCTCATTAACAGGGGAAGAAGGATTCACCCGTTTGTGGGAACTGGTCACACATCATGGAGTATCATGAAGTAAGCCAATTTCCTACCCCAATACCTTCCTCTTTTCCACTTCTCTCCTTCACAGTTTGAAAACCATAAATCACTTATTTGAAATGTATTTAAGGAGAAGAATATTTTCCCCTGCATTCCCACTTAATGCTTTGTAGCGAGTACAGTTGGGATCATTCATGTGCTAAAGAAGAGAAATATTCTTCTTTGATACTGTATCTTCATTTTAGGCATTTTCCTCTTTTGCTCAGTTCTTAGATGATAATTTTGAGTCCTTAGATGATGCTCATTCTTCCACAAAAAGAAAATGCAAAACAGGATATTTTAATATTATTAATAATGAATGTTTACATAATTAGCTCAATTACTTTGTTCACTTTGACATTTTGTCATTGTGAACCTGTCTTCCTCTGTCTTTTAAAGTGTGTTAGCGGTGATGGGAAGTGCAGGGGTGGTGCTGGGATCCTGGTTGTGCTGAACATCTCCCCATAAGGATTGAGGGCTTCTCCCCACCTCGCAGCTCCTGCCACCTCTGTGTCCTTGCCCTCTGCTCTTAGGGACACTTCTTTGAACCTCATTAAAATACAAGTTCTTCAAGAAGGTTTACCTCTACCAGACCCTAAAAATATATATCTTGCATGTCAAAATGAAGAATGCCCTTTTTTCCATGTGGCCTTTAAGGTCTGTACAAGATTGGGTCTAGATTCCCTGGTCTAGAAATTCTCCTTTGTGAATCAACAGGGTGTCATAGGGGCAAATTATTAACCCAATCTATAGTTGTCTGACATTTATTTTATAGATTTTGGGTGTACATACTTAAGAAAAAAGCCGTTCCACAAAGATTTTTTTTTTTTTTTTTTTATTTTGCCAAAAAGAAAGAGAGAGTGTAGAGGTTCCGACAATGTTGGAAAACAGCCAACGGGGTTTTGTTGGTGGTGTTTCTTTTAAAAGAAGCAGCGAGGATAACTGTGTTACACAGCAGGGTGCCACTGAATGATGGAGAAGCTGAAGGAATGGCTTGCTTTCCTGTTATGTGACTGCTTTGGCTTACTCATTCTTGTTCCTCTGTTTCTTCAGAAAGGCCCTGCAGGCTGCAGATAACAGAAATTAAATTAGTATTGATATAACATTAGACACTCCTATTAATATTGACAGTCTGTCGATACTGTTGTGCTACTTTTGTAATACGGGATGTTAACGGATAATACTTTAAATAAAAACACACTAATCTGATAATCACTGAACATGTAGCGGGGTCTCGACTCTGCTCACTCCTCCTCCAGGCTCCTCCATCCTCTTATCTCAGCCCTGCCTGCAGCTCCTCTTGGAGCCCACGAGGATGGGGCACGTTGCTGCCTGTGGACAGAGAAGTGTGGTGGGGCAGAGATGATAGGTAAAGGTGGCAAGGCAGGAGTAGAGTCATAGAAAAACAGAATCATAGAATTGTCTAGGTTGGAAGGGGTCTTAAAGATCGAGTCCAGTCACCGACCCAACACTGCCAAAACCACCACTGAACCGTGTCCCTCAGCACCACCTCTTACCCCTCTTAAATACCTCCAGGGATGAGGATTCCACCACTTCCCTGGGCAGCTTGTTCCAGTGTTTGACAACCCTTTTGGTGAAGAAATTTTTTCTAATATCCTAGTATCTAAACCTCCCCTGGTGCAACTTATGGCCACTTCCTCTTGTCCTGTAATTTCTTCTTTGGAAGAAGAGACCGACCCCACCTCACTACAACCTTCTCTCAGGTCGTTGTAGAGAGTGACAAGGTCTCCCCTCAGCTTCCTTTTCTCCAGACTGAACAACCCAGCTCCCTCAGCTGCTCCTCATAAGTCTTGTTCTCCAGACCCCTCACCAGCTTTGTTGCCCTAATGTAGTGATGGGAATCTCCCCGTGGCTGTGTTGGTGGTGAGGCCAGTCCAGGCAGGTGTGTCCCTTGCACCGAGCTCTGGGACGCCCTTTGGAGCTGTCAAGGGCTGTGGGGTTGGTCCCAAAATGATAGGGTTTTACTCCTGGGGTTGCTCGTGGTTTTTGGTGGGGTGCTGTGAGTCCACAGAGCTTGGTGTAGGAAGCAGCACAAGGATGACTTCAAGTTCTGACCCAAGCCAGAAAAACACCAAGTCTCTGTTGGACCACGGTGATGGGAGCGTGCATGGGGTGAGAACACGCAAGGTCAGAGTGATGCCCTGAATATGTGGTGTCAGTCTTGATACTTAGCATGTGTTAGCAGCTCCACATTTCTCAGGAACTTCTTTCAAGTCTATCATGAAAATCACCATGTTCATCAGAGCTAAAGTTATTTGTTAAATGGTGTAAAAAATACGCATTAAACAATAATGATTACTTTGGTAAACACAGATGTCTTTGTATTATGCAGTGGGTTTTGTACACGAATTTGTACATGTCTGTGAAACAGAATTTGCCATCTACCTTGAAAAATGGGAAACACAATAGATGTTAATTGCTTCTCCCTTAGCCCCCCGTTCCACCTGCTGTGCTGCTGCAATCTGTTGATGCAGAGCTGAAATCCGCCGGGCTCGGCACCGAGCAGGTTGGCACTTGCAGATGTGTGCCCCTGGTAGGAGGTCTGAGCAGCCTGAACTTCTGCCTCTTTGTTTTCTAACTGGGAGGATATTTTTAAAAAGGGGGAGGGAAAAACCTTTATCTCGCTGAAAACCATCTAGTGATGATCAGTTATTCACCGCATTATTAATGCTTCTTTGGACGTTGCTTGGACTGCTGGATTAAACAGCTTTCCTGTTATGTATTGAATAAAATGAAATACATGTCACAACAGCAGTGCTATGATGCTGACAACCGTCCTTGGCTGTGCATCTCATTAGAAAGATATACATTTTTCTTTGTTGTGTATCTGAGAATGACAGAAGTTGACAAACATCTTTTAAGAAGTTGCTGTTTGGAGAAAGTTATGGTTGTGGCACAGAAACCGAGAAGGAACTGCTTGTTGTTGAAGGTAAATAATTATTTCCTACACATGCAATTTATAAATCGCCCTCCTCTGCCATTGTAATTACTTTTTACTTTATTATTGCATATGCGTTGAAGGGAGATACTCATATGGATCGCTTACTCCGAGAAAGAAATCCCAGGGGGTTCAAAGTTCAGTTTGTATTGAAACTTGCACTTAAAGCAGGATTAAAATCCTTGTATTTCACAGTTTTAAAGACTTGAATTTATTCTCCAAATGTGCCGCATGAACTCCCAGGGGACAGTTGAGTTTTTCCATAATGTTGTTTTTTTGGGAGCAAAGAGTTATTAACTTTGACGGGGGAAAAATACTCGGCAGGAGGAGTACCAGCTAGGGGCTGGGATTGCTGTCAGCTAAACAGCGATGCTGTACTTTTAAACACCCGTTTTTTTTTCCAGGTTCAGGATATGTTTGCATAATTTTCTGTCTCAGCCTGGGTTTCTGCAGGGGGCTGGCGTTGGCCCGATGCGGTGTTTGCCTGACTCCAGAGCAGGGACCGTGACTCTGCCTGCGAGGTGCACGTGCTTGAGGAGCAATAAGGAGTCTGGAAAGTCTTCTTTTAAATGAATAATCCCAAGTCAGCAGCTATAGATGTTCTCCATCCTGGCTAAAATGGCTTCTGCCTATTCAGAATGAATCAGAAGCAGACGTTGCATATTCAGCTCCATGTGCATGACTCCCCGCGTTTCACAGGCTGTGCGCGGGTGCCAAGTTGGTGCCGTGCTGACCCACAGAAACTTGAGAAGGCAGTTGAGAAACCAGCAGGAAGAGGCAAGCGTGGGCTTGCGGGAGGGAGAAGAGGAGGGGAGGAAGCAGGCTGGGATCCCCTTTTCCCACCATCCCTCCACCCCCAAGGTGTGATGGAACGGCGATGGCACAGCCCTCCTGAAAACCTCTGTACCTGAGACTTCATAGAATGGTTAGAAGTGGAAGGGACCTTAAAGATCATTGAGTTCCAACTTGGTTGGTGATGCATGGTTTAGGTATTTTTTTTTCTTTTCCTTTTTTTTAAAATTTATTTTATTTTATACATCTAGACCCATTCACCTTTCAGCATCCTGAAACAGAGAACACAATCTCTGCAAGAAATCATTGTTTGGGGGAAAGTGTATATTCAAGGAGTTCTCAGCGTCTGAAATTGTTTTACTTCTGTTACAAGCAACACCTAAAATTGCCATTTAACCTTGCAGACACTTTGTTAAGTCCCTATTTTTTGATTGCGGCAGCTGGGGTGGAGTTTCCTTTGGGAATTCAAGGAGTAGGAAATGTTGTTTGCAGTTTTTTGTTGTTTTTTTTTGCTGACTGGTGCTAATGTGTAGGTGGGGATGTGCTGCTGTTTTTGTAATACTTTTATTGTTTATGGAATTGTTAGTTAATTGATGGTAACAATGCCTGGAGCCTGGGAGAGGTATTCTTTTATGTTTGCTCAGATCAGAACAAGTAAATAGTTTTATAACTTAAAAAGAGATTCAAGATTATTCTCCATAGTTTATTTACCTTGCAGGTTTGCATCTACTATTTCCATACCTTGTTATCAAGTTTCCCCAAATTAATTGGTGCTGAAATAACAGATGAGAAGAACGATTTAAAAAAATAAAAATAAAAATTAAGGATTCAATAGGGTGTAGCTGGAGCCTCCCCCCCCCCCAGATGGATCAGGGAGCTCAGGAGCAGGTGCTGCACCTGAATGTGCTCCCACCTCGTTGGTCTGGACAAGGTGAGGTCTCCGGTTGACAATGTGATGCTGTTCCTTTTCCACTTGCAGCAACTTTCATGGGAAATCTAGAAGGCAGAAGGGTGTCTGATGGATAAAAACGTATCTTTGCACTCCTGTTAATTGCTTCATGGTTGACTCAGGCTAAAACCTACTTGGTAACTTTGTCTTCCACGTTTATCCAATGAAATAAATTCAAACCAGCCCACAAACTAGAGGCTGTTTTTTATTTATGTGCGGTGTAGTTCCATCTGGTCCACGTTAAGGACCCCAAAAATATATGTGATTAGCTTTACAGTTCACTGCTAAAGGTAGCAAAGCTGGCTTTTAACATTTTTCAAATTTTCAGCTAAGCATCTCAAAACATTTGCTGGCATTTCCTGACTGTGATTACCAACCAAAGATTTTCCTGGTTGTCTTTTCACTTTTTAAAGCACGTTGCATAGTTTTCCTGCTCAAAATATCACCGAAGCCTTGGCTGTTCCCCTTTAGAACTCTTATGCAAACTATCCATCTCTGTCAAGGCTGGTCAGTCTCAACTCCCAAAGCTCAGTGTTAGGAAACGTCAGATAACATATACTATTAAAGTAGTAAAATTTATGGCTATCGCCACCGCTGAGCTCATGCTCAATAAAATGAAAGGCCGCGCATTAGACACAATAGGAAAGGTGAGCTGTGCTGCTTCACAACAATTAAGCACCGGGTTTAATCTATTTGCCAAAAGCCAGCTCAGAAGTGCCCGCTGAGTGTACAAGGGAAACTTAACATCATCGACTCGCCCCAGTTTAAATTGCAGGCATTTACTAATCAAAGTCTGGTGTTCCCACTAAAGGAGCGGGTGAGGCCTTGGAGGAGAAAAGCCTTTTTTCTCCTGCATTTAAGCCGGGTTGTCTCCTTTTGCAGCCCTTTGGCAACAAATGCATGTTAGTATCTGGAGTTGTTCTGCACTGGAAAGCACCCTGGTGCTCCCAGGAGGTTTTGGTGCAGCCGTAGCACGCCTACACACCCCCCAGAAAGGTCAAGAGCCCCAAATTCCTGCACTTGCAGGCTTTTTCTGCCTATACCATACTAAGGGTTGGGAGGTCTGGAGTTCAAGTGGAGAACTCCTGCAGCACCTTAATGCTGCTGGTGGGGAGAAAACATAAGCGCAGAGTGTGGACGTCAGTCTCTATCCCTTGCCATTAGCAGAAGATGCTCCCAGCATCTACCCCACAGGATCCAGCTTGTGTAATAGCCCAGGAAAATATTTTCCATGTGCAGTTATCCTGGGCCATAGTAGTAATTTGGGGATTTTTTTCCTAAAAATGCAGTGTTTCAACCTCATGGAGCCTGCCTCTTAACCTCAAGTGTGTCCAGAAGTGCGTTGCAAGAAGTGCCAAGGATTTTCAGGAGTTGAGCTGAAGGTGTTGTTTGAAGTTAACCATATTTTATTTTCTCAAACCCTTTCTTGGGACTTAATTTATATAGCGCTGTGATGGGCACATATAAACATTGTGATCAGGTTACAGTATGAGTGAAATAGGTAGACTCGTTTTCTTTTTCTCACAATAAAAATCTTAAGAAATTCAGTTGCTTGCCTCATAAAATGTGCATTTCTGGTCCGGATTAGTCTTATTTTAATGAGGCTGTTACTTATACAGTAGTACATTAGCAAAGTGTCCTTTGATTTTTACGTAGTGACTGTTTATGCACTGATTTAGAGAGGAATGGCCGTTACTCTCCCTGCAAAGCTCTCAAGGTGGGATGTTTGGGTCAAAAAAGCTGTCAACAGGAGATGGGGACATCTCTGGGTTCCACGCAGGTGTCCCTGAGTCGGGGAGTGGGTGCGTGCTCGGCCCTATGGGGACCCCCATAACTGCATCCCAGCAGCTCCCCGCGGGAGGATGGGGACCACCCATCCACCACCATTCTGGTGCAGGGGCCAAATCCTGCCCAGAACCAGGGTGTAAAGAGACCTATAAGTTGCCATCACCCTCTTATTGCACCTTCTCTGGATGAACACGGGTAGCAGCAGTGAAGCCAAGCAGAAAGCCCGGCAGCAGGATGAAGACATCTTCTGTCCATCTCTGCCTGTGAAGCTGAGCTGAAGCCTTCCTGCGCTGCTTAAAATTGTAATTTTGGATAAAAGACTGTGTAATAACTTGAGCAATGTGTGAGAAGATCTCGTGTTAATACTGTATAAACCTTCTTTAACTTCAGGAAGCTTAAAATCAAATTTGGCAGAGCTTACAAGGGCAGTGAACGTGGAGCCACTTGACTCTGGTAACCAAGAGAAGCGGCTGACAAACCTGCAGTATGTTGAATATTTTTTTTTTTTTTTTACAAAGCTATCTGAATCCTTGAAGTATGTACTTCCTTGTGAACGTGTATAAAAAAAAATACACGTCTCACTTCACCTAGATGTTAAAAATTTTGGCCTCGTGTTCCCTGCAAAGATTTTTCCCATCTCTTTGGGGAAATTGAATGAGGAGAGCATTACACTGCAATTTAGGTTCGCTGGGTTTCAGGTTGTTTTTTTTTTTTTTTTTAAAGAAGAGGTAATGAGGTAGGTTAATTGCGGAGCTAGGAGGCTCCACTGACTCATCCGCTGAATAAAGAAATTCAGATGTGTTGTGACCTCAAGAAAGTGAATTTTTAGAGCAGTTGAAGTTAGAAATCTAGGATAAATTCGGATATTTGAAAGTCATGGTAACAGCCGTGTGTAAGAGTGCATGGTGCTCTGTAGTAAGATTGCATAAGGGCACAGGATGAAGCATCTGATTTTCTTTTTTTTACTATTTTTTTTTCCCTTTTGGCATTCTGTTTGTGACAATTACATGACTCTCTATTAACTGTGTGTGGAAGAAAGCAGTGTTATGAAATGAGGAGAGATTTCCTTCATCTGTTACTCTGTAGGTAATTTTTGTGCTTTTTCCAGTATTTAAGTACCTCTTAACTGCTTGCTGTCCATCTGTATACCATTCATAGTACTGTAAACTAGTATATGTAGCATGACCTTGTAACTTGCTTTGTTTGTGCATCTGCCAGTACAATATGTTGTCTTTCCTTAAAATGCAAATACGCTCCACACAGCACAGAGCTCCTTAGTCAATAAATAAATGGAGGTAAAAAACTGTACCTAATACCCATTTAATTTAAATTCATTTTATAAACATAAAGACGCCTTTTAAGAGAAGCTTTAATTCAGACTAGCACCTTGATTTGTGGTTGCCATGGAGAATCAAATCTGTCATTTGACAAGAAAAGTCACCCATTTATGACAGCACTTTATCTTGTCTCTCCAGGGGAAGAAAATGTCAAAAGTGAGAGCAGAAAAAAATAAAGCCTTGAAACACCAGAATTTCTTGATTTCATTTTTATTATTCAGCTATCATATCCTTTCTGATAATAGCAAGTTGGTGAAAATAAATAATGTTCCTACAGTAAAATCAAATATTTCCTATTGGAATGGACAGGGCTCTTTGTGATTGTCAGTGCTGTGAAGTCTGGCAAGAAATAGTGTTATTAGATAAACCCACAGTGCCCAAATCCCATTTTCTTTTCATTACAGTGTCAAAATAATTATACCTGTGTAATTTGGGTAAGAAATTGTAGAATAAGTAAAATGGTCCATTGGAAGAGATTGCTTTAAGCTTGTGTTCATTATAGGGTGGGGTTTTTACATGCTGAAGAAGACAAAAAAAAAAAAGGTAAAGAAATTTGTATAATTTCATTTGAATAAAAATGTCTGGTTACTCTTTCATGTTCTTTGCAACCAGAGGGGACGGCAAGTGCTGTGGTCTGACGGGGTTTTTACATCCATGCGTCTTTTACAAAAGAGAGTTAAAACAGGCAGGAGTTTTGACGCTTCTCAAATCTCAGGTGTAAAATCTCAAAGAGTTTCAAAGAGGTAAAATTGATTATTATGGTCTGAATTATTTTATTATTTTTTTTGAAGCGCTTTTATTTTGTGGGATTAAGAAATGGCAAGAGTGGGGTGTTTTCAGGAATATAATTAGCTATCGCAAGTGTTTACGCATGTACGTTTAATCCATATAGACACGAAGTTGCCCCCGGGGGAGAAACACTTAACTGTAGCATTGCATTACTTTTTACATAAATCTAAAAAGTGCTGTTGAAATAACGAGGCTAAAATAATCCACTCTGCGCCTCTTTCTTCAGACGGCGTTTGTGCCTTTCGCAGAGTTGCAGGGTTTGATGTGGTTCAGGAGTAATCTTGTATCAATGAGATAGCGTTATAATAGAAAGTCCTTTAGTGGTTTAGTGTAAATATTGGGCTGGTAGGGGAGCTGCTCACTGGAGCGGTTGTGCCCGTGAGAGGTTACAAAAAGGGGAGAGAAAGGAAAGGGTCGGAGGCTCTGTTGTGGGTTTTGGTGTTTTTTTTCTTTCTTTCTTTCTTTTTTCTTTTTTTTTTTTT
>VZRU01016646.1:218625-230470 GCA_013398155.1 Pedionomus torquatus | reverse complement strand
GCCCTCCCTTTTCCCCCTCCAGGTGCTTTTTTTTTTTGCTTTTTTTTTTTCTTTTTTGGTAGGGTTTTACAGCAGACTGTAATACAAGGAGTTGGTTTGGGGGTGTGTGTCTGTGAGTATCGCGGGATCCCGTCTGTGAGGATGCTGGGGTCTTTTCAGAGCTGCTTCCCATCCCAAAATACCACCCTTATCCAACTCTGTCCTTCATTCAGAGTAAACTCTGGTGTTTTTTCAGAAGGAGAAATGAGTCACGTGGCTCCCAAGTTCAGGTTTTTGATTCCTGGGGCTTTTTGGTTGATTTTTACCTAAATAGCAGCTCCTTCTCTGGCAGGCACAGGCTATGGATGGGGCTCCTGGGGCTCGCGCCGTCCCTTGCAGCAAAGCCAGAATATTTAGGCACCTGGCAGCAGAGAACCAAGAACTTTAAACCTAAAAGGCTAAACCAGCTTTTAAAAAATTTTTTTGGTTTATCTCCTGAGACTTAGTAACCTCTTAAGGTATAAGAGGTGGGGCTTCTTTCTCTTCTGTTTCCTTTCTTTCGTTTTATTAACTGTGTTCCTTATCTGCTTAATTCTTAGGCAGTTGTGGTTGCAAGTGAAATAGGCAGGACAAAATGAGTGAGTTTTAGGCAGCTGTTAAATATTTTATTTAAAGTCTGTAATGTTTACCTTAATCTTCTTAAAATAAAATTTTCAAATAGTAATACTGAAACCTGCAGCAAATATGTTTATGTTTTAGAAGATTAAATACAAAATAATAGAAAAAATATTTTATTATTAAGATTTTTAGAGAAAATCAGCCCGAAGAGCTAACTGAAGTTAGGTCTTTGACTTAAGTTAGATTGTGAAGAATGATAAGCTATAGCTACTAGTGACCTTTGCTGTAGATGAAGAGTTGGTTTCGGTTTTCACTGGGATGGAGGTGAAGAGTTACTTTCAGTAATTCCTTTAGTGATTCGATTAAGAACTAAAAAACTAGTGTGGAGCTAAAAAGAGGAAGCCTTGTTCTCCTTTTTTCAATCCAGGAATAAAATAAAGATGTGAAAGGTTGAGATTTAGTGCTGCTGAGATCCCAATTCATTCAATTTTCTAATAACAGGTCATGTTCAGTAGGTGTTTTACATGCTTAAATGCATAAACTTATTATGTATCCAGCACATTTAAGTACCTTTCATTCAGTAAATAAAAATGTGTTTTTCGTTTTGGTACAGTTCCACTCTTCAACCAAACGAAAATCAATACAAATAAGAAAGTTACTAACCAAGATGCTTATCATTTCTAACACAGTCATAAAGTAAAGCTTAAGGATACAAATGAATGTGAAAATAACTTTTGTAGTAAGGAGGGAAGTTAAGCTTAATGACAAGGACCTATTTTATTAATTTACCAAGCAATTACAATCAATCTTTCTTTAGGGAAATAAATATAAATGCACAAATGTAAAACAAGATTAAAATCAATGATTTAAACCATGTTTCCTGCTTTCTGATATAAACCATGATTAAAATCAGCGATTCAAATCGCTTTGATTTAAATCAAGCTCATGCTTGGGGTGGATTAGCTTGTGGTCACCGATGTCATCTCTCTGAAGATAAAGGCAGCGGGTCCAAAGTGCCTTCTCGGTCACTCACCCTCAGCTGTGTACAAGAGATCCGTGCTCAGTTAAATGGGCAGGATTCCTGTTATCGCCCCTCACAGCCCTCAGCTCCTTTCTGAGAGCATCTGTCTGAATTTGAGGGCTTACAGCAGGTAAGGTAGAGCTGAGTCCCCTTCTGGGGTGGCTTTAGGACGTTGGTTATGGAAGTGCAGGAGCTCAGACTCCTTTCTGCTTTTCATCATGTACCCCCTCCTGTGCAGGCAGCATCCCCGCTGCTTTCTGGCCTCTCGGCTTGCTCCTGGAGGGGTTTTCTTGCTGTTCCAGTTGGGTTCAGCTTTCCCCAGCAGCTCTCCTCGTGTCCCCCAAGCCTGTTTGAGGATGGGGCGCAGGTGTGGAATGGCATTAGCTGCCGGGAGGCAATTTTGGCAAATTGGTTCTCCCAGGTAAACAGCTGTTATTAAGGCTTCTGTTACCCTTTCCTCCAAAGCTGCAGTGCCAAGGCTGTGTCACTCGAAACAAGCTCTCTTTTTTTTGCACAGGAGTCATGGTCACCTTCTCATTCAGACTGTGATAAAGCCCTACCCTTCCCACTGGCCTTTTCTGGTTCCCTTCTGGACGTTCTGCAGGAGAAGTAGGAAGAGTGTGAGCTTGGCTACAAAAAACCCTCAGGAAGAGAGAAATAGGCATTTTTTTGCCTAGAAATTTTTTGTCATGGGCGGCGGTGGGGATCAGTAGAACCCTGGTGGAGAGGAGCTCATCTCCTAACAGCATAGATCACATCTTCCCTTGACAGGGGTTGAATGTTAAAGAAACCCAACATAAACCTCCCTATGCTTTGGGTCAGAGATGTCAAGTAGAGCAGATTGCATTCAAGTTGGACATAAATTATTTAACATGCCCATAAAGATGGGTCAACGGTCCTTGCATCGGTAGGAGTCAGCTTAAGCTTCTATGCTGTAATTGTTTCCATATGATGGCCTTCTTGAACACACAGAGTGGAAATCCTTTGCAATGTGCAGAAGTTGAGAAAAACAGGTGGAATTTATTGTAATAACGTTCCTAGTTGTAAGTTCTCAATATAATTAGCTTGATTTAGCTCTCTCATTTCTGTCTGTATTCCAGACTACGTCCAAGCCTTTTATGGAGCATAAATAGTTCCTTTGAGTAGCGTTGGCAGCCAAATACTCATGCTGTAAGAATAAGGCAGACGGAGACCTTCCACCAGTGCTGGATGAAGTCAGCTCTCCTGAAGGAGGCAGATGTTTTGGCAGAAGAACATGCCATGTGTTTGAGTCGACCATTGTAAATTTGCAAGTGGTTGTTTCTTAACCAGAAAGGATTCCTTTTATTTATTTCTTTTTTTTTTTTTTTCTTCTTATATTTAGAGATAACTAGTAGTGGACTGATCCTATTAGTTAATGGTATTTAGATCCTATGACTGAAGTGCACAAGTAGGGTTGAGTGGAGTGAACGTCAGCGTGCGTATTTTAACGCAGTCATGTTTCCTCGGTAGGTTTTCCCATGCTTAATCCATGCTAATTTATTCTCCTTGCATTCTGACTACCTTGAGCCAAATCAGATGAGCAGGGGTCAGGTTTTAGCTGGTATAAGTTGACACAGTTCTTTGACTCTGCAGTTGGGGATGCTGCGCCTGATTTACCCCAGCTGGGAGTCGAGGCTGGGGTGTCTGCCTGGGTGTCTGCTGCTTAACTTAACCTGCTTCTAGCTGGTAACCAAGTGGGAAAAAATCAAATATGGTCATACTTGTAATATGCTGTATCAAGAAAGCATCCAGGGAAAAACTTAAAAATGGGATAAAGGGACCCAGGCATGTGTGGGACAGTGTGTGGACTGCAGGGGATGGAGTCACAGGGAAATGTGATCTATGGAGCTATGGTTTGTAACTGGAAATCATGTGCTGCTGGAAATACAAGTGCATCCACTAAGGTATCCACAGCTGATATTTCAGACTGGCTCTGAAACGTTTAAGATTTCTGTGCGTTAAGGATGGATGTTCCTTGAGGTTTTCCTGTACATATGAATAGCTATATAAAGGAAACATAACCCAAAGGCAAAATACAGCTGTACAGAGCAGGTCATAAGACAGCACGAGAGAGAGATCTTGCCTAATCAGGATGTGATGCCAACATGATCTGTTTTGAGATGTGTCCCGTCACGGAAGAAGATGGGTTCTGCTGGACCCAACATATAACTGTTGGAGCTGGTCCAGTGGAGGTTCACGAAGATGATTAGAGGGATGGAGCACCTCTCCTATGAGGACAGGCTGAGAGAGCTGGGGCTGTTCAGCCTGGAGAAGAGAAGGCTCCGAGGAGACCTTAGAGCAGCCTTCCAGGATCTGAAGGGAGCTCCAGGAGAGCTGGGGAGGGACTCTTGGTCAAGAAGTGGAGTTGATAGGACAAGGGGTAATGGTTTTAAACTAGAAGAGGGAAGATTTAGATTGGATATTAGGAAGAACTTCTTTGCTGTGAGGGTGGTGAGGCACTGGAACAGGCTGCCCAGAGAAGCTGTGGCTGCCCCATCCCTGGAGGGGTTCAAGGCCAGGCTGGATGGGGCTTGGAGCAACCTGGTGTGGTGGGAGGTGTCCGTGCCCAGGGCAGGGGGGTTGGAACTCAATGATCTTTGAGGTTCCTTCCAACTCTAACCATTCTATGATTCTAAGATGCCCAGTTGTGTCAGATGTGCTGTGGGCTTCCCATTCCTTCAGCGGATGGTGCTGCCTGCTTGGCCCTGTCTGAAACCCATTCTCCGGTGGTGACTGGTTGGGCTCTTGGGGCCTGGAGACTTTTTGGAATTTCTGGCTTGGCTGATATTCATTGATTTGTTCCTGAACCTGTTGGATTTTTCCTTGCAAATGGCTTTCTGTGATTCAATTGTAGCAAGGAGCTACTGCTGACTGTTGGGATGTTCTTATTGGGATGTCCATTATCTTCTGAGGTTTTAGGCTGGGTTTTTTTTTTTTTAGGGGCTTGGGTGTGGGTTTTTGGAGTTTCTTTTGTGGGTTTTTTGTTCCTTGGTTGGTGTAACATTTGAAGTGAAGCAGGGCAGTGTTGTGGAGACTGTTCTGAGTTTTCAGATGAGGAGTACATCAACCTCATCAGAGCACTAACTTTATTGTGGTTGCTTTGGGAGTCAGGCCACTACCCAGTTCATGTGCTCTGTGAAGGATGGGGTGGGTGCCTGTGGTAGTTAACTGCTTTTTGGCATTTGCTTTTTGCTTTTCAAGCAAGCCCACTTCAGTTCTAAGTTCAGAAATAATACACCACAGAATAAATAACCACGCTAAACCAAGAGATCATTTGAAGAAAACTAAGGTGTCAAACCACACCAGGTAAACTTTTTGCAAAAGACAATGCAGAAGTTCGAGTGCTGCTCTTTTAATATTCAAGATTTTTTATCTTGAAGAGTTGTCTTCAGAAAAGTAAATGTTCCCTTGGAATCTGTGATACAAAACCTGTGGTACTGGTTGCTTGGTGAGCTTGTTTCTCTGTAGAGAAGAGGGTGATGATCAGCTTGAGGGGCTTGAGACCCCCCAACAGTGAACGCAGGTCTGATACTGGTTTGTTTGCCGAAAGAAGCTGAAAACTCGATAGCAGAGGAAAGCCCTGTCTGGAACAAGATTTCTTTTTAAAAAAAAAATAATAAAAAAAAAATCAAACTTCCCCTTTGTGATTTATGATCCCTTTAACAATGCCACTTTCTCAAAGCCATGCATCATACACAAACAATGGGCCACATAGAAAAGCGTGCTCCCCGGAGTATTACCAAGCATGTAATTTTGTCTTTAAATTCTTCAGAGTGAATTGTAAGAACATGACTTCATAGGAACCTTTGAGACATTACGGCTTTTAATAATGCTTTGCTGCTACATGTAATACTTCATTTTTACTTTTATTAATTAAATTGCTCCTTGCGTGTGTGTGCAGCGGGGAGGTGATCCCCTGCATCCCGGCACACCCAGGCGGGCTGCGGCCAGCGAGGGCTTTTCCTCCCCTCCTGATGATGAGGGGGCTGCACCCTGCTTTGGTCTGATGGGGGTTCATGGTGGGGTTTTCCCCCAGTTTTCAAAGGGACAAGCAGACTACCCTGCCCCTCCATCCCTCGGTGCCTGCGGTTGTCAGTTGATGTGCCCACGAGAGGGTGCGCACGAGAGGCAGCTCCTCTTCTTTCTTCTTCTTCTTCTTCTCTGTTGTCAACTCGTTCAAAACACCATGAGGTGCACAACGTTCCCACCCATCGCGGGGCTCTTGTGCAGGAGCTGTGTTAGCTCCTGCTTGCTCTCCCTTCCCTGGGATTGCTATCCTCTCGCATCTTTGATCTTTCCAAATTTGTATATATTTTTTCGTAAGCGTTCAAGAAAATTGAGGTCAAACTTATTTCATCGTGTAATCCCTTTGCCACCCCCTCCTCTTTATTTTCTTTTTAATTTTTTTTTCCTAGCAGACACATCTTGCGTTATGTGAAACGGAGGTGAAGAAACATCTTCAGTAAATCTGAGTTGCCTTTCTGTCTGCAGCAGCAGGGTTTGGATCTGGCTGCTTATCTAATAAAGGGTGGAAGCTGCACTTTTTACAGCTTTTTGTAGCGCAGTTTGTGGGCTTGCCCATAATAATACAATTATGAAGGTTAACAGGAAAAAACTGGGTCCAGGAGTGATTCCAGGCAGCTGGCAATGCCGACGAATTGGAAGTGCACCACCAATGAAAACTGCAGTGAAAAGCAAATTAAACCTCATATCTGCCATCTCACTCGCTTTTCTCTGCTTTCCTGTTTGGACTTGAAAGGTGATTGGAGCCAAGGCAGTGACAGTTGACGGAAGTGCTGCAAGGAGAGAGTATTTATTTACAGTGAATCGTGGTGATGCTTGTTCAGGATGCGGTTTCACGCAGGATGTTCTGTCCCCACCCCCGGTTTGATCATTTCTCCAAAAAAAAAAAANAAAAAAAAAAAAAAAAAAAAAAGAGCCAAAAAAAAAAAAAGCTCCTCGATTGTTTGAGGCGGCAGCTAATGCTTGGAGAAATGTTGTGCTGCATGTCTGTGCTTGGAGCCTGCAGTGAGGTGCCGTCGGAGGAAGTTCCTGTATTGGGCACAGAGGCAGCTTGGGACTAACCCCTGGCCAGATGTGTTTAAACCCAGTGTCAGCCCACTGAAGCAGGGAATGGGCTGGGTTAGGTCCCTGGCAATGACAGTGGTGGCTAAGGTGGGCTGCTGGCTTCATTGCCAGCAGTACTGCCAGCTGACCCTGCTATGTGTGTATTCTTTGGGGAGAGAAAATCATGGAATGGTTACTATTAGAAGGGACCTCAAAGATCATCCAGTTCCAACCCCCCTGCCGTGGGCAGGGACACCTCCCACTAGAGCAGGCTGCTCAAAGCTCCATCCAGCCTGGTCTTGGAAGAGAGTAGGTCTCCCCCTTTAAGTTTTAATATATCAAAGAAATGTAAAATTCAGTGTGCAGAAAGATCGTGGGGTTTGGGTTCTGTTCAGCGTTTGGATGGGGAGGTTCACCCCGCTCTTTCTGCTGTAATCGAGGCTTTCACCCTGTGAAATAACCCTTCAGGAGATCCAAGCTCCTCATGTGTCAATAGCAAACACTCTGCTGGTGTCAGGATGCCAAGGGCAGGGTTTATCCAGAGTGCCCTTGCCATCCCAGCGAGGGAGAGGAGGCAGGCGATGTCCGGGGATGTTGATTCGGGTCGGGTGCTCGCCGTGGCTCGTTCTGGGCTGCGTGGGGCCGGCTTTACAGCCCTCGTACCTCTCGCTCCCATATCAGCCCCAGCCACCGATTGGTTTCATACAGCTCCTGACAGGCAGGCAGAGATAGTAACTTCTGTTAGTACCAGACAGGGCTGGTGATTAGATAGGGAGAGTTTCTCTATCTCGTTTTTTTTCCAGATAGAGTCTGGCTTAGGGACGTGCTCTAGCGTATACGTTTTCCTTCACGGGGGCTGAGCTTGGGAAGCTATTGGAAACTTGAGGGATTTGGGGGGGAGGAGTGATATGGGGTTTTTTTTATTTATTTATGTTGACATTTTCTTTTAAACTATTTTTAAGAAGTACATTTTTACCAGTCTTTCTGTCTGGAAGAAGGAATCTAATAGGGTGTTTTTTGGTGTGTTTTTTTTTTTTTTCCCCCCGCTCAGAGCTTTTAATTACATCACTGCCATCACCGGGCCCTTTCTACAACTCCCACATTGTTCAGCAGACACAGCGCGGTGTTTTTAGGAACCTATAAAAGCCAGTCATTTGCATCCAGAGGCCGTGGTTGTAGTCGACGTTCAGGGGAGCGAGGCAACTGCCTGGGTGACTTTATGGCCGGTACATGTGCTGCATCGAGTAGTGCTCTGCAGCCGGAGAGGAGCCCCTGCCTCCCGCACAGATTGCATTGCCTCTACCACTTAATTAACTAATGAAGTTGTTAGGGCTCGTAGATGAGAATCATGCTTCCCAAAGGTCCGTTGTGCCAGGGAGCTGAGCCAGCCGCCAAGCCTCCTTTATCCTTTTTTTGCCTCCTTCCCTGGCTCCGCGCTGGCTTTTCTCAGCCTTCTCCCTGCCTTTTGCACCCCATTTGTGCCTCCTTTTGGTGTTGGCTGTCCCTTAGTTATCATGTGGTGTTTGGAGTTGAACCTCAAGATAAATGGTGTTTTCTCAGTTGGGATGCAGCCTGACAGAGTCGTGTGAAATGGTTCTTGCTGCGGGTGATGACTGGCTTGGTATGGGGCATCAAGGGTTCCCATGCCTCCACAGCTCTCAGAAACCATCATTTTCTGAGGCTAATGAGGGCCTCGTGCTGCAGAAATAAGGCGTAGGATGAGATTTGCCAAAGAGATTATTTTTATTTTTTTCTCCTTTATTTCTTCTTCTCCTCCTATCTGCTTTAATTCGGGCAGTCAAAACATCTCAAGTAGCTCTGAAAATGTCACTGTGGAAGATCCGGCTCATGGCTGGTCTAGTTGAATTAAAAAAAGGCTAAGATGCTCCTAAGATGCTAAGAAAGGAGAAAACCTTCTTTCTTTTTGAAGGAGATAGGATGGCTGTGGTTTGGTATTTGCCATGTAAAAATCATAAGTAATTTTTTAGCAAGAAGGAGTGAGCTGCCTGTTGTCAGTGGGGGCTGTGAGGCCATCAGGTATAGGTCCTCGGGGCATTCTGGGGCTTGGAAAGAGTTCTTTAAAAAATAGCTAATTTTTTTTTTTTTTTTAAAAAGCAGAAATACTCACCAAAAATGAGAGCAGGATGTTTCAGTTGAACTGGGCCAGATTTTTGGGGAGGGGAGATGGCTACTAGCTGACGCTAGACTGAATTAAACTTGGACGTCCCATCCTTACCGAGCTTGCAGGTGTTTTTATTTCAATGTCACGTGTGTGTGTATCTTTCAGGCTGCCGGTCTTTCCAGGCAGGAGCACAACAGTGGTTTTTTTTCCTTTATTGCTCGCTACGCTCACGCTTCCCAACCGCCGTATATTCTGCCTGTTTGAAAGCATAAAGCGCCGCTCCTTGAGTGGGAAATAACAGTAAGGATGGTGCAGGGTGTGCGAGAGACCTCTAACCGCCCCCCCCAGCACGGGTCTCTTATTCCCAAGATTTCCCAGATCCCTCTATTTCTGCTCCTTAAGTTATATCACTGTCAACAAAGAAATAAAGCCAGGTCCTCACTTTTAGTACAGACACCATGAACAGGCTATTCAGTGTGTGCTCGGCTCCCAGCAGGCATGTTTTTGCCAGACAGAGGACTTTTTGATTCCCTGTTTTCGTCCTCCATCTGAATAGGCTCTGGCTGGGGGCAAGATGTCTGTTGTCAGGCGAGAGGGACCGAACACCCGGTGGGTTTGTGCTCTTCAACACTCATTGATACTCGTGTGATACCGGGGAAGAGACGGTGGTTTGGTGAAGGTGGTGGTGGGGATGTTGACCCAACACTCCAGGGGTGTTGACCCATCCCTCCGATGGGTACCCCGAATTTAAGGGGATGCGGTGCAATGGGCACATCTACCCCATGGGGCTGCCGGGGGAAGATGCTCCTTTGGGAGGAAGGGAGATGGGGGGAGACAGTGTTCCCTCTGGCCTCAAAGAACTGTCTGGGAGTCAGAAATGTGCAGGGCTTGTAGGTAACTCGGCCGTGTCGTGCAGAAACACGCTCCCCGAAACGGGGCCGGGGTGAGCCGCAGTGACTGACAGTGCCTTCTCCTACCCAGAGCCCAAATCCAACTGCTTTTCGTGGCCTCGAGTGTTTGCCGGAGTGGTTCTCAGCCAAGACAGGAAACTATTTGACTTAAGGTGCTAGAAAGCACCTCTCCTGGTATTTACAGATAAAAGGGGAGGAGTTGAAAACCTTAGTCCGGATTCAGCCCAATCTGATAACCTCCAGGGATTTTTATTAGTTCAAAGAAATTTTGGATAGCAAACTTGTGTTCTTAACTGGAGCTGAAGCCCTAACCCTCGGAGGCATCCAATTCTTAGTAAAAACTTGAAATAACAAATGCTGCTTGTAACTCTGGTGTGGTGTTTGTTTGTTTTTTTTTATTTTCCTCTTTTAATGTTTTAAAACCACTTGGCCATTCTAAAAGTTAATTCTTGGGTAAGAATATGTCCCTGACCTTTAAAATTAAGTGTCTCTCCTGAGCATTGATGGCACAGAAACCAATTTTGTTCAGCAGACTTCAGTCTGTGAGAGGCTAAAAATAAGAGAGGTGAGTTCTGTTCAGTAACTGGATGAGCAGAATGTGTTTTATAAGAGCAGATCAGCAAAGCAATAGTAAAACAAATGTTTTCTAAGGTACTTAAGGTTATCTGGCAACTTAATGCTGTGTCCTCTTGTTGGCTGGAGACCATCAAGATGTCTCTACAAGTGGTGGTTGTGCTGGAGATGGGAATGTCTAAAGCGCACAAGAGGTGCCCCTGTGTGATTCCTCTGTGCCGGGTGTAGCTGCACCACAACAGCTCTCCTGGGTTAGGTTGGGGCTGTTCCTTGGGCAACTTGTGTTTGCTGAGCAGAGCCATCTCCCACCCTTTCTAGTCAGGTGGGAACTCTCCCATGGTTTCTCCTTTCTGCTTCCTCCTAGCTTTTAACTTTCTCCTATTCTCTCGATTTTTATTCCATCACCGCCAGCTCCTGGAGACCTTGGAGAAGGTATGGGCTCTGGAGGCAGCAAAGAAGGTCTGGTAGGACCATGAGTGCATTGCCAGGTTTCCAGCTTTTTCTTTTGGAGACTCTGTTCCTCTCCTTGCAAGCCTAGAGCTACCTTCTGCTTCAAACAGGCAGATTCTTTTGCTGATTAAAAAGCATTGTTAATTTAGAAGGAAGGCCACATTCTTTCTCAACACCATCATTAATTAAAGACTAGGAAATTGCCAATTCACCCAACGTTTACATCCTTACCAGCCTGTGCTCACATAATTTATTGCCCAAATATCTTAATGCCCAAGTACAAGCTGAGGCCCGTACACAAAACCTTAACTCCAATCTCGTATATTTTTCCTATGCATAATTAAGATGATTGCTTCTTAAAACCTTGAGTATTTTTGGTAAAACACCTTTGTTTTTTCTGAGGTTGGGTTTTTAGATTGTGCCCAAACATGGGCACTGACTGTGGCCGCAGCTTTATGAAACGATGTCTAATCTTGTGTGGAGGGGTGTGAATCATAACCCCTAGATGAAAATAGCTCCTTCAGAGCCCTGTCTCTGGGAGGGGAAGAAAAACCACCCGTGGTACCCAACAGGCCCTTAAATCTCACAATTATAAACTGTTGCCGATTGAACGTAATAGGAAAACAGAGTTTGATGTCGGTGAGGGTAATGTAACTATGCAAAACCTACTTACAGCTTAGAGGCATCATTCATGAGTTACACCATGACTCCTAACTCATGGCAACGACGAGTGTCTGGCAATCCCCACCATCTGGTGAACTCTGATGTGTATTTGAACAGCACAGCGTGTTAGTGTGCCTATATACAAGACGTATTCGCACACAACATATAGTGGCAGGGGAAAGAGAGAGAAATTATGTTTCAGCTGTGAATGACTTATATTTACTCAAGCAGCAAAGAAATAGCTGATAGCTCACGAGTGATCAAAGCTCGCTGTGAGTTATAGAGGTCTTTCCTCACCAGTGAGGAAGATATAGCACATTTCAACCTGCTGTATATCCTTTCAGTCCAACACACACATTTTAATGCTTATTTTTATTTTGGTTTAGAGGCCTTTCTGCTTTGCCCAGCAAGTGATTTTTT
>VZRU01016646.1:192809-210313 GCA_013398155.1 Pedionomus torquatus | reverse complement strand
TGAATAAATAAAATATACTTTAAACCACCTAGAAGCGGGGAGTGAAAGCAGCGTTCTGGATTGTATTTCTCCTCCACAGCCTTTGTATGCTTTGGAGAGATTTTGCAAACAGTCCGGCAGGTGTATTTTATCCCGAATGTGGAGCGAGAGGGTTGATCAAACCACACGCTCCTTCAGGCCAGAAACTTTTTGTTGTGGCCAAAAGAGAAGAAAAAAAGAAAGAAAGAAAGGAGGGGAAGAAGGAAGGGACTGGGAAAGCCTGGAGGATGCTCGTGTAACCCTGGGGGAACGGTGCAGAGATGAGTATTCTTATTTGTAGAGTTGAGAAGTGAAAATTAAATGTAAGTATTTCAGAACTCTTTGTATTTAAAGAGGTTTAGCTAAAAGTTATCCCCTCTTAAAAAAAAACCCACACAAACAAAAAAAAACCAACCAACCTCCCCCATAAAAAAACAAAACCAAAAAAAAACCCAAAAGCCAACATAAAAATAAAAAAATGTTTGTAAAATGTGCGTTTTCAGGGTTTGTGTTGGACTCAAAAACCTCAGTCGTCAGATATGTAAATAATGAAACTACAAACTCTTACTTTCACTTGTGGACAGTCCCTAATTTTCCCCCAACCTCTCCAAAAGCCTAAACAAGAATAGAAAGAAGTTTCAAATGTGAAAAAATGAAACTTGGTGTTTGGTGATGCTTCAAATATGAAAATAGGCAGCAGCACGGGGAAGGAGCTGGCTCTGGGGAGCGGTGCCGGGACAGAGTCCTCCCTTCCCAGGGCAGCAGCTCTGCTGACCCCCTCTGAGCAGTGAGGATAAACCATCACTGACTGGGTTGGTACCTTCACACTAGTCCTGTTCCACACGGACTGGCACAGCGCAGGGAGCATCGGATGATGCTGTCATCAGTGATCCGAATGAAGGACTCGGTAATTACGGGAAACCCTTAATTGTGGGGGAAAAGCCAGGTGCTGGCTGAGGGACGGGTACCTGGAAGGTGCCAGGAGCATCAGGAAACCTGGAGATCTGGTCTAGGACTGTCAGTCTGTGTCTTTGTGTTGCTAATGATGTTTGCACATGGAAAAATCGCTCACAAATGCTTCACAGTGAACCAGTGACAGCAGGGATCTACTGAGCCAGCGGTGATGGGCTCTGAGGGGTGCTGTACTGGGAAGAAGGTGGTCACACATGCAGTGGACACTGCTCCTGGTTCCCTGCAAAACTGAGTTAAGAAGTTTACTGCAGACTTAAGAACCTTTTGTTGGGATGGTGTAGGAGAATAAAGCATTTTTTTTTTTTTGGTTGAAGAACTGTCAATGCATTTTTATTATTTTTCTTTTTAAATCTTTGATGAAGCTATACAAGGAAAAAAAATATTGATTTTCTTGCTTGTGCATGAAAATATCCCCGCAGTGGAATGATTATGTTAAGCGTAGATCAGTGATGAAGTGAATGACTTGAGTTGTGTTATTTTTCCTCCTGTAAACGTTTTGTTCCACGTTGTTTGTTGGCGTACCATCTCAGCTGAGGCTGTTTGTACGCACAGAATGGACAGGAGTGAAGTTGGGAAACGGTTTTTGACCTTCTGGTCTGTGTCATCACCAACGGGGACACGCTGCAATAGTGGTAGGACGTGGCTTTAGGTGCTTTAGTAACGTAAGTGAGGCTGGTAACGTGAGCTCGCTGTATTTTTTCAAATATGCTTATTTTCTCTAGCCGTTCCCCAAGCATTACGCATAGGGCAGCTATGCAGCTGGACTGGAAATGCCTTCTGGAGCTTTGCAGTTGACTGGATTTTGTACATTAGAAAGCTGAGAAGACCGTATGCTGAAGAACACACCCCCTACGAAGGAATAAGTGTCTTCTGACATTTAAGGAGCCTTTCCGTGTCTGGAAGGGAAAGGTGATGGGGACAAAACTCCCAAGTTCTGTGGCCAGGGCGGTACCCCCCGCCAGAGGGGTGTCGTTTGTACAGTAAATGCAATGATCTTTGAGCATCTTGGTTATTTTGGGAAAATGTTCAGACAATACATCAGTCTAGTTTTGAAACAGCTTCAAACATGTTACCACTGAAACCTCTAAGGCAAATGTTACAGAACATGCAGCTTGTCTGTTTATCTTCTCTAAGACTATGTGAAGTCATATGAAAAGCGATAAGAATCGCAGCATCTCCTTTGGTTGCTCAACATGAGAAGCTGATGAAGAGACAGTCATCTAGAAGACATTCTTTAGAATAGCTGTGGAACAGACGGGTTTGCCAGGCTGTCTGTGAAGAGAAATGAAGGTGGGATTGTAACTCAGGTGGGTAGGCATGGTCTGTCCTCTAAACCTGCCCTACCAAAGCGAGGGCTTTGGTTTGCTGCACGTCTGGCAGTGCTGGGTGGGAAGGTTTGCTGGTCCCCAGAGCGTTCAAGCTCCTCCACTCCAGCACCTCACTGGCCAAGTGAAGTCAAACGTGCATAAAGAAAACTTACAAGAAAGGTCAAGTCAAGCCAATTCATAGAATAATAGAATGTTTAGAGATGGTAGGGACCTCAGAGATCGAGTTCCAACCCCCTTGCCATGGGCAGGGACACCTCCCACCAGAGCAGGTTGCTCCAAGCCCCATCCAGCCTGGCCTTGAACCCCTCCAGGGATGGGGCACCTACAACTTTCCCTGGGCAACCTTTTCCTACTCCTTGCACAGTTCCCAAGGCAGGATAAAGAAGCCCAGAAAAGTACCCAGAAGCACCAGAAAAGTGAGGTTTATGGATGAAGGCGTTTCTGAACATACCCCATGGCAGGGCCTGGCTGTAGGAGAGCAATTCGTTACTCTCAGTTGCTGCTGCTCCACCAGAGGAGAGATCACCATCTTCTCTTCTGGGGACCTACAAGGGCCCAGTGAAAACTGGAAAAAGATTCCTGTGGGGTTTTTTTGTGTTTTTCCTGCCCCTTACTGAGTCATATAGTGTCTTTTGTGTGTGAACTCACTTCATCCTCCTGTGAAGGTATGAATGCTGAGGATGTGGATAAGACTGAAGTGGAAAAAGAAGAGCATGTAAATCATTCTTCATGACAGAAATACAGAAAACAAATGTTCTCGAGTGCTTGAGTGTGAACTAAACTGAGGACAGAATTTAGGCATGAAGCTATACTCTCCTTCTTAAAGCAGGGAGGGCCTGGAAAAGGGGTTTCTCCAACTCAGGAGGTACCTTGAGAAGGTCCGTGGTCCTGTGAGCTTTTGCAGAGCATCAGCTGCCTGTTGAGCAAAGGGTCTTTCGTTGTTCAGGGACCTATGGCCGGGTCTGAGCCTGGCATTCAGATTCCCTTCACTTGATGTAATAAGTGGCTTCTTCCCCTTATTATGTGTTTTAAGCAACTATTTTAAATGGTTAGGCTACTTATTACAGGACTTAAGGGGTTTTTGACACTCTTAGGGGGTGGCATATAAAATATTTTAGTATCAACAAATGTTGCTTTTTTAAAATAATAATGATAATTACTCATTATGCTAAATAAAACAGTTGAACCAATTTAAAATTTCCTTCCCCACTACACAGTCTGTATTCATGCTCTTGGAGCAGTTGAAACCCCAGCTCGTTCTGCTGAGTGTGAGTCTGATGGATTGATGGGCAGCTGTACAGAGCAGCGTTACGGAGGGGTGACTCTCAGCCCCGGCTGCGGGGGCTGATCTCGTGTGCAATGCAGTGGTGGGAAGAGGTGTTTGCAAGATGTTGGGTCCCTGCTCAGATGTTCCCTTTCCTGGCGGGCATAAAATAACAGTGGTGGAGCTCAGGTTCTTGAAGGAGATCCTTAAATCACGAGGTAATGTGAGGGGGTGGGATGTACACAGGCAGTGGGGAAAGACTATAACCAAGTGAGAGAGTGCAGGACTATCCAGGGAGCTGTGATTCTTTTTCTTATGGAATCATAGACTTGTCTAGGTTGGAAGGGACCTTTCAGATCATCTAGACCTACTATCAACCAAACTCTAATAAAAAAACATCGCTAACCCATGTTTGTAAGCCCTATGTCAACTTGTCTTTTGAATACCTTCAGGGATGGTGCCTCAATGTCTTCCCTGGGCAGCCCATTCCTATACTTAAGAACTCTTGCTGTGTAAAGGTTTCTCTTAATATCCCATCCGAACCTTCCCTGGTGCAACCTGAGGCCATTTCCTCTTGTCCTGCAACCTGTTCCTTGGGAGAAGAGACCGACATACCCCTGACTTACACCCTCCTTTCAAAGAGTTGTGGAGAGCAAGAAGGTTTCCCCTCAACCTCCCCTTTTCTCCAGGCTGAACAACCTCACCCTCCCCTCATGAGGCTTGTTCTCCAGTTTCATTGCCCTTCTCTAGACCCACTCCAGCACCTCAGTGTCTTTTTGTTGTGGGAAGGGGCCCAAAACTGGACGCAGCTCTTGAGGTGTGGCCTCACCAGTGCTGAGTAGAGGGGGCCAGTTGCCTCTGGAGTCCTTTTTGCCATGCTGTTCCTTAACTTACGGCTTAACCTGTGCTACGGTGTGCTAAAGCCTATGGGAAGTGCTTGCATAGAGATTTTTCTTTAGTATTTCTTTTTTTAATTTTTTTTTTCTGGAACTGTTTCCCTGGTGTTTATGATCTGACAGCAGCAATGAGTCACTGTATCAGAGTTGCGGCCAGGAAAGGGAAAAAAAAATAAAAAAAATTGTATATACCTAATGGTGGGTGTTGGGGACTGATGTTGTGTATGGCAACACAAACGTGCTGTATGGATAATGGTGTGAAATTTGGCTCTGTACCTGTGCTCACAGAGCTCTTAAAAATCTTAATGAGTAAGATGATCTACGAGTATTTCATGCATAATAGCAAAATTTCAGCCTGGAGAAGAGAAGGCTCCGGAGAGACCTTATAGCAACCTTCTAGTATCTGAAGGGAGCCTGCAGGAGAGGAGGGACTCTGTCAGGAAGACTAGTGATAGGACAAGGGGTAATGGTTTTAAACTGGAAGAGGGGAGATTTAGATTGGATATTAGGAGTAACTTCTTCGCTGTGAGGGTGGTGAGGCACTGGAACAGGTTGCCCAGAGAAGCTGTGGCTGCCCCATCCCTGGAGGGGTTCAAGGCCAGGCTGGATGGAGCTTGGAGCAACCTGGTGTGGTGGGAGGTGTCCCTGCCCATGGCTGGGGGGGTTAGAACTTGATTGTTAAGGTCCCTTCCAACTCTAAACATTCTATGATTTTATGAAAATTGGAGTTTGGGGCAGGAATCATAGAATCATAGAAGATTCTCTTGGTCTTATTCAGATGTGCTGAAACCCAAATGATGGGTTGGGGAAGGATGAATGTTTTTCAGTTTCTGAAATTCTTAAGTATTGCCTTAGACCTGTGACTTACAGGTACAGATGTCTTTACATTTTGTTGATGTGGCCGTGAACGTGGTCACTGCCTTTTTGAATTTTTTTTCCCCCGGCTTCTCTGCCTTGTTGACAACCAGCTGGTGAAAGTGGATACAAAACTGCAACAAATTCTCCCAGGTGTTAGGAGCTTCTCTGATCCCTTTGTCCGTATTTAATCTCATCTCAAATTAAATGGATACTATTGATTAGATTCCTTTCAAATGTGTATGGGTTGCTCAATGTTATTCTTCTCCTGTGTGAGTGGAGCATAAAAGGTGAAAGTATACAATTAATTTGCCTCCACTTTCTTGAAAATTGTATGCTGGATTTCTCTGAATGCACTGTATGGAACAATATTTCAAGCAAATTATTGTTATTTACTGGGGATTTTGCCTGAATATTTAAAGTCAACAATTATGCTTCCTTCAGGTACTTAATGGCTTTTTATTTTTAGAAACCTGGCCAATTCTTTCACAGAGTTGGTGGCCCTAATACTGATCTTCAGGAAGCGTTACGTAGCGTACAGGGTAACTTCATAGCACTGTTATTCTACTGCATCGGTGGGTGTATACATCAAGTTTAAAGCGCTGATAAATTTGGTGGGGACGTTAGTTGAATGTCTACACCACAGGGGAGAGACTGTTGCTGAAGTCTGGGTAGTTGAATCAGGTTGGATCTGAAGCTGGACAGGTTGATGGTGACTTACGTGGGTGGTGTTGGCTCCATCCATAGTGGCTGCAACCCACCGGGAAGGTACTGCTCTCCAAGGAGAGCAAGGTTTCCAGTCTTGTGAACACTCCATTATAAATCCCAGTAAAGGAACCGATGTGCCCCCCCACTGCCCTCACCACAAACGCACAAAGAGAGAAAATCCTGAGCTTTTTGCAGGCGTAAGGCTTTCTTGGGGCTCTTTTTCCTTCGTATTTTAATTGAATAAGTGCCACCAGTGGGATGGTCCTTGAGCAACTGAGCGTTGCGTATTATGCTAAGAAAATAGAGAGGCTGGCACAGATGGGGTCCTTGTGTTTTCATCTCCTTTGTTACTATTATGTGAATGGTTGTTTTTTTTTTCTTTTTCCCAGTCATCTTTGAATCTCTGTGGCACACGCCTGCCCCAAGTAGGTATGAGCTGCAGTAGTGACCATCTCCGGTTAAACAGCCCCGTGGCCTCCTTGGGGTCAGTGCTGGCCTCTGCTGGGTCCTGTCCCACCAAATTAAATACCCTGAGAATTAAATTCCCTGAGAAAGCTACCAGAGTGGCTGTGTTCCAGTGCTGCTATCAGGGTGAGAATCTCTCAAGACAAAAGATGTGAGATAGAGGGTTATTAAGTAGGTGTGTGCATTATAATGGATGATTTATCTGCTTAGTATAGACCATCCTCATGGTCACTTAACTGCTGGTTCATTTAGGCTTCTGTTAAATGCATTAATTGGAGGAGGGAATGTCCTTGATTCATTGCATTGGATTAGACGGGCAAACCTTGAGGTAGTTTTGTCTTTATTTCTTGATTACCGTTATATAATTAAAATTGCAGTTTCCTTCCTGCAAAGAGTTTCTTTCAACACAAGCTCCCTTCTCCTGACGTGCAGAAAGCCGTGTTTATGGTGAACTGCAATACAAGATTCGGTAAGTGAAATCTTTTCTACCCGGAGACTTGATCTGTATGTCAGAAGCCGGTTTTCACGGCAAGGAGTGGAATGTCGGCTCCTCCAGGGGTCTTGAAAAAGCTCAAGGTGTGCTGCAAAGCAACAAGTAAGAAATTAAGTGCTGTCTTGAAAGACCTTGGGTTTCGGTTCCGTTTTGAAGGGTAAAACAGTACATGCAAGGTTGAAAAATGTCAGAGCAGTCACCTATATCAGCAAGTAAATTGGAAACCAGTGGTGATAAGATATTCAAAGAAGCATGGAAGGTGCTGTCCTGGGCACGGTGTAGTTTATTTGACCTGTCGATCAGGTTCACCGGACAGTTTCAGTCGTGAGGTGGGACTAGCTAAACAGAGAACAGTTTTTTTGGTGAGAACGACACCTTCATTTGAATTCTTTAGCAAAGCCTGGCAAGCATTGAGACTGTCAGTGCTTCTCCTGGCTGCTTCTGCATTGAAAAAATGGTTCCTGGAGGCTGGAGTCCGTTTTGAGAAGGAGCTTTTATGGGGCCTTCTGGACTTGACTTCTTGTGCAGGGCACCCAAACGGCCATGAGCACCTTCGCTTCTTATTTCTTTATTTACTTGTGTTTGAGAAGGTCCAGGGCCTTGGAAGAGCAGGCTGGGTCAATGGAGTTTTCCTCTTCTCCTTGCAAGAGAGTGCATGATATAATAAAATATTTGAAACTTGGGAAGTGAATCCAGGGAACACCATGGAGCTGGTTGTGCTCCTCACTCTGCACCTTCTTGCAGTACTGCACCTCCAGGTCTGGTCCATATTTGAGTTCCTAAGGTAAAAAGGAGACAAAAGCAGCTCTTCAAAGGGGTAGTGTTAAACTGTTGGTGCTATGAAACTTGGAAAAGTTTTTCTGGGGGCTTGGGCTCAGCAGGGTTTCCTTAGCTGCATGTGCACGCTTTTCATCGACGGCTGTGGCAGTTTTTGGGAATGCTTTCCAGTCTGGGTCAGCCAGGCTGTCGTGCCAGGTCAAATGAAAGTCTGTCTTTTCACTTTTTGGAAGTGCCTAAACGTAAGCAAAAGGTCCCCTTAACTCTTGTTAAGGATTAAAAAAAAAAAANNGAGCAAAAAGTCTCCCTTATTGTTGTTTACGAATAAAAAAAAAAAAAAAAAAAAAAAAATCCAGCCCGCGTTTTCCTGTGGAGGCACGTTTCTAACCACTTTATTAGTAACTTAAAGCCGTTTGTCTTGAAATCTTCCTGTTTTGTCCAGTAGTGACTGTTGCTCACTTCATATTTTTCCAGACAAGGCGTTTGTAGGTGGCTGAGAGCAGAACAGGCAGTTTGACCGATTCTCCCCTGCTTTCGTGTGCTGTTAGTTTTAATTAAGTTTACCAAAAAAAAAAAAGGAAGAATTTAAGGAATTAAAAAAAAAAANCTGCATGTGCATAAGTCTCATTAATCTCTTTCAACTATTTGAAATAAAAAAAAAAAAAAAAAAGAACAAAATGGGGCTGAAACATTCCATCACCTTTTTAAAATGTATTTATTTATTTTCCTTTCCTCCTCACAGTTTAGGAGAAAGGCTTTCAAAGAGTAGTTCCTCAGGGCGTTTCTTGCAGACCTATGGGAGATGTCCCCCACCTACATGCTCTATCCATCAATGGCACGTTGCAAGTGCATAAAATAACCCTCCCTTGCAGCCAAGAGCTGCTCCCAAGTAGACAGCAGCAAGCTCTGGTGATGTCAGACTACTGAATTTCTCTATTATTTGTTGTTTTCTTTTGGTATTTTTTTTTTGTTCCCCTCTTCTCCATCTTGCCTCCATCCTTTGATCTCAGCCTTGTTGCCAAGCCTTGGGACAGGGAGATCCTTAGGAGGTAAGGGTTAATGTTGTTTGTTTGTAGGAGCAGGGTGGGGAGTGCTGCAGCGAAGCTGAGATAAAAGGTACCACCACCGGGAAGTGGTTTTCTTGGCTGGGGAAGGTAGAAATGCTTTTTGCCTTGTGACCCAGTTGAGTGGCTCCAAGCTCCACGCTGCTGCGAGGCCGCGAGCCCAAGGGCAAGGGATGGTTCTGTGGTTTTCAGCGTGGAAGAGTTTCCTGGGGAGCCAGCATCTAATTGTCACTTAAAGGCTCGTCTTCGTGGTTCGCACCAAGAAAGTCCTTCTGTTCTGGCCCCTCTTCTGAAGTTCTCCCCGCCGTGCCTGGCCAGCACTGCTCGCTTCTGCGGGCCTGTGTCTGGCGACGTGAAACTTGCACGATTTGAAGCTTCTCTCCAAAGAAGAGTAGTGACTTTGGTCTGAGTAAGCGCCCTGCGGCGTCACATACTCCTCTTCCTCTGGGCAGAGGCATCGTTTTGCCCCCTGGAACTCTGTGCATGGCACTTGGTGTAAACACGAAATGAGTGGGACACCACCTCGAGCACTAACTCAGGGTGTTTTGGGATGTCTGGGAATTGCACTGGGTGGTCTTTAGATTTGATTCCGTGCTGCCAGTCCTGCCTGTAGCTCTCCCATCCCAGGCTGTACCGGGGTGGGCGTTTAATCCAGGAGGCATCTGCAATCAGTCGTAGCATCTCTGCTGCCCAACTGTCTGCTGTAAGGTTTGGGGGAAACTCTGCTTCCCTCCAGGTCGTGCTCTTGGCAATTTGCTTGGTCTTTCTAGTGGGAATTTTTGCCCTGCTGGGGAAGAATCTCGGCCAGGCAGGGAGCGGAGCGGTGCTCACCGGGATGACGGCTAAAAGTAGGTGAAGTTTTGTAGTCTAACAGGAAACAGTGGAGACTGTCACCAACCAAGAGCGAAAGCAGGAGTGGGTGTTTGGATATTTTGAGAGATGGTTTTCCTTTGGGTGGGATGAGGGGGTGGGGAATACACCGGGCAAGAAGAAGGTTCATAGATTGAGAGAGAAACTTTCCCAAATGGCACCTGGGTGAGTTCGGGGCACCGAAGCTCTGGCTGGCGCCGAAGCGCTGATGGGACGGTGCCGAGTGTTGGTTCAGTGTGGTTCTTTTGGGGTCCTTTTGTGCAGCTGGTTTTCACAAACGTGGAAGGGAAATGGGGCCTCTCTTTTTTTGGGTAATACAATACAATAACGCTTTCTGCAGCGATGTTTTTGTGTGTTACGGGTGCTTAAGGAGCCTCGCGTTTATCTGACACCGCAGGGGCTCGGGGGCCCGTGTGCCAAAATGCTGGCAACCTGCTGGCATCCGAGTCTTTCTGAAAACTGACCAAGCCTGTGTTAGCTTCTGTGGGGGACGACCTCACTTAGTGTTGGAGAGGAGAATAATCCTACAGCGTGTGTTGCGAAAGGAGGAGCGATTGGTTTGGAAACCAAAGTAAATCTCATTATTGGATCGGTTACAGAGAGGCAAAGCCATCGGCAATAGAAACGAGCATCCTTTTGGGGGGTTGGCAGCTTTCTTGAGCCATGTCTGCGTTGCTCAGCAATGCACAGCAAAAGCAAATAGGGTCTGGAGGGGGGGGAAGGAGCTGGTGCCACTGACCTGGCACCATCCCTGGGGGTTTTTACTCTGGTCCAGATCTGGTCCTGTCCTGTGGATTGAGGGCAGGGGCCCGGAGGGATGCTCCTGGAGTCGGTCTGGTTTCACTGGAGAGGAATCCAGTCATTGTTTGATGACACTGCTCTGTGCTGTGAATTAAAGTGCATGAAGTGCAGCCTTTGTCCCAAAAGCACTCTCTGGATTTGAACTGAAATGATAAAGGTGGAGCCCACAGGTGCAGCCAGACTCGGGTCCCTCTTCCTGCATCTCAGCTGGTTTAAATGACACCTTTGTTCTGAGCAAACTCTGAAACTTCCCATGTTTATACTTTAATAGCTTTTAGAGAACTCCTAAATGGCAGAAGAGGTATTTCTGATGTGCTGGTTTCCAAGCCATACAGGGTAGAGAGATAAGTTTCTTAAATTCTTTCCAATACCAAACTTTCTTCCTCGCTTTTTCTTCGCGAGTTTAAAATGTTCTCTGAGATCTTTGGTGACATAAGATGTACTTACATTTCAGAAAGAATGGCTTTCATGAAAAGTTAAAAAAATAAATATTATAATCGGTGAAGCATCATAAATAAGTTTTATGTCTAAATCAAGCTATTAAAAGCTTTTTTATTTTTAAGTAGATAGGGGAATAAAATAGCTGCATAGTTCATAAAGTGGTATACTATTACTGCCTGCTGTGCCCATGAATTATGCCAGCTTTTTACACTTGTGAAGTAAAAAGCGGATTAGAACTGTGATCAATGTATTATCCTATATTTCTTATTGTGCATTATATTTCCTTTTTGAGAACCTTTGTAGACTAAATGGCTACTAATGACATAATTACAATTGTTTGTCACCACCATAATGTGTGATTTCCTATCTCATCATGAAGATGTAAGTTAGATAAAGGAGGAGTTTTGGCAGGAAGACAAAGTGCAGTGATTTATTAAAGACCAGATGTGGTTGTTAAAAGCTTTTCTGCAGAAGGCTCCATTGAGTGATGTGAAATAGGAACGAAAGCTCCACACACCACAGTCAGTGGCTCTTGGTGTGAGCGACACAGTTGCTCACGGGAGCATGACAAATTAGCGGCGTGTTTTATTGTTGTGTACAAATTTATCTTTGAATTTAAACAGCACAAAAAGTTCAAAATTGCTCGTGCCATTAAAGTGGATGTTTAAAGGAAGTAATTATGCTGAAACGGAGTGGATGACTTGAAAACCTTGAATTCCATGAAACCGGCTCGAGAATCATATTAAGTCAAAGAATCTCAGGTTTTTGAAAGAAGGGGGGTTACTGAGGCGGTTGGCAACAACAAAAGCAGGTGTGGTAGAATATTAATAAGCCTTGTTTTGATCTAGGACGGGTATCAGTGTAAATCAGCATAACTCCATGGAAGTCAGGATGAGGACCGGGTTGCCTGTATCCTCCTGCAGAGGCTGGCCTTCAAGCATCCTTCCAGAATGGGTGGATGCTCCTAAGGAAGGTGGAGTGCCCGTGGAGCAGCTGCTGAGCACGGCCTTTAACGCGGACAAGAAAGGGGCAAAGCCTGAGAAAGGGCAATTAAAGAGGAAATAATGTGTTCTTTAGCTCTGAACTTTTGCACTGAGTGGCTCGGGGTGTGTTTGCAAGAGGAGCTGTGGCCAGCCCCAGTCCCATGGGAGCAGTGGTACAATGCTTTTCCCGGTCCTTACGTAGCACCGTCTCTTTGCTTTCTTTTTTTTTTTTTTTTTTTTCCACTTTTGTGTGGTGTCGAGCAGTTGGCTGTGGCTATAGCTGCTTTCCACTGCTGCCTTGGCAGCCCCCAGACCTCCCACTAATGCTGGTCATCCTCGGGACCTCTCGCTTGCAGGAGCTCTTTCAGACCATTTCAGACTCTTGGCCAAGTGCTGCCTTTGAGTTGTCTCTACCACTACCTTGCTATGTGTCTTCAGGCATGGCTATTTTTGGTCCACCTGCAATTGAAATTGTGATATATGTTCATTTGTGTGTTAGATATAAAACTGTTAATGATTAGAAGATGACCAGAGGGATGGAGCACCTCTCCTATGAGGACAGGCTGAGAGAGGTGAGGCTGTTCAGCCGGGAGAAGAGAAGGCTGCGGGGAGACCTTCTAGCAGCCTTCCAGGATCTGAAGGGAGCTACAGGAGAGCAGGAGAGGTATTCTTGGTCAGGGAATGGAGTGATAGGACAAGGGGTAATGGTTTTAAACTGGAAGAGGGGAGATTTAGATTGGATATTAGGAAGAAATTCTTTCCTGTGAGGGTGGTGAGGCACTGGAACAGGTTGCTCAGAGAAGCTGTGGCTGCCCCATCCCTGGAGGGGTTCAAGGCCAGGCTGGATGGGGCTTTGAGCAACGTGGTCTAGAGGGAGGTGTCCCTGCCCATGGCAGGGGGGTTGGAACTGGATGATCTCTGTGGTCCCTTCCAATTCTAACCATTCTATGGCTCTATGACTAGCAATAGTTGTGAAGAGATTAATAGCGATGGAGGACTTCAGAAGGCAGAAGTGTACCTTGTCTCCTGTTGCCCTCAACTATTTACTCAGTTCTAATCTCACAGAAGATACTCAGGCTGGGAGATGGAATGATAGTTTCAGTAGCTCTTTTGCCTTTATTTCTTTTAGGGGTTTTTACACTTCCTTTGTTCTTCTTGTGCCTTGCTTTGACATGTCTTGTGACTTGACATGGCAAGTGGTTGATAGGTAGTGGCGAGGGTACAGGAGAAATGTTCAGAGAGCAGCTTCTGATAAGCATTGGAAATTTATATATGTGTATGTGTCTTGTGGCTCTTGGGAAGTCTGCTGAAGCTTCTTGAAATCGGTTTTATTTGAAGAGCCCAGTGTTGCTCTCGGGCAGTTTCCTGGTTTTGCAGCTTACAGTAAAACTGGCTTCCACTGAAGCCCATGGAGCACAGGAAGTTTGGGAAGAATATTAAAATAGAATAAAACATAATGCAGCCTTTTTGTGAATCTCTCATCAGATTTTGGCCTAAGATTTTTTGTATTTTTTTTTCTTTTTAATAAATCATTATTTTATCTGAACTGGTAAGCCTTTTATGAATAGAGTTTAAGCTAACTTTGAATTTCCTGTCTTCCTGTTTAATCCAGACCTTTATCATTGCTAGCAGGGCTAGGAAAAATACTATTGTCTCAAAGTCTGGGATAACCAAAAGTCTGGTTTGGACACATTGAATTTAATTACTTTAAAGCAGCCTTTTTCAAATGAATTCTTGTTTTCTCCTATCCTTTGTGTATGGTGGTGTGTTGGTTTTTTTGCCCCTCCTCCCAACACAATCAAATGTTGTCATTTTCCAGATGAAATGCCTTTTTTTTTTTTCTACGTCCTATTTTAAGCCCCTCTTTCTTTCTTTTCCCCCAGAAATACATCATATTGCTACAAGCATCACAGATTGATTGTCAAAACTCCATGCTTGGCATTTTAGTGATAGGAATCAGGCTGAAATACCCGTTCTAGATTGCCTTGGGCTTTGGGGCAACGGCAGGCAAACTGGTAAGTGTGGAGAAGCCTACAGCAAGAGAGTACAATGAGTATTTCTTCGTTACCTGTGAGACTTCTGGTTCCTTAACTCTGGTTTTCCTCAGGTGAATGAGCAGCTGATTTAAAGACATGGAAGTCAAGGCAGCGTTGTGCAAGGTCTCTGGTGGCTTCTGGTATTCCCGTGGGTGTCTTGAGTGCTGCAGTATCTTCTAGCACAGTCAGCTGGAGGCATTTCGGTCCTTGGATTGAAAACGGTGTAGGGGTCAGACAAACCTACCTCTCTTCATAGTCAGGTTCACTAGAAAATATGTTTTGGAAAGGATGGAGATTTTAGTGGAATGAGAGAAGTTCCTTTTAACGCAGAAGAGTAGAAAGGAGTCAGTGGTAATTTGGAAGTTCTTCATGAGCAAAAGGAATGAGGTGTCCACAAAAAAAGTGGATTGTCTTGGTTTGGTTTTTGTTTGGTTGTTTTTTTTTAATATCTTGTTGGAGATGGAGAGAGTCCACCTTCTACCTGAGGAGATGCAACTGAAAGCTCCTGCCTCACTGGTGTAGAGGAAAAGGCTGTCGGATTGCCTTGTGTTGCTGGAAAAGCTCAAGAGTCCATGGTGTACCTTTAAGCAGAGGAACCACGGATGAGTAACGTAGGAAGAGGTGTGGTCTTCTCTTTGGGCAGGACAAAGGGAACTGGTTGTTTTCATAGTTCCAACTATGAACTTCCTAATGGAACAGAAGCGATCACTCTTGTAATGCCATGTGTTACCTCTGGAGTGCTGATGGGTTTGGGTAGGACATCCCAAACCTTCTGGGCAAAGCCTGAATCTCAAAAACTTGGGTAGTTTTGCAGAAATAATGAGTTTTGACTCTTGATGCTCCTTTTAGGTTGCAGAACTTTCACCTTTCTTATTTCACCTGATGTGTGAAGGAATGGTAGGAAAGTGCTGCAAGCGGGAGGAGTGGAGCTGTCGCTGTTGCAAAGAGAACACCACTGAAATGTTTAACCCCAAATAATACCAGCATAGAATTAATAAAACTGGGTGAGAGTTACTTTTTTTTTTTTTTTTTGACAAAAGTTCCCCGAGAGTGGTCATCTCTGGTACCCTCACTGCTTGAGTTTGCTTTCTTTAGTGTCCACTTCTGTGGATTTGGTGATGTGCTTTGTGTGTAGAGCTTCTCAGCCGCACTGAAGTGATTCTGTATAATTTGTATTCATTGTTAATTTTAGTAACTGCACTGAGATTTGAATTACGCTAATCAACTTTTCTTGTAATTTGTATAATTTACATACTGTACACACACTGCAAAAGCAGGACTCTGATGCAAAACAAAGTTTAATTAGTGTAACAGGGCTACATCAGCTTTCCAAGTGATTGATTTCTGAGCGTGGAAGAGATCTGTAGCAAGAGCACTAAAATGTCCAGAGTTAACGTGGGCTCCTGATGGCCTTGAGGTGGGTACAACCAGGGCAATTATTTGTAACCAACACCGTTAATCCACCAATTGACCCTCCTGCCCCAAATATTTCACTTGCAAATATATTGAGGCGCTGAGAAGTTTGTTGATGTCTTGGTTTCTCTTGTTGCTTATGTAGCTTCTCATTGATAGGAGAAGGATGCTTCTACTTATCATAGAATGGTTAGAGTTGGAAGGGACTTTAAAGATCACAGAGTTCCAACCCCCCTGCCATGGGCAGGGACAACTCCCACCACACCAGGTTGCTCCAAGCCCCATCCAGCCTGGCCTTAAACAACTCCAGGGATGGGGCAACCACAACTTCCCTGGGCAACCTGTTCCAGTGCCTCATACTTGAGCATGATGTTCATGCTCTGCTCCAGTCCTCCTGCCCAGTCCCCACCAGTGTATCCCACCTTATGGGTGTTTCTCTAAGAAACCAGTTCCCCTCCTGAAAGACTGGTGGCCATTGATGTTCAAGATCTGGCTGCAAACAGAGGACTGTTTTGGAGACAGAGTTTGAAATTTGATGAGTTTTAGAACACTTGAGTTACTTGTGGTTTCTGCCTTCTAACCTAAAATCACTCACTCGGTGCTTGTGATTTTACTTTCTTAGTTTAAAAAGTGTATTTCTTTCTCTGGTTGTCTCAGGGAAAGACCTCTGCAGTGAAATGAAGGAGACAGACTGCTTACATAGAGGCAATGGACTGTTCATTTGAGAAAATTTTGAGAGATCTAGAAACTTGGGGCAAGAACAAAATAATTTGGCCGTTCTTGATGGGATGTGTGTCTGTTCCTGCGATCTTGGATGGCGTCTGCAACAAATGAGAATATATTGAGCTTTACATTGAGTTCTGATTCTTTAATTATTTTTTTTTTTTATAAAAGAGTATCAATCCTTTAGAGCAAATGGGTTTTTCTTAGAAAAGAAGTCCTTAGCTGAATTAACAGATAAAAAAAGAAGAGAATGGTAAATTGAGAAAACGCTTCAGCTTGGGTGAGAATCCCTGTCCGTTGATACCTGGCGATTAGACTCTCATTTCTATAGGTAGTTTGTTCTGACCGGAACGTCTCATCTTTAACTTTATGCAATAATTGTCCAGTCAAGGTCTGTGAGGTGATCTCCAGACATGAAGCCCAACCCGCTGATAAATCTCTGCAGACCCGGGGCTTTATTTTGTACCATGGGGTCTCCTCCTCGGAACGCTGTCACCGTGTCGGTTATGAGCTGGGAGCTCTCCCTGCCATCCTTTCAGGGCTGTTAATAGCAGGGATAGGGTTTTAATGTCAGTTTTTGTAGGCCTTATGTTAATACCATTGTTATCTAATTAGCATCCGTCGTACGTTTTGTATGTGGCATTGGATGGGCAAGTGTAAGGGAAATGGACTCTGAACGTTTTATGAGGTGTTACTGTGAAACTGCTTCACTCATCATTACTTAAGAGCTGGAGATTTGGCCTTGGGTATTACATCATGTGAAAACCAGTAGGCAAAAATGGTGATCAATTTTTTATTATAATAAAGTTTTAATACCAGGCATTTTTAGATATGTGTCATGAATATATGAGTCATGTATTTCACACCAAACCAAACCTATTATGATTATATTTCTTACTTCAAGGGGTTTTCAGCATTTAAATACTAAATTTAATTCTATGGTTAAAAATGATTCATATTCAAATCTATTTTTATGCTTTATAATTAAATAAGAAAATATTGCTTGTACCTACATTTTTACTATTCTGGGTCGTATTATAATTATTTCTTTAATTTGACCCATAAAAACAGTCCATTTCTTCATTAGTAAATTACAAGGATATCTCAACAGAAAAATGAGTTTTGAAGGTGTCTTACCATATCTAATGGGAATTTCAGTTTGGGATTTTCTCATTTCTTTCATTTGTTCCTTTTGTAAAACATGAAGATACTTTCTAGGTAAATTAATCCCTTCAAAGGAGCAAAATAACTTCCTTTTCGGAAAGGGTTATTAGGGACTTATTCTTTATAATCTTAAATACCACTTGTGTTAGGCTGAACAATGCATGAAAAAATTACACTAGTTTAAAAAAAAAAAAGGGGGGGGGGGGCGAAAAATGATACCCACCGCAGCACAA
>VZRU01016646.1:177871-188503 GCA_013398155.1 Pedionomus torquatus | reverse complement strand
AAATAATTCTTGCATGTGAGCTTGTTAATCCTCCCTCTCCTATGAGAGTCTTCCCACCGTGGCAGCTCCTTTTGGAATAGGGAGGTAGGTAGAGCTTGAGAGCTGCACCTTGCCAAGCTGCTGCTCGCCAGCGAGGAGGGCTCTGAAATCTGGCAATAAAGACATCCAGATGCTGAACGGACCCGGATTCACCTCCGTTGGCTCCCTTTTGGGATGGCCTCTTTTCTTCTGAGCTCAAATGCAGCGTGCGCTGCTCAGCCTTCAAAACCGCCTTGTATTGGCTACAAATTTCAGATCCCAACCTCAGCAGCTAGAATTAATTAATTAGGAAATTAATGCAGGCAGCCGATAAATTAGGGAGCAACAGTCGCCACAAGTGCTGCGGTGTTTGTGTTGTGTCCGTTCGGGGATACTCGCCGTGTTTTGCTGCACATCCCTCGGCTGACATCTGTGTAAACACTGGGGATGCAGCACAGACCTTCACAAAGCAAATCTCAGCCCGGAGGAGGCTTGGCTGAAGGAGTCTCCCTGGTTTCGCAAGCCGGAGAAAAGGGAGGAAGGAGAAAGTAAATCTATTACATACAATGCTGTTCGTATTAAAAGCACTTAATTTGTATTTTAGATTTAGGGGCGAAAATATGTTGTGGTGATGAACAGCGGCGTTGGGGAAATGTATATTTTTTATTTTCGGAGACAGCGGTCGTTTGTCATTTTTATCTGTGCGACTTGGAGACTTGATTGGATTTATTATGTATGCTGCATGTTTATGGCGTTTTTATTGTACGCTGTTAATTTGTTGTAACTGCTGCCACTTTCTTGCCAAGGACCCCTTGAAAGCAAGTATGTGTCAACAGTTACCTTCCAGTTTAATAAACTTTATGCTACTTCTCTTAAGTTCGGTAGAGGCCATGGGTGCGCCCTCTTCGTGGGGAGATGTATTTTTTTTTTTTTAAACTCTGTTGTAGCTGAAGAAAGCTGATGCAACTCAGGCAGAGTCCTGCAGCACATGGGCTTGAAGCTAAACCACTGTCTTTTATTATTTTCAAACATAAAGATAATAAAGCAGCGGTGGCCTGCACTTACGGTCACCGTAGTCGATGGCAAAGAGAGGAAAAGGAAGAGGAAAAAAAAAAAAGAGATCTCAAGTTTAAGTAAACAGGTCAATTTGCTTTTAAAAGCAAATATACGATAACTTCCAAATACGATGCTAATGGTGAAAAAGTAAGATGATGCTTTCTTGTGTACTTTTGAAACCTAGAAACATTGAGAAATTATCCAAACAGGGTTAGAGTGTAGTTATTGGTGATAAAACTGAACGTGTTTCATGATGAGGATTAAGCAAAATGAGACTGTTTTCTCGGAAAGATGCAAAGACAGAAATAATCCTGGGGGGTGGGGGGGTGGAGATGCTGTGGGATATATATTTAAGGCACGACTGGATGTAGAATTAAAACAGTGAATTAAAAGTACTTTGTGGTAAAATAATGGGTAAAGTCGATATGTTTCGTTTGTGTTCTGTTTAAATTATTTGAGTTTATTATTGCCTGCCGATGAATCTCACCAATGATGTCTGTTCCGTGATGTCAGCTGCGTTATTAACTTTCTCAATAACGAGGCAGAAGGATGCTCTGGAGAGCGAGCAGAGGTTCTTCAAATGGATGGAAACCGCTCTATGCTACTTTTTGGTGGGACCATGGGAGGAATGTGTCTCTCAAGCCTGTGATAGGAAGCGATGTGGGTGCAAACCCCTCAAGAAGGTGTGCTATTGGTGAGACACAGAATCATAGAATGGTTTGGGTTGAAAGGGACCATAAAACTCATTGAGTTCCAATGTCTACCATGGGCAGGGACACCTCCCAGTAAGACCAGGTTGCTCAAAGCCACATCCAGCCTGGCCTTGAACGTACCTTGTGGGGCATCCACGATTTGGGGGGGTTACTTCTCACCATGAACATTGTGGTTTGGTGGGACCAGGTTTGTAAGGAGGGTGAATTTTAACGTCCATAAAAGTTGTCATAAACCAGAAAAAGCCACACTGGGAGTCAGTGCAGTTTCAGTGCAGAGGCTGCAGTGTCTCTTCAAACCTGCAGATCGTGTCTTGTCCTGCAAGAGCCCTGCGTTGAAATCCTCCTCTCCTGGAAAGGTCATGCAAGTTTTGCTTCTGGCTTTGATGAAACCTTGTCTGTTTTCACTCCTCCTGTCTAGAGGCTGGTTTGCTCAACAGTGCCATAGAAGGCAAACAGAGATTTTGGTACAACTCTTGTCACTCGTGGTGTGAACTGGGTGGGTTTCGATAGCTCTGCCTGTGTTTTGTCTCGGCTTTATTGTATTCACCTCCCGTTCCACCTTGCCCATCACCACGTACATATTCCATACGGTAATGCTCGCCCATATGCATACTTGGAAATAGCACCTGCTTTTTCCAGAGCTGCAGCACTACCCAGGGAGATACCTGACTTGTAATCCTGCTTTTATTAATGCTGATGGGCCATATAGTACGGATTCAGAAAGAGGGTGGAAAAAAAAAGCCCAATCCCTCACTGAGTGATTTTGATATGCCTTAAAAATAGCCCATATTGCTAATAGGTGCATTTGCTCTATCATACACGGGTGCCGTCTGCCATATGTGGACTAGGTTTTCTGCTCTCATACCCCAAGAGGGGAATTTGACTCGTGGCAATGTAGAAAACTGCCTTTTTTTCTCCTTTCTCGCTTTTCTGGGGTCCGTTTCCTTTAGCAATAGTTGTATTTCTGCTAGTTCTAGGGACTCTTCTTGGGCACAGTGTAACGAAAGGTGTGTTCTGCATTTATAGCAGGGGCAGAGCTACGTTGAGTGTGCTTGGGTGAATCAGCCTGCAGACAGAAACACAATGCCTTGACTAAACAGATTATGAGAAGTCATTTATCTGAGGAGGGTGTGCTCCCGGTGGGATGAGAGGACCTGAATCTGTGCTCAGCTTTAAAACCCGGGGCTGTAACGTCTGCTCCTCTGCCCTGGGGTGTCCGGAGGAGAGTTGGGGCCTGGCTTTGTACTTGTATTGAAGTAGAAAAAAAAAACCCCACATGTGCAGTTCTGTGATTGCTCCCCCAATTAAGTTATGTTTTACATGGAGGTGACTTGTTACATATCTGGCTGCTTCTGCGTTTAATTCCATGATGTGTGCTGGCAGGAATGTGCCTTTTGAGTCTTTAGAAACATCAAGTTGTACAAGGTCCGATCCGAAGCCCGATCAGATGGAGGGAATTAAAGCACCTCCTTGTGCTCGGTGGGCTGGTGATTGAGACTGCACAGTTTAAAATTGTGGTAGGTGTTTTGGTTTTTTTCTTGGATTCATCCTGGGCATCCATGAAGGGATGGTTCCTTCTCCCAAGCTCCGTCTGAGTGTTTGCAGGAGCATCCCTCGTTCTTCCCTCCTTTGCCCTGGGGCCAGACCCTACCGGGGGCTGGTTCTCTGCTTCCCCAGATGTCACCCAGCCGAACCAAACCCAGCACAGATAAACTGAGAAAATAGGTCTCGTGTAAAACATACAACTAACAAACATTGTTTGTTTAGTGCTTCCCCACCCTCATGTTTAATTGTATAAATTAAATGTCGCGTCAGTCTGCCTGAGGTGTTGGCATCCTATTCAAATTTCAATTACTGCCATTAAAGTCTATTTACGCAGAACACGAATATAGGGAGAACGTATTTATAGCAATCTTTTATTGCTAGTTACGTGCTAGAAAAATAACACTGAAGTGCTGAATCGCGAAGTTTAAGCAAGTTTTAAGTTGAAGGAAAATTTCTTAGGCGGTGCAAGTCCGAGGTGGAACGAAACAGCCGTGAATTGTATCACTGCTCAGCTCGTGTCCGTGGGGCTGTACGGCAGTAATAATATATCGTTACTGGAACCACCTAAATAATTAATTGTAAGAAAACAACGTAGTTAAGGCTCAGGAGGGGAAGCAAAGGGGAGAGGTGCAAGACTGAATTTTCTCGCTGCCTGAAAACGCCACTTGCGAAGATTTAGCAAAACTCTCTGTAGTGACTGCTAGGGGAGGGTGTAATAGAACTATGGATGAAATTATACTGCTGAAAGAATTGGCTTTTCTGTATATCAGACATTTCGTGCAGTAAAACAATGCTCTACCTGATGAATAATTAAAGCACTGAAAAAAAACCAACCCAAAAAGCATTTCTCCGTGTATCGCTTAATTATATGTGTGAAGCATTTTTACCCTTATTGAAAGATGCGAGGAATGACTTGAGTTTTCATCTCTATTCGTCGTAAGAGAGGCTCTGTCTGTAACATAAAAGTGTTGTGGAGCTCCGTGAACTTCTCAGTCGCTTTCCAGGGTTGTCCTGCGTGACCCTTGAAGTGTTGATGATAGACTTAAGAGTGGTGGTGTTTTGTTTTTTTTTTTCGGTCAAAAGCGATGAGTGAAAATATTTAAAGAGGAGGAGAGAGCGCAAATGGTAGTGCTGCTTCCTTGGGTATGTGAGATGGGGTTTGGGAGAGAGAAGATTAAAATATTTTGGTATTTTGTATAATGAGAAAATGGTGTTTTTAGATTTATGTGAGTGTATATAAACTGGAGCCTCTCTAAAGTATTCTTTCTTACTCTCTTACATGACTGTGTTTTAATTAAGTTTTTCTAAATCTTGCTGAGAGAGGAGCTTTTCCAACTTGCTTCTTCAAGCCACATTGGACCCACCAACTAGCGGGCTCATGATATCCTCAAGGCTCTTGCACCAGCGGTAGGGACACCTTCCACTAGAGCAGGTTGCTCAAAACCCCATCCAGCCTGGACTTGAACACCTCCAGGGATGGGGCAGCCATAGCTTCTCTGGGTGAGCTGGGCCACACACAAAGATTTTTCTTCCTAATATCTAATCTAAGTCTCCCCTCTTTCAATTTTAAACTGTTACCCCTCCTCCTATCACTCCAATTCCTGATCAAGAGCCTCTCCCCTTCTCTCCTGTGAGTCCCCTTCAGAAACTGGAAGGCTGGTGCAAAGGCAGAAGTGCTTAAAAGGGCCTTCAGCCAGAAGGTCCTTGCTGCACTTCCAAGGGTTCCAAGGGCAATGAAGATGATTTCAGGATAGTGTCTGGGCTTTCCTGTTAAAAGGTTACTGAGGGTACAGTCCATAAGAATAAGGATAGGAAATTCTTAAATATGGCATTACCGATTGGATACCTTTGCTTCTAAATGACTTAGGTTTGGCACGTGGATTCTTGTCGTGTTTTCTTATTCTATGTTAGTGCAAACAGATTTACAATGTATTCGGGATTATTTCAAACCATAAACTGTTTAGGACATTCTAATGTGAAAACAGCAGTGCTAGAAATCTCAGCTGGAAGCAGGCACCAATCCTGCTGCTTGATTACCCAGGGAAGGTCTTGGTGTAACCATTGAAGGTTTCTAATTTGATTTTGGGCACTTGAGTCAAGAGTGTGTTTTTATTTTCCACAGGCCCAAGTACATGGTCTGAATGTATTCTGTTCTTAGGAATATTTTACGTAATTAGCGCTAATAATATTTACGGTATTTACTTTGTTCCTGTTAGTTTGTATTTAGCTTTGCACGTGGGTCTTAGACTTCTCCTTTCCGTCATTGCATGCTAGGATGGCTTCATCTAGAGACCAAGTCATCAGAGCATTTAAAGTGATTGAAAATGTTCGCACATCCTCTCAGTGATGCTCCTGGTGTTCATTTTCCAAGAGCGGCGCAGCCTTTCATTCCAGGTTGCTCTACCTGATACGTCGGAGGGGAAACTTCTAAAAACATTTTTCAAGGATATTTTATTCTTGAGTTGTAAGCAAACACTGACATCAAAGTTTCAGGCGTTTTTAGCTGAGGTGTTAAAGATCTCTAAGAAGTTCTGAACTGCTCCTGGAAGACGTTGCTAATTCTTTTTCCTCCTGTTTGTTTTTAGAGTTCTCTGGTCCTGCTAGAGAACGTCTGTTGGGGCAGGAGCATATTTGAAGCTGAAGGTCAGTCCCTACACTTCCTAGACACCAGAATGTGCACAGCTGGGAGTTTTCCATCCCTTTCTTTTTCTTGTGAGCGGAGCAGTTTGCAAAGCAGGCTCATGTTTTAATGATAGCAAGCTGAATTTACACATTGTACAGTGGTATTTTGCCACATTAATTACCTTGTCAAATGTAATAGGTAATTACCACATCAAATCACCTTCATATGTTACATGGAGGCATAACTTGCTAAATTATTTTTGTAAAAAAAACAAACAAACAAAATCCCAGAAGCCCAAAGGCAACATCACCACAAACCTGTCTCTTTCTCTTCTAAAATAAAACGCTTTTGTATGTGAAGGCAGGGGCTTCACTAACCTCAGAGGGCTTCTGCTTCGGGTTATGGCAAGGGCTCCTCTGTCCTCCCAGTGTCATGTCTGTCCTGGGGCTGGTCACCAGGTACTCTGCCCCATTTTTCTCAGGGAAAACTGAAAAACAGGAGTTGTGTCAGGGAGGGGAGACAACCTCTTGTGTAACTTCTGACCCTCTTGGGAAGTTGATGTTTTGACTCTTTAAATGTCCCCCCCCACAGAGAGGGACTTTTTGTCAGGGAGTGGAGCCATACGATGTGGGGTAGCAGTTTTAAATTGAAAGAGGGGAGATGTATATTGGATATTAGGAACAAATCCTTTGCTGTGAGGGTGGTGAGACACTGAACAGGTTGCCCAGGGAAGCTGCAGAAGCCTTATTCCTGGGGGTGTTCAAGGCCAGGCTGGATGGGGCTTTGAGCAACCTGGTCTGGTGGGAGGTCTCTGCCCGTGGCAGGGGAGGTTGGACCTTGATGGTCTTTAAGGTCCCTTCCATCCTGAACTATCCTATGCTTCTCTGTGTTTGGTGTCATTTCTCTGTAGTGACCAAAAAAGGATGAGAAGAGGTGGCAAGTGGAGGTGATGCCTTTTGAAGAGACATCAAGAAGATGGTTCTTTTAGCGGCATCTTTCTCCTACACACTCAACACCTACTTTTACTTTAGCCCTTTTTCTCCAGGGAGTCTCTGTGGGACTTCACAGGACCAGGAATCACCAGTTCCCGTCTTCATAGCTTGCTTGTTGAGATAAAGGAAGTCTTCCTGCACTTCCATCTAGTTGGCATCCTGCAGTTGCACTTCGTCTCCTTCACCAGGCTGGGTTCCAGCAGCTGGTGCTGGTAATGATGAGCGGAGGGTTGCGAGTGATGGCTGTTTGGATCTGTGTGGTGAAGCCCTTATTTTATGTAGTGAATTCTTCTCAGTGAATTCATACATAGGTTTTTGCCCAGTTTAGGCCACGCCGAAAGGAGCACTTCTTCCACGTGATCAACCATAGTCCGAGAGAAGGAAGAAAAATAGTGAACTTGAGTTATTCTTTCGTACACGGTATTCAGCTACATGGCATTTCTGATAAAGCTCTGCAATAAATTTGTGAAACTATTTTGGTGCTTTAATGTGCAGAGAATGTGCCACAGAGAGGTACCCACAGGGACTAGGAGCTGAGCGATGCCAGCCCTTGGTTTTTTCTTGCTATAGCAGAAAAAGGAGGTGGGGAAAGCAGGGGAAAGGCTTCTCTAAAGTGCAGTTGTGAGTGAGTAGAGAGACCTGGGGGGTTGAACTCATGAAGACTGAGAGGACCTTTCCCAAACGGTATGTTTGCTTTGATCCTGATTAATTACGGTCTGAACATTGCTATTACTGACCTGTACAACTTTGCCAATTTGAAAGACTGAAGTAAGTCCTGGTCTGTTCCTGTGTGGTTCAGTTAAGTTAGCATCTCGCTTTGCAGTAAGTCATAGTGCTGAACATCCTCCTCACTCGGTCACCTTTGAGACCTAAGGAGGACCTTCAAGGTGGGTTGGTGGAGGTTAGCTGGCCACAGAGAGCTCCTGCCCATGGTGCCAGGTTGAAGCCATCCAGCCATTTCCTATGGAAACCTTGCCTGAGCACCAGGATTGGAGAGGTCTGTGATCTGCATCTATGCCAAGAGTTGCTCCTCATCCTGACAGAGGGTGAGTTTCTCCTCTTGTCCTGCTCATGTAGGGAACAGCATCCTTTGTGCCTTACCTACCTCTGAGTCACCTTCAGAGGCAGAGAGGGATGATAGGAAAAGGAGGGCACTTCTTCACGGGTGCTCCTGGGCTGCCTTGGCCACCTCACCATAGTTTCTCTCTAGCTGGGGGACAGACCTCACAGCTGCAGCGCGACCCATCCTGATCACAGGGCTCATCCATAACCTGCAGACCCAGGGGACAGCAGGAGGGCTTCTGCCTCCTTTTCTGAAGTTGTGGGTGAGATTTATAATTTTTTTATTTTTTTTTAATTCTTTGGTGGTTGCTGCTTCCTCTTGCCCAAGATTTCTCAGGGAGAACTTGCCTTAAACGGGAAGTGTAACCGAATCCATTGCAAATTAGCAGTTAAACTGACAGAAGGACGTTGGAGTTTTTAGTTGTTGCGTTTTCAAGTTGGCCAAGTCATGCTGTGGATATAAAAGGATTGTTCTTCACACTCCGGCGTGCTGGGCGAGGAGGCTACTGCGGTGTGTCCACACGACGTGGTTGAACGTGGCATAATCTGGTTTGAAATAAACTTGGTGACTCTCTCTTCTCCTCCTCTGTCTGAATTAATACCAGGGGGGGATGTTTATGAGAACAGAGTTGCAAAATGCATCACGTCTTCGTTTTTCAAACAGCTGGCACGTAGAGATGCTGTTGTTTAGGAGAAGGCCACTCACGGCTCCATCCCCAGCCATGTGGAAAATGTTAGCGGTGCCGTATCTTGGATACGGTACCTCTATTTTTCCAAAGAAATGAGCGCTGTTAAGTGTATCTTTCTGTGGGAGCTGCGTCTTCGTTTATCATTCCGGGATCTTTTTTATTTTATTATTTTATTATTATTATTTTATTTTTATTTAATCTCTTCTTTCCTGCCGGGTGCTGATTGAGGTGTTCCTGGGGTAGGTGCCAGGGTTGTTCTCTCGCTTAATGATTCATGTGCCCTTCGTGTGTTGCGCTGCCAAATGACATGTGCCAGCCTGTACCCGGTGTTTACGTGACATGGGTTTGGCTCTCTGGACATGCACTTTCGCTTTTATCTCTGGAAGTTGTGCTGCTCGAATGGGTTGGTGGGGCTGTAGTTGGTAGAAAAGATACCGGTACAAGAATACTTGGGGCCACGGGCAAAATGGCCAGCGCTCTGCCGCGCTGTCGTCTCTATAGGTGGCACTTGCTTGTGCCATGTGGAAGGTGCCATGTGGAGGGGACACTGCTTGGCTCTGAGCGTGGTGGGCACGACCTGCCATCCTCTGATGCCGCACAGCAGCTCCTTTGCTCTTCTTCCCCCCTTCCCTGTAAAAAAGGGGTGATGAACCGTAACAGCCTGAGAAACGTGAGCATCAGGCTCTGTGTGAATGACCCCACTCACCCCTAAATCCAGGCTGAGGAGCACCCCTGGAGGGTAAAGGCAGGGGAGAAGGGAGAGCCCCAAGCCTGTTGGGGTCTACGCTGCGGGACAACCCCCCCACCTCCTCCAGCAGCCAATATGTTCCTAATAGAGCTGTGGCTTTTCCAGCGCAGATACGGCATCTGAGGGGAGACCACTGATTGAATTCCTGTGGACCACTAGAGAGCTATTAACCGGTAATGGCTTTCAAACTGTCCTGGGGTGGTAGTGGAGCGCGTGTCTCCTTCACCTTTGTGTATAACACTTTCGAGTTTATTACGTTTTTCTAAATGACTCAGTAGTGTGTGCTCGGCTATGGGTGGCCCACTTGAAACGCTCTTAGAAGGGTTTGCTTTTCAGAAAGAGCTAAGTGTTATCCTTAGAAATTCAGGCTCTTTTTACAGGGCAGTAACGTCCCTTCAGTCTGTATATTTAACGTACACCTTAGGCCGGTAGGGCCGTTGGCATCTTTGGGGATTGTGATTCTGTGTGGCTGCAGAGGCTGGTGAAAATCAGAGCCGTAAGTAACAGTACAGATACACAGCTGAAGCTGGGGTCTGTGCTGGGTCAGGATCTAAAGCGAGGAATAAATGTAGATTCTGGAAAACACAGTTCAACTTTTAATTTTTTTTGTTGTGGGTTTGTTTTTATTTTTTCCCCCTCCTCCCGCCGTTTTTACATCCAGATTGTTCAGCGATTCGTTTAAGCCCTTATGAGCTTTCAAAGTTCATCTTGAGGAATCAGTTCAGACACTTGTCTTTCCAACTTGTGATTTGTCTGGTACAAGTTTCTGTTCTAGAAAATGTCATTTCTCATAAGAGCAAGAAAAGAAAATACCTTCTGAGCCACCCTTTGTCTGCAGAATTTATGTCCTGACTGATCCAGACAGTAAAACTCCATGAAGATGCATATGTTGTTTGAGAAGTACTATTAAAAATTAATCCAATTTTCTATTCTTCTGGTGTAAATAAATGACGAAAAAAAACAGCTTGAAACCAAAATGGCCACTTTCTGAGTTTTATGCCGAATAAAAGGCTGTTTATCCTTTCTGCTTTATTTTAAGCTGCGGTTTTACTATTCAGGAAACAAATTCTAATCAGCCACCGTATCAGACAAATGGGAGCTTTAGCGAGCGGTTCGTATGTTGGGAGGGAGCACTAAGATTCTCATTATAGTGCGTGTCTGAATAATTAGTGGGACCACTCTGCAC
>VZRU01016646.1:152347-177808 GCA_013398155.1 Pedionomus torquatus | reverse complement strand
TTTGCTTTTTTTGTTTTTTTTTTTTTTTTTTTTTTTTTTGGCAATAAGAAGAAACTCGCTTTTCACGGCGGCGACAGGCTGACAGGAGCATCGAGCAGTTGGGTCATTAGTGTGTGCCTGCCACCGATGTCATGGTACGGTGTCAAATTAGTTGGTGCCCCCTCCGGAGCCAAGCTGGACCTGCAAATTATCCTCCTCCGTCCCAGGAAACCCTCTTTTGCTAAACCTCAGATCAAATGGGAACAAATGATTAACACGGCTCATAAATTAGCTGGTTTACAGGCTTATAACTTTTTACAAGTAGATAATAAAGACGGAAGTTTTAGGACCGTGTTGTGCTCGGTTCAAAGCTGTGATGCTTTTTGGGGGTGTGGGTTTTTTTTTGTCTCCCTCTTTGCCCATTTGCTGTAGATTGATTTGCTTTCCTCTTCCGACGGGGGGGTGGGAATTGTACATAGTCAAGGAAATAATGTTTAGAAAAATCTAGTGTCCTAAAGGAAGCAAATTTAAATCCACTGAAAACAATATAATTAAGTTTGTTATCTCATTGCCCGATAAGTCGCTGACAATAGTCTTTCTTCTTGTAGTGGCAGTTGTTCGTTAATGAGTTCACCAATTAAGTTTGAAAGATTACAGCCTTTGCCAAGAGGATTTATCTGTTAAAAGCATTATATTTTTTGTGATACATTCTTACCATATTGTAAGCCTCTTTGTTAAAGAGGTATAAGACTACCTCTTAAACACATTAAATCCTATTATAGGCCCCAAAATAATTTTACAATCTGTTTACACATTAGCATCTACAAAACTGTAACAAATCTGTCCAGAGATGTCTGTTTTGAGAATAGGATGCTAACAGATAGCGCACTCTCTAGAAGCTGGATTGCCCTTGTGAAACGAGTGCTTTTTTGCTGCAGAATAATTGTTTTATAATGATTTATGACTATGCAAATAATATTCTTTTTATATCTCCCCCTTTTAAATCTCTCCTCAACTGAGATTTTCAACCAGTGCAGAAATAGTACAGAATTTTTAGTGCTCTTTTACAGCTTTTGAATCTAAAATAAACTGAAAAGAGTAAGTTTTGGGCTTTCTATATAATGAAGTCTCATCCCCCCCCCACATGTGAGCTACTGCTAGCTTTCTTTTCTACCTTCAAGGGGGGTGAGTAAGCCTTGGTATCAGAGATCACATCAGCATTTTGGAAAGGGCCTAGCATGCAAAAACATGCAAAATATATCTGTTCATAAGAAAATGTCTGAAAATGCCAGGGGTTATGCTCAGTTTATCTGTCAGCAAATTTAACTTAAAGTAGGCGGTAGTCAATTTAGTAAATACTTTACTAATATTGTAACTATAAAGAATCACGAATGCAGCCTCAGCATCCTGACCCATGCAGGTTTTAATGACTCTGCTAGGGAAACACACGCTGTATCGCAGATTAGCAATAACGTTTAAAATGCAAGTAATTTCTGCAGGCAGGCTTGCTCTGACACAGTCATATTGAAAAAAAGGAGAGAAAATTGTGCTCTTCGCTTCATCCTGGGAAAGAAAAACTTTGTTGTCGTTCATGATGTATCCAGTGCATTTGGGCAGATCCTGTTCTGAGTAGTGTGCCTCTAAATCTGTTGGCTTTATCGGGGATAATACTGTGACATTAATTTTTCTGAAGGTTCAGCCCCTCTTCGCCGTGTCCTCCCCGTCACCACGTGCACCTTGCAGCCTTCTATGTGCAGCCGAAGGACGGGGCAAGAAGGATTTCACACGTTTAGAGTTGGCCTTAAAGTTTCTACCCCTGAATTCCCTGTCGCTGCATGCCTGCAGACCCACTCCTCACACATCCAGCATTGCTGATGTCCTGGGGGGGATGCCCCAGCCTCCAGAAGCAGCAGGGGCAGGGCAGCAGCATCTCCCTGGGTACCTTTCTTAAGCTGGACGTTTCTTTCCCTGCCAAGTTATGGCCCTGGGCAACACGGTCCCTGCTGGACCCCTCTTAGGAAACAGCAAGGCCGAGGCGAGGCTGTTTGCTAATATTAATCAAATGTGTTCTCTGCATCCCCAAATCAACCCTGCCTTTATGATTCTCATCACTTTCTTAAATACAAAGTGCCTGCCGGGAGCTCGTAGCCCATGGGTTAATGGAAGGGATATATCCCCACAGCATTGCACCAGGTGCCCAGTGGCTCTAAATCGGGCCGTGCCATGTCTGGTATTTGGGGCTCTGGTCCACATCCCCTTGAAAAACCTAAACCTCTGAGGTTCTAGAAGCAGAGTTAAAGTTGGGCATTTGCATTTAACCAGCCACCTTATTGTGGTTTAGTTGGTTCAGCCTTGGAAATAAGACCACCCAGTACCTCACACGTGCTGCTGCCCCGCACGTGGCATTTGGAGAAATAATGAAATTATACCTGTGGGATGGTGCTACTCGGTGCCTGTTTAACAGGACAAAATTACACACCCAGTTGTGTGTGTGTGTGTGTGGGGGGAAAGTAGCGTGAATTGAATAGACTGTGAATTGCTTAATTGTTGAGGAAAACACAGGAGGTTTTGTCACAGCTTGGGCCATTGTCAGAATTGAGTTTATGGTACTTCTCCAAAAATGTAGTGCTTTCTTTCACCCCCTCCTCTTCCTGCAGTCAGTACTTGTGAGAAGCATCGCTGGATGTTTCTCTACCTGTTTTTGGGAACTGGAGGTTGATGTGGAGCGCAGTGGGGTTTTGCCCATCACATCAGTGGCTCTTGGGTCCCAAAGAGTCTGCCATTTCTGAGGACGCTGCTGTGCTCCCAAATCAGTTTCGCTTTGGTTCCAAACCTCCTTAACTTCTGTCTTTGCTCCCTTCCTTACCTTCACCCAACCACATAATTGCTTTATATTACTTTAACACGCCAATCTGTGAAACTGCTCCATTTTCTCAGTTATTGGGCTATTTTCCTTGTTCTTTTGCGATAGAAATCCTTAGAGATTGTGCCTATTGCAGAATAGCAGATTTATGTTTAAGGAGACTGGCAGTCCTTGGAGAATGGGAAGTCTCATGTCTTTATCCTCAGATGATGATACCGAAGAGAGGATTTCTAGTACCAGTAGGCTTGGATGTCGGCATGTAAAAACGATGCCAAAAAGCCTATTTGATCTCAATATATGTATTCACAAGTGGAAGGGGGGGGAGGGAGGGAAATGCTGATTCTGGTACTGAGCACTGCAGTCTGCTTTGTGTTCTAACCTAAGTGTAGCAAGCTGGCTTAAATCATCAAATATTTTTGAACTCTGCACGGAGGCGGATGTTGTCTTACAGAGCGCAGGGAAAGCTGACATGTACTGGCATGCTCGGAGCAGACTTTTGTAGCACCGAATAAGGATCACATCGTATTTAAATCACAACAGGACAAACCACCCAACCTTGCCTACCCTTGGGAGCGGGGAACACCCCTGGCACTTCCTTTTGGGGTGGGAAAGCTCCCTTCCAGATACGGCCCAGGTACTGATAAGGAACTTGGAAGCTTTAGTTAAACTGAGTTAATCAGGTTTGTTTTCATTTTTATGGTACATGTTGATGTGTTTGCAGTGACACCCTCTGCTATTTTATTTTTTTTTCCTCTTTCCGTGCTGTTTAAAAAGAAAACCCAAGAAAACAATGTCCTGCTTGCAGCGACATTGGTGCAGGGGGGTGCAGCATGGAAAATGAGTGAGAATTTCTGTCTTGAGGAAAAACACACACATTTTGTGCTGTGATTTTTGATACTGAATGATCAGGTTCCGTTTTCATTAATACAAAATACATGTATTTTACAAGAATAAGTGCTGTGTTTATAAACACTTCCCTGGCTCTGCAAGCTCTTGTTCGCTGTACAAAACCCCCTGTTCACGCTGCAATGAAAATACATACATTTAATTCTTTAAGCAGGGAGTTTATGCATTTTACTCTTAACTCACAAAGAAAGTTTGGCTTAGCAGAAGCCTGTGGTTCCTTTCAAGGCAGCTGCATGAATTTACATAGAAAATGCAAACGGGCACGAGGAATAAACTCCTTAAGCGTGGAAAGGTCTCTGCTCAGCATCCCCCTGTACAAGGAGAACCTCCTTCGGAGATGGTCCAGTGTGTGTGCCTTTCCCTCTGCTGTCCTTGCGGGTTTTTTTTGGCCTGGTTTTAATTCTGTTTTGGGGAGTTAGAAATACAGTAAAAGCAGCTGCAGGGAAATGGAGCTTCTCTGGTTGCTTGGAAGTAGTATTTCGAGGTGGACATCCCTGAGAAGGGCGATTGGGCAGTATTTTAGGTTTGATGGCCTCCGTGCTGGTGAGGACTGGGGAGCAGAAGGCTCTGCTTCTGCTGGTGCTGACGCAGCTCGTGCAGGTCGGGATCAGGGCTGGCCGTGCCCCAGCTGCTATTCCAAGGGTAGGGTGAGGGAAGGGCACGTTCCCGACTGAACCCTCTTCCCCCCCTCCCCGTGTTCTCCAGCTGTGTTTGGATAGGGTGAGAGCAAAGCTGCAGGTGGGCATGAAGGGGGTACTTTGTGCCACCGGGAAGCATCCTGGTGTCCCCAGGCGGTGGGTGGGATCCCGGCGGCCCCTGCCCAGCTCCCCGTGCTGACGGTTATGCATTTTCCAAAAAGCTGGTGGCAAACCTTCAGCTGCTGGCAAGCTTGCCTGCTGCCTTCACCACTAGCTTTGGTCTGACCACAGGCATGAGGAAAATGGAGGTCGGGGATGAGCCAAGGGCTGGAGAAGCCTTGGGTAATCCTTCTGTAACCATGGGCAGGAGCGCACTGCCCATGATTTGTGAATTTGTCTGCTTTGAAAACATCCTGAGTGTGACTGTACCTCTATTAGCGCAGGGACGCGCTTTACAAACCAAAGAGTTTAGTGTGACCTTTGATGGGCTCAACTGAGCGAGTCCGGGGATTACGAAGAAGCAAGCCCTTTGCTAAATTGAATGTCTCAACTGAATAATCCTTCAGTGGGCACACAAGGGCTCGGAGGGCCAGCAGCAAGGCAGCCCCTACCAAAAATTTCAGGCTAGCTTATTTTGGGTTAACTGGCATGACAAAATGATGAATGCTGAGGTTTTTGCCATGCAGCAATTTGCGCGGATGTTGAAATGTTAATTGTGTGGGCTCAGCTGCCTCGGGCTGGACATGCCGTCCCTCGTACACAGCTGCCCACCAAGGGACGGGAGCTTGGCGAAGGAGAGGAGCTGAACGATATGCTCAAGGCTGTCTTGCCCCTGGTGAAAATGGTTTCTACCTACCTTTTCTGTTCTTGGTGTGCTAATGTACCCCAGGGTGATCTGGTCCAGTGGGAGGTGTCCCTGCCTGCGTCAGGACGGTTGGGACGCAATGATCTTTAAGGTCCCTTCCAACCTGAACCATTCAATGGTTGCTCTGCTCGTTTGTGGACACAGTGCTCGGCCGTCGCGTGTGCGGTGTGGATGTGGAGAAGCAGGGTTGTCCTGTGCGTTTTGATCCGAGCACTGTGACTTTGCAGGTGAACACACAGGGCCATGCAGTGGTGCTGGGGGCAGGAGCTCACCTTCCCTGTCCCCCCGCAGCAGAAATGCTGTTTGGAACAGGGTTTTGGGTGCAGCTGTGGAAGAGGCACGTGCAAGTTAGTAACTCAGCTACATGTGATAACTCTACATGTGCTTTTCTGTAGGCTGCTTTGGAGAATCAAGTCCTACATAATTTGCCTGAAGAGATGGAGGGGTGGAAGACGACCTCAGGCTTTCTGATTTCTCTGTGTCTCCTTTGGCCATGAGATTGTGTTGCCCTACCGGTTTCACACATATGAACGCATGGGTTTGAACACACCAGACTGTAGACGCAAATTTACGTGGTGTCTTGAGGCACCTTTGGTCCTTTCTTCTGTTGTTTCCCACATTTGGGGCCTTAGGGGGGAAGTATGATGAGATCTGATTAGCTGTAAGTCTGTTAATTATAAGTTCTAAATTAGAGCACTGGTGCAGAAGCATCACTTTCTGATTTGGATTAAGAAGCCCTTCATCTCCACAAAGCACAGTCGGGGCAGATGATCGCAGAGTGCGCTGAAATGCATCAGATCAAAGTGATGCATTTCGTGTGTGATGCCAGAATGGCTAATGAATTACTTTAGCCTAAGACTTATTACCCACAACTTAAGCTCCTGCAACTTATGACCCAAAGTGATGAATTTATGTGTAAACTCACCTGCTATTTTATCTTTCTGTTCCACCAAGAGGCTGCCTGGATGAGGAACCAGACGTTAAATTTAGTCCAGCCTGATGTGGTCCTTCCTGTGACTTTTAAGTTCTGAACTTGGTAGAAGTTTATTCTCGGGGTGGGAAGTGGACTTGGAGGCTTTGATCCAGAGCCCTTGTAGTTCCCTGGCCTTGTCCAGAGCCGCTGTCCCCATGTGTGTTTGCAGAGGAGGGTAAAAGATGTCTTACTCTTGGCTCTCCTCTCTTCTACCTCTGTCCTGTCTTCCTCCAGCCACTCTCCCTCTTGGCTCCCCATGTCAAGGAGCTCTCTCAAAATAGCTTGGGCTCCTTTTTTTGCTGTTGGAAGGTCTCCATGGGTCCCCAGGATAATGGGAAGGCGCTGAGGAACATTGCACAGAGCTCACTGAACAGCTTCTGACTACCTCTCTACTTCTGACAAGAGGGGTTGGGGGGCTGTGGGTTCACAATATTCACTAAGCTGCACACAGGGTGGGGTTTTGCAGCTTTTATTGCTCCTGTGCCAAGGTTCTATCATGCATGAACAAATCCAGGCTTCTGGAAGATGTTTAGGCTGTATATTTAAGGGCAGGAGATGCTGAGGGGATCCACCTGGTTTGTCATGAAGCCATGAAAGATAAGAGGGCCGTCCGAGACCTGAGTTATCAGGGCTTCCTCTCATGTCCAAATGTCTAGTGACTAGACAACGGTATGACTTTGTACGTAACAAGACCAGGCTGGATGAGGCTTTCAGCAACCTGGTCTAGTGGGAGGTGTCCCTGCCCGTGGTGGGGAGGTTGGAACTAGTTGATCTTTAAGGTCCCTTCCAACTTTAACCATTCCGATATTCTGTGACAACACAGGTTTCCGCAGTTGTCTTTGGTGGCAACTTGTCTGAAAAAATAGGGTAAGATGAAGCACGTGTGTCTACTAGGGTGGAAGTCTGACACAAGTATGTAAAATGGCCTGACGATATATAAAGATGCAGGAACAACTGGGTTTGCCTTCAGGACTTGTTGGGCAGAAAAGTAAACTTCGTCCTACCAAAGTTGGGACATCTGGTGCCTAAAAGCGTGTAGTGTTTTGTAATGAATTGGAAATGGCATTACTGCAATATATATAATAACGCGGAGATGGTGCAGTATGGTGTGAGGAACTTGGGTAGAATATATGAAATGTCATGGTTTTCACATACATTGTGGAAAAGAGAAAATAACTACAAGTGTAAAAGATATGGAAATTTGGTGAATAAACATCGGTGCATTCGAGGATTTTTCATGCAACAAGCTAGATTTATCTTTCACAGAAAAAAAAAATATATATAAACATCAATGACTGCAGTTACATGAGGAAGTCTGGGTGTGCAAAAAAACCCTACTTTTCAACAGATCTCCATTTCCTTAAATTTAAGCAATCGAACATTAGAAGATCTAGGATCTGATTCATTTCTCATTTGTATCGGTTTCATCCAGGACACCTCCTGAGATTTGAAAAAAGCTGCACTGTTGAACACCTGAGTAAGCGAAAACCAGGTTCATTTTTCTGTTTGAGATCAACGTTTCAACAGCGTGTTTCTTAACAGGCAAAATGAACTAGAACTATCGAAACACTTGGTTCACTTTGGGCAATAATTCACCAGGGCTGTGCAACTTGTAAACACGTTGAGAAATTGCCCTTCCAGATCTAACCTGGGGGTGGGCTGGAAGTAGGAAGGAAATCCAACAGTTCTTGAAAAGCTAGGATTTTTCTCTCTTCCTTTTTAATTTTTTTCAAGCAAAAAAATGGTCTCATGAAAATGTAGGTGCGGCTCTAACTTACATCTAAGCAATAAATGACTCAAGGAAGGACATTATCTCCTAGTTCAGAAGCACATGTGATGCTCTAGCCTATCCCGTTGTGTGGGAGAAGACATGGAAACCTGGAAACGCAAGACCACCTTCATGGAATATCCCATATTCCAGTGTTTTTGTTAATGCCTGTGTTCCCAAACTACGTCCACATGGTATAATACCCCAGAGACATATAGCATAGCGTGATGCAGTTTACCTCTAAGTCAGAGCTCTGTTGTATGGCCTAAAAGCTTTGTGAGAATTTAGCAGCAATATCAAGAAAAACCAATATAAATGGTCCATTAATGAATAGGTCCTTGAGTGTCAGGAAGCAGACGTTGTTGGAAACTTGGGTAATATTACTGTTGGGTTTTATTAATTAAATATAGCTATTAATATGACCTTGGATTTAAACACAATGACCTCTTTTGTGAGTATGATTAGCAGATGTTTACCATAATTCTTCACTCTGTGAAAAATGCTCGTTGCACCCAATAAAAACAACCGTATTTACTTTGCTAAATCAAATATTTGGAACTCGGGTCTTACTTTATATATCATGGCTCCAGTGTCTTAGACTTTCCAAGTTTAAGGTTGAGAGGCCTTGGAGTAACATATGTGGTAGATCTTGGAGCACAATCACCTATTGTATTAGTGAGTGTTTTTTTTTTTCCCTCCCTTCTTTTTGGCATCGAATCTTCTACAGTGAAACCAGCATGCTCTACCAGCTCTACCAGCCTCTGGGTTTTATTTGTATAGAAGTGTGGCAGGGAATACATAGATTTCTTTTTTTTTTTAATCCACAAAGTATTCTGTATTTTATGCGTTACTTGTGGGCGACTTCCTTTGTAGAAGAACTGCAGCAATGGAAGCAGGAAACACAATTCCAGTTCTTAAAATAAAGCTGGAAGTTATTTTCCTTTTCAATAGCATCTCACCTAATTTTAGACTTTAAAAAGTTGGTTTTCCCATAGTTTTCATTTTCTCCTACCGAATCCAGAATTCAGAAGTGGTAAGTCTCATTAACAATCCAGGTGATCCCCCTCCTCAAATTGCCACCTGCTGCCCTCAAACTGCAACAGGTATTTTCCATCTGTACGATGGTGTAGACGTCCCAGCTGCCGGGGTCAGTTTTAGTAGCGGGTCTGCTGCCTGCTTGTCTGCAGCACCGAAAGGAAATAGCAAGGGAACAAAACTATGCTTTTCTTGGGAAACCACTCCCTTTGGAATGGAGAGATATGGCTTGCCACTTATATTTTGTTTCCCCCTCCAAAGTAAGCAACAACATTGCAAGGATCAGGGCCAGCGAGAAAAAGAATATTATTTAAAAGGCGTCATCCATCTAGCTGGTGTGTTTCAGGAAAAGGAGTCTCCTGCTTTCATATTTTAAGGAGTGTAATAAAAATAGCAATCGGTTTAAGAAAAAGGGCTGACGGACTGGAGAAAGTGACAGCAGCAGCACAGGGAAATAGTACTCCATTTATCTGCGCGAGTAGCACATTGATAACGCTCCCCTCCGCAGTAGGGGCTATCAAATCAGAGACAATTTGTATCCCCAGCATGGCAGGTTACTTAGGTGGTAACGAGTCTCCCCGACGGTATTGCAGATCATCATTAACTGGCTACTGCTGTTTGTTTGCCGTTACCTGTTACACGACGTTTGTGAGTCATGTCCTATCACTTAGATATCTCACCCAGCTCAGGGACCTACTGCTTCTGAAAAGATGCTCAGCCTGGGATGTCTTCCCTTGATTCGTTTAGCACAAGGAGGGGAAAAGTAAGGAAAAAAACTCTCCCCCAAACTACTTCCCTACAGCAAGGTTGTGTTACACACGTTTGGCAGGCAGCGGTGAGGAGCAGCAGTGGGCATAGGCAAAAGAGAGGGACAGTAGTGAGGAAGAAGGATAGGTCAGCCCTCAGGTCTGATGTTGGCAGGGGTGTGGGTGTGTGGAAGGATCCAGATAAGGATTTAACGGCTCTCGGTGGGATATCGTTCTCTCTGAAGATCTTTAATCAGTTGGACTGGCATCCTATAAGCACATTTCTGACTTGATTATCTTTCTCAGCGTGTTTCGGTTTCCTTTTCCTTTGTTCAGTAATATTTGTGATTACTGTCTGTTTATTAAAATGTGAGATCCTTTTCAGCTTGCAACCTGAAGGCTCTTTATTTTCACCAGTTTTTAAAGTTTTACTGGGTGATTTTTCTGGTCTTGTTTCCTTTGAGTAGCGTGTTTCAGCCCTTAACTGAAAATACGGGGTCAGATCGTCGCATTGTAAGGCTTCGGGAGCCAATTGCAAAATCTCCCTCGAAGCCAGCGCATCTCTTGATTTGTAGTTGACAGCGTGCCCCGTTATATCTATCCTAAATAGTTGCAGGTTGGGTCACTCAGGAGGGAAGGCTATAATTTTGTATGAAAGCACAGTTTGGTGAAACTATGATATCAGCACAACTGTTGTAAAACATGAAATGCTTTGTCTTCTCCCTTATAAAATGAGTAATTTCTACCCATTATCAGTATTATTACAAGAGTCCTTGCAGTAAACTTGTCTTTTGATAGGCAGAAACTTGTCTCTGCTACGAACGAATACAGTGAAGTGTAACTTCTCTTTTAAAGGAGAATAAATAACACGAGTGAAGTTTACTAGAACACAATAAAGCCGTTTCCAGGAAGGCTGCTGCAGAGGCAGGTAGGATATGCTGAAGATTTATACTTGGGGTGAACGCGTGCAAGTACTGTAATGATGCTGTAGAGAGCATTGGAATAAAATATTTGATCAACAGATATGGCTAAAGAAGATACATGGTTTGGTTTTTGGATTACAGTAGGACAGTTAAAGGAAGGTTCCTTTGAAGCTCTGCGTGAATAAATCCTCGTGGCTGGGGGGAGGTCAGATCAGGCACGGTTACCTCTTTCCTACACAGAGCAAATTTTAACTGCCCACCAATCTGCCACATTTTTAGTTTGTGGATTCAGGGATGAGCACCAGGAGAAGCTGAGAAATAAAAGGTTGGTCTCAACAGCATCTCACAACTCACTGTGCAGCTGCTGCCACGAGAAGGGTTTTAGAACTAAACCGTGGCTTATCCTGAGTAGGTGTGCAGTTGTCTTGAACTAATTCAATCAAGATTCAGGAGATTACAGTGAAATAAAGCAAAAAAAGGAAAAAGATCAATAAAAAGGGTGGAGTAGCTGCTGTGATTAAGAAAAAAGATTACTGTTGATTTATTGATTCAGTCTTCCGCTTGCCATCTCAATCAGGGTCGTCTTTGGTTAATGTTATTAATATTTATGCTATAGTACCATGTGCCAATTAGAGGAGAATGTAATTAAGTCTCTGGGCCTGAAAATATTAGGCTCCACGTACCACAAAGCCTTCGTATCGCACGTTAGCGGAAAGAGAAACTTCAGTCTGAAAATCCTGGTGCAGAGGAAAAGGCCTGATCTCCTGTCAATGCGTGATGCAGTTTCATGGTTGCCGTTCCTGGGAATGTCAGAAAAAGGTGGTTGCAGGAGCCTGTTGCTAAGGTTTTGAGTTTTGAGGGAAGTCACCCTGGCCAAGCCCATCTTCTACTACATCTAGTGAGGAACGTTCCTCTAGGTCCCATTGACTCTCTCCATCGCTCTAGGTCCCGTTGACTCTCTCCTTGTCCTTGCAAAGAAGTCAGTTTTGGGACATTTCTGTCTTCAGGCAGCTTTTCATGATGCTGGTGGCTGTTGTTGGGTTTGGAACTCCTCCAAGTCAACCCAAAACCTTGGTGTAGGGTCTTACTCTGCAACGAGCAGCACGAATTATGGGACCTCTCAAGGTCTTCCCTTTGGTTTGAGCTGAGAATGGGATAGTTGAAGACTTACTTTTTTTTTTTTTTTTTCTTCTGTGAAGAGGGAAACATGAGAACTCCTTGTTGTGAAGCGGCAGAACTGAGTCACCGAGGGTTTAGTCAAAGACGAAACACATCTCATCAGTGCAAACCAGAACAAAAAACGTGCTTTCTTCTTTACTCATTATACCACAACGAGAATCAAAATCACTCAAAAATTGTTGTAACAGCTATATGTCGTTGAGATAAAATAGTCTGGAAAGGATAGATTTTGTGGGAATCGCTTCTCATTTATGCAATGCAATGTGCGGAGCCAACTTGCTGTGATTTTTTTTTTTCCAGTTATGTGCAATTATGGCAGATTTAATCAAAGAACTTTGAATTACTTGAACCATTCCATAGCGCTTGCACGGTGCCTCTGGGTGTCACTGAACGAGTTGTGGCCATTTAAGTGCTCTGCTCTTGCAAACAACGCAGTGGGAAAAACAATTTAAAAAGTCTCTTAAATCTAGATGCTTAATTTTTAGCGCTGTGCTACGTTCTGAGTTGCTTTGCTGTAATTTAAGCATAAATACTATTTTTTAAAGACTAAGCAATTCCGAGTTTAAGCTGTTGTGTCAAACCCGATCCTTCAGCTCCCTTTCCTGCTTCCGTATGAGTAGCCAAAGTAGCTGGATTGGTCTTGAAATCGGTGTGGTGTAACACATCCCAGCACACATCACCCTGCTTCAAAAAACATGCTGTGCCACCCTGCCCACCAGCCCCCAGGGACAGAGCAACATCCCCCTTATGGTCCACAAGTGGTGGAGTCACCAAACTTTGGCTGGCTGGCACCATGGGGGCAAGTCAATGCCCATGTTGGCTGCCAGCTCTTGAGTGGAGATGAAGCTTTGAAGGTGGATGTGAGCACAGTTCCAACCCCCCTGCCATGGGCAGGGATACCTCCCACCAGACCAGGTTGCTCAAACCCCATCCAGCCTGGCCCTGAACCCCTCCAGGGATGGGGCAGCCACGACTTCTCTGGACAACCTGTTCCAGTGCCTCACCACCCTCACAGCAAAGAAGTTCTTCCTAACATCCAATCTAAATCTCCCCTCTTCTGGTTTAAAACCATTACCCCTTGTCCTATCACTACTCTTCCTGACAAAGTCCCTCTCCTGCTCTCCTGTTCTTTTTTTCTTTTTAATCTTTGCCTGCTCTCTCGCAGCCACTGGAAAAAAAGCGTCTCTGCATTCGCAGAGCTTGGTGCGATGTACAAATAGAGGAGTAAATAAAAGGGGCTGCTGACGCAAGCGTTGCGAGGGGCGTGCAACACGTGAGTGGGCAACCGGGCAAACAAAGCGCCCGTGCCTTCCTCCAGCGTCCCGGGCAAAGCCAGGAGGGGATGGAAAAGCAGTAGTGAGATTTTGGGTTTCAGCGTGAATGTTTTTAAAACGCTGCTGACTGTTAGTGTCAACAGAGAAGTACAGAGGAAGGAAAGCAGAAATAAATGCGTGACTGGAAAGGTGCATCAGAATACAGTAATTATATCAGCTTTATTTTTGTTGCCTTTGATGCCAGTGTAAGTACGTGAAAACTAATGCGCTGCAGAGGACAGGTTTGTGGTTGAAATACACTTGATGGATTTTGACAAATTAAACAGTTGTAAAGATGTTTGGAAGTTTTCCAGATCTTTACTGTTATTTATGTCACTGAACTAAAAAAAAAATCCGTGGTTAATTTGCAGTTCTTATAATTTTTATGATACTTGTGTTGTTGTAAATTTAGCAGCGTGCGGCATCAACTCAGCGGGATACATTTTATGTTGTCAGCTACCTTTTGACATCATAATAGATTTCAGTTGCCAAAGCTTCAGGCAGAGAGAGAGAATAAAATGTAAGAGCTGTGAGAGCGCTTGGATCACACCCAGGTAAGAGAAGACCTGGTCTGTGGGACTACTGGTGAAGCCAGGCTTTGGTCCTTGGGGGAACGGCGAGGATGCTCCAGAGTCCTCATGCACATGGTGATAAATGTGGTTTAAGTGGTAAGGATGGATAAGATGCTGATAGGATCGGGCCCCACCCACGGTATCATTGAAGGGCCTCTGAAGTCCAGGCGGCTGCTTGATGCTGATAACGGCAGCAGTTCTGAGCTCCTCGGGTCTCGTCCCACCACATGGACCTTTCTCCTGACCCTGCATCCCAACAACACCCAGCGTGAGCTGTGGCTGAAGCGTGGCAGGTTGAGATCTGGTCTTCCAGTGGTTGTCAAGTTGATGCCTGTCTCAATGTGTAACCTAGTTTTGGGGGGACAATTCACCCCCAAGTTATTTCTGCTGGTGACTTTCTCCTTGCATGTTAGTCTATGGTAAATACAACGTAGACCAAGTATATCCCCAGCGTGTCGTACAAAGGAGCTGCTTTTGTCCCACAGGACAGTGTTAATGAAAAAGAGAAAGTCCAAACAGGAGCTTTAAAGAGGGCCTCTGATGCCTGAATTCATACATTGTGCAAGTTCTTCTATTAGAGACGTTTTTGCAATATTTTTCTTTTTAGAGAGACTCTTTTTCTGTCTATTTATAGAGACTTTTCTTCTATTGTCTCCCATCCTGGAAGAGGGAGAAACATCCTAAATTTAGGTGCCTTAAAGAAGAGATGTAGTTGTTTCCCTCTTGGGAGACTTATTTCAGAGGGTTAAAAATGATGGTTTTAATCTGAGGAGCGAGACCTGCCTTGGGAACATGAAATGAACTTCTTATAAAGCATACCCATGCCCTTCCCATCTTCCGCTTCTTTCAGCATTTGCCCTTTGCCTCCTAAGCCTGGAAATTGAAGAATTTATTAACGGTTGTTTCCTCGGTGTTTGTGGCATTAGCCACGTTTCTCAAGGGCGTTTCACGTGCTCTTTCCACTCTAATGGGATTGTCCATTGAGTTCAGCTCCGGCGCGTTGGGGCTCCATTCACGCAGATAGCTGATTTAAGCTGAACTTTCCTCATCCGTAGGTAATCCCAAAATACGCAAATTGTTAGCGTGAGATTGGTTTTCTAACATTTTGGGGTTTATAATGAAGCTCTTTGTAGTTGTCCTCCACCTCCCTCCTTATCAGAATCTTTAGCCGCGCTGACTCCAGCTCTTCTGTTCCTTTTTTCTTCATGGTATTTCTTTTTTTTCCTTTTTTTTTCTTTCTTTTCCCCTGGAGGTAGTCTTATATCTGACTCTTTCTCTGCGGATCCCTTCAAAGCTGTGCCACTCTGAGCAGATTTTGGGCACAAAGAACGCTTGTGAAGACAGCATCGTGCTGCTGCTTGGTTTTAGCAGGGTCTTGCTCACCAAGATCACAGCGGCCAACGCTGGAGTGAGCGCAGATGTGGAAAAGGCATGCATTTACTCTTGATGTACTTTTCCCATCCTCATCTTTTGGCAAAGGAGAGAATTGGAGATGGGACAACGCGCCCCGGTGCCTGCACCACCTCCCTTGGGTATCCTTCAGGTGCTGCTCTTGGGTGTTGGAAGAACAAGATCCGATTTGATTTTGCTTCACAGCAGCAGATTCGTATGTTAGTCTGCGTTCGCTGGCTAGACTGATTCTGGCTAATGTTTGCCAAATTCTTCTATTACATATTAAAATAAGATCTTATGAGTGGGTTTTATTTTTGTGCTTGTTTCAGAAAAAAAAAAACAAAACAACAACACAAAAAAACCCTAGGCCAGCCCTAACAAGCACATTTTTCGTGTTTTTGTTTTTGCATTTTGTCATTTTACATATTGAAAAATGGTATGCAAAAAAAAAAGTAAAAAGCCTGCTACCATCAGAAAGAAGGAAAGCTTTGCATTATTCTCCATAAGTGTTAAAATGTGACTGATAGTTTGTATATACAGACTTCGTTTTCTATGGTGTTTCCTTTCCCCACCCAAAGATCACAGATGCTACAGTAAAAATTCATGCCCTTATAGTAAATGCTTTTCTTCTCTGAACTTGGCCAAAAGAGGGTCAGGCAGTGCTTTTCTTACTGATAAATGCGGCAAGATTGAGGTACAAATAATAGACAGGCATTAATTTGTCGGGGCAGGAACTTTGAAAAGAAAATGCAGAGCGTTTCTCCCTCCTTTTAAATCCAGCTATTTCAATATCATAAAGTTTTTATTTTAGCCATCAGGAGAGTAGCCCTGTTTGAAGAATTCAGCTTTAAAAAATGTCTTTGTAAATTGAGATTTTAGGACTACCTATTTGGAGGACGTTCCGAATGATAAATGACCCTTATAAGACAAAAAAAAAAGTAATTTTGCATGTCTGCTTCCTAGGATGTGTGATAATAATAAATGAACATTTTATATATCATTATATATATATCATGGCAGAACAAAAATCAGAAGATATATTATTCATTATTCCTGTTACTTTATATTTAAAAGGCAAAGGTTTTTGCTTCTTTGCCAAAACAAGGGCTACAGAATATATTTCTAATAATCCCCGCAAATGCGAAGGTTGGAGAGATCTTCCAGGTCGTTAGCACTGGAGAAAGTAGAGATGCCTTTAATTGTATTCATTTGAACATTAATACATTAATGCTGAGGTTTAAGTACTGTTACTATTAAAAATTAAACTAGAGGGGCGGTGAGTGGATCATATGCTTTAGTGTAAGTTGTCAGGTGCCGTGTTTGCATATTTAGCCTGCCATTCCCACACCCAACGTGGATGTTTGAGACTGGATTTGGCTTTCTGAGGGACACTTAACCATTTTGGGTTTTTCTGCCTCCCTGCTTTCATCGCTGGCGGTAGCGTTTTCTTTTCACGGATGCGTTTGCACCACCCGAGGAAAAGTTGCACTGATTAAAATCAGAGAAGGCGGAGGAGTAACTTGTTTGCTGTCCCGAAGTCCTCTTGTTCTTCTCCCCGTCCTCCCCCTGCCGTGTCCGCAGCTATTTTGCAATATGCAACCCCCTCCGAGCACTGCCTGCGGAACTGGAGTAGCTCTGGCATGTAGATTTCCCAGTGGGAGAACTTGTGTGGATGGTAATTTTAATGAGACCTGATTTAAGCAGTAGAATAGATCCATAAAACTAATACAAGCAGACTTTCAAGAGCTCTCCTATTTGTCAGGGCAGTGAATTTTAGAGGTGCATCCATTGGCTTGGTAAAGCATATTAAAATCTCGAAACCTTAACCGGTATTAATTCAGATTGTTTCTATGCAAAGTACTATTGAGAACCGCTCGAATCCAGGGCAGGCCAAATATAGACTTATTTATTTTTGAGGCTCAACTTTCTTCCAAAAAATCACGCTGGAACCGCAGGACCTGAAAGCTGGGCTCTATATGAATGAATGCAAAGTCTGTACGAGGGCACACAGCTGCGCATCTAAGCTGTTGACAAATCCTCTGCTCTGCTTTTTCCCTATCCTCCCCCTCCCATTTTTTTTTTTTTTTTAAGGCCACCGCTTGGTCCATAAGTCCTTCAGCCTCTCCTGCACTATCACGCCAGGTCACGTAGGGCAGTGAGGTGGTTTTCTTCTGTTCTGTGGATACAGGCCCATCCCAGATCCTGGATCCCATGAGTAGTACACTTGGTCTGGGGCTTTTCTTTTTCATCCTGGTGCTCAGGAGCAACTCTATCCTCCCCTGGACATTGTGTAGTTCTGCATGGCGTTGTTCGACTGTTTTCTTTCCCTCGCTCTTCTCCACAGCCCTTTCCTCTGTCCTTTTTGGGTTTACTTTGTTTTTTTCCCCGAGGACTAGCTTTTTTCACCTCAGCTATCTCAAACGGCAGTGAGAAAGAGCAGGTTGGGGAAAACTCAGGGCAGCAGCTTGATGTGGGAATGGGAAGAGCTGGAGCCCATCGGCGGAGGCTGAGAAGACCCTGTAAGCAGCAGAAAACACGAGGGAAGAGCAGCATCATGGGTTGGGGAAAGGGGAAAAAAGCTGAGAAGGAGAGATGGAGGCAGAGGGCAAGGAGAGGGAGGCAGGGAATTCAGTGTGCTGGCTGAGCGGCGAGATGCTCTGTGCCATGGGAGGGGGGATCCCGGTTCTCCCACCCCCTTCCCGGGCAACCCACCAGAGGCTGGGCAGAAAGGAGGTGGCTTCTTCCAGAGCTGGTGGCAGCAATGACGTGCATTTAAATGGGGGGGGGAAGTTTATTTGCTTTTTCCTTGCAGGATATGCTGAGTGATTTTGCAGTTTGAGTGGAGTGGCATTATTGCACTTAGCTCTGCATTTATTAAATAAATTTGTTCTCCAACTCAAGTGTTAAGTGTGTATTATGAAACCTCAGAGCCAATCTTTAGTGGTTGCAGTGTGCAAATATTTTTAAAATTATGTAATTAAACAGGGCTTGGGCTGCAATGTCCACTGAAGTGATTTATTAATTGAATGGTTTGATTAAATTTAATGTTATTTTAGTTTATACAGAAAGGGCTGGTATCTGTTTCACAGATAGGGACATCTTGTGGGGCTGTCAGTGATGGTTCAGAGGTCCTTGGGAGGAATCTTTAGCACCCAATTAAATATTAACCAAGAAGATGTGACTCGTTCTTTCTCTGTCCCTGAAACTGTGTTTTGACATCTAAGGCTGGTGATAAAAATTTGCTCGGCAGAATCACTCACAATGCACTCTATTTATCACTAGATTATTTCTAAATTAATCACCCTAAAAATCTTTCCGTTGTAATTGTGCTGGGGCTCGGTGCTGTACGATGTGTGTAAATAAAAAATGCCCTTTTAATTTCACATTAACTGCATCTAGCCGCTGCTGCAGCCAAAGTGTATCTCTTTCCTCAGTAGAATGTCATTTTTAAAGGTATTGTGGTTACTGAGCGGCGGCTGTGATTGAAAAGTATGTAAACTAATCTTTAGTTGCTCGTGTCATTTTTATATTCTGATGTCAGAACGCAAGAAGGCTGCTTTAAATTTGTCTTTCACTGTGTATTAATTTTCAAGTCTAATTTTTCTTGGGTTAAAGCATATACTGCATTCTCTCCTGCACATTACCATTCAGTGCCAAAGTAAATGGCTACTTGTGAAAAAAGGACAAAATTAGTTCCTGCTTGATTACTGTAAAATACATATTTATTTTCATAGGGAGAGTTTCTATTACCAGTGCGTAAAGTACAATTATCCTGCATGCTATCGGTGACTTAGAAGATGAAGTAATCAAGCACCAGGTATTTATTACCGAGAAGAGCAATAAGTTTCAGAGCTGAGCGTTGCTCTTCCCAAAACAAGAAGGAAGGCACACTAGGCATTTTGGGTTTGGTGGGTTTTTTGCTTTTCCTTTTCTTCCAGGCTTGCACGATGCGCTGTTCCTGCTTTTTTAAATGCAGACCATTGAAAATTAAATCCTCAGTTAATATGTCTGCATAAGAACTTCTTTGTCTCTTGATGCCCCACCATTGAAAATTAAATGTGGTTGTGGAGAAGTATTTATTCATACCATACCTCACACCTGATCCTGTGTCAGTATGACATCATCTTTGCCACAAAGATTTCTAGTGGTTTAAAAATGTTCCGTTGTGAAATAAGTGGCAGAGGTAGAAAAGGGGCAAGGAAGGCAACAAAAATAAACTACTAGTGGGATTTGATGTTTTGCCAGTTGTTTTTTTTTTTAAAAAAATCATATTCTGAGGTCCACATGCTGCCTTTGATCCGAACACAGGACTTCCATTTGTGCCGGTGGCTGTTCAGCCTGCGGAGGGAAGGCTGTATATGACTTAATTTGTATGTTGGGGGAAGTACGTTTTCCTAGCATGTGGTCTAGCTTACTTGAAGAATCTGAAATGCGTTATAAATGTAAATGCTGTGTTTAAGTAAAACTTCATTATGTTTTGGTGGTTTCCAAAAATGCGCAGGATTTGACCTTAAAGTGTTATTTCAAGGTGTTATGATGTATGAGCTAGACTTTGTAGTCTTCTAAATTAAATCTTTGAACATGTTATTATTGTATTTTGGCATCGGCAAGATGTAGTTCTCAGCTATTTTCTGTCACAGCCTTCATTTTTCTAACAAGAGTAACGAGACAGGGCCAGATTCTTCTCCAAGAGGTGTGTGCGGGATGGGGAATACCCCGCGTTAACTGTGGTGTAACCGAGGACAGCTCTGCCTTTTGCATCCAAGTCCAAGGTCATGATAACTCCAGGTTCACGACTCCCATCCCAATGCAGCTGCTGCTCCCGCAGAAAAGTGGGCGCCGCTGCCACCCACCACCGCCGCTCCCCTTGACCATTGCAGAGCCCCACGTAGGATGTGGTTGAAGGGCTTAGCGTTTGGATCCAAATCTGGTTCATATATAAAAGGGGTTGTGTTTCTGTTTGGAAAATATGAGCCCCTTTTACGTAGCCCAGGTGTGGATTAGCTCTCTAAACCATTCGCCCATTCCTGTGTTTGTGGGAGACCTGTTTTCAATTCTTACAAAGAGGCCGTACAAGTCAAGCCGTAGAAACAGCCCAAGCAATCCAGAAATGGATTAAAAAAAAAAAAATTAGAAAAATAACAAAGTGTTTGTGATCTCAGGTTGGTAGTCTGGATGTAGGAGCAGACATAACTGCTATACGTACGCTTATTTCCAAAGAAAATAGTTGCAAACCATTTCCCCCTCTGCCATGAGCGCCCAGGGCTTGTATTTCTCCTTCTCTCTGTAACAACCTCACGTTCCTGCTACAGAGGGGCAAAAAGTGCTGCCGGCCACGAGCCACCATATCCACACTTGGGACACGAGGAGGATGCCAGCCAGCCACAGCTGTGGGACAGGCAGGGTTTGGGCCGGGGTGTGTTGTTGCAAAAAAAGTCGATTAAGAATAAGAGCTCTGAGTCAGCGCCTGGGGCTGCGGCCGTCGATCACCGAAGCACCGGAGAGACCGTCTTTGAAGTGTTGTTTTTGGTACCGGTTTCACGTTGCAGGCTCACGGTATGAATCACGATGGTTACGGGGGTGATTTTCCCTCAAGAACGAAGCCAACCCCAAACAATGGCGGGGCCACCCTTTCGGTCACTTCACGTGGCCGTCCGTCTGTCCCAGAGTGGTATCCTGCTGCATGCTTGAGGTGGGGAGAAGGGCATGGACAAACCTCCAACACACACTGGCTGCGTGTCCGTGTGTCGTCCTCCATCTCTAGGAGCTCCCTGTTTCTTCCTTCTTCAAGAGCAGGCTGGCTTCTGGGTGGGGGGGGTGGCAGCCTGAAATAGATGGTGGAAATGTTCTCAATTCCAGATGGACCAAGACATATCCCCCTTCCCCTCTGCAGTTCCTTCCCCGCGTCCTCAGGAGAGCGATGCTTTGGAAAAGCATCCAACCTGGAGTTCAAAAACGGATCGCTTACCTGTGTTTCTTGAACAGCTAATTTTGCTGGCACGTTATTATTCACCCTCCGCTATTTTCACACTGTGACACAAAACTAGAGAGAAGATGAGATTGAAATTTTGACCGGTACGTTATCCTGATACCTGAGATGCCGTGCCGATATGAGAGTACGTTTACCACAAGGACTTTCTTGGTGGTTTTAGAGATCCCTGTGTGAATAAGTAGAAAAAGCAGAACTAATAGCTCAAGAAGCAAAAATATTTTTTTCTTAAAGAAATTGATTAACATGCAAATATGTACTGTATGCATATTAAATATCATTTCAAAATGTGATGGGCAGGAAGCATAAGTGATGCCATTTGGTTTTGTGGCATCAGTGTGGGTTGATTAAGGGGGTGGGGATAAATTTTGGGGATTATTGATATAGCATGAGTAGAGCCAGATGGTTGTATTACACATCTTTTGTGTTCTTGTTTGCTTCTTAAAGCAGTTGCAGAATTTTGCCCTGGGCAAAATTTACTCTTTGCTCGTATGTTCCCCTGTGAATTTACTTTTGAGAAAGTACTTCACAAAGAGGGGAAACGCTGTGCTTTGTGCCCGCAAACTCCTCTCTTCCCTTTGCGTTTGTGAAGCCAACAGCCCTCTCCTTATGAAATATTTTGTAACTTGTGAAATAAATTAGCAGTAGGTGCAAGTTCAGTGCCTGTGTGTCGTGTATTGCTACCCCTCGGTATGCGATGCTATTTGCAGATCGCCTTTTATTTATCTATTTATTTATTAAATTTTCCTTGCACTGGTTTGGAGAAGAAAGCCTGGAAACGGCAACCAGTTCATTTTAATGCGCTACCTCTGTAGTATTCTTCCATTAAAGAAATGTTGTCTTAAAGATTAATGAGCTAATTTTTCCACTACTTTTTTTTTTTTTTTTAAAAAAAAGTTTTGAGATTGTGGTATACCTGATTCATGTGATCAAAAAACACATACTTTGTGGTATTCAGGGTGAGTGGGAGAAGGTTGCACTGGGTAGGTGGTTCTTCACTTGGGTGTTTGTGACATTTGTTGGAACTGCTTTTCACCGGAACCACCAAAATTTTCATGTATTTGTTTTTTCCCTTAGAAAGCAAATTTTTATTTCCCATAAAAAGATGAGTTTTTGTAAGGGCTTTGTAAGACAGAATTTATGTCTTATTTGTGCCTCACCAGTTTTCATGGGTGTAACTCCATTGACTCAGCGGAGATTATTCCTGATTTACATCGCCGTAGGCCCCTGGATGACGAGGTCCCTCTCCATCTAGCAATTACAGTGGAAACAGTTGTGCTTGTAAATATGTTTTGTCCCCTGCCTTTGTCCCCGTGTGAAACGGCATCCTTGCAGAAGGTGAGTGGGTTCATCTCGCTCGTGGTGGCAGGACTTCTACTGGGGACCGGTTCATGCTGCTGGTGACTTAGTGACCCTGCAACTTCATCCCCCCATGTCTTGGCCTGGGCGGTGAGCAGGAGTTTCGGGTCCTTTTTTTTTTTTTTTTTTTAAATTTTTGAAACTGGTACTTGATGCGAAAATGGGGAATGGGCAGTTCTAACCCTATTGAAATCTCTGACTGGTTTAGTCACAAGTCTGAGGCCGAAGCAACATCCTCATAATGATGCCATTGTGCTCATCCTATCTGATCAGTTCTTGAAATGTTTTAGTAAGTCTATCTTACAACATTATAAGGAGATAATCAGCTGCCTTAGAAGGTCCCCATCTGGAGTATAGAGTTCTTTTACTGAAAGATGTTTTGCCTTTCCGAGATAGCTCTCGCATTTCATCATCTGTTGTGCAGAGATGAAGTGCATATGAAAAGTCAGTGACTCTGAATCCATCTGTTGTTATTATTTTCCACTGATAATTGGCTTGAACAATGAAATGTCTGTGTCTGTAGCCTTTGAAATTGTACACCCTGTTTATTTTCTGGAGGTCTCGCTCCACTCTCACCCCCCTCAACCCCCTCTTCTTTTTTTTTTTTTTTTTTTTTGTTTTATTTTGGGGGGGGTGGGGTGTTGTTTCTTTTTTGTTTCTCTCAAGCTCGTAACTAGTGGAGCTTGCATGAAGATGACATCTTTGACTCTGTGCATCAGTATGTGTCACTCAGCATCTGAAGCTTGCCTGCCAATTTTTGTCAGGGTCCTATGTCTCTTCTGTGTGAGTACAGAGTAGGCTTACAGCAGGAAGGCTGGCTGATCCAGAATTTGTAGATATCATACCTGCAATGTAGTACTTATTTCACTTTCTCTATTAAAAATACTAATTTAGAGCTCAGTATCTAACACCTATGGAATTAGATACTGCCCGTAATTGTGTAATATATTCAGTTGCATCCAGTTTTGCACGATGCAGGGTATTAATATTGGATTCCACTAACAGCCGTTCCATTAGCTTGCTCAACCAGTATGAGATATGTAGGAGCAGGGAGGCATAACTACCAGCCAGAACTGCCAAAACAGTCATTAGAAGCTCCATTGGGATGGACAAAGGCTTTTACACAGTGATATACTGATTAAATTTTGTTCTATGGTTTATTTGCATCAAGGTTAGATCACTATCTTCTGTGTGAACTGTATTATCTGACACCTTATTTGGAAGGTCATTTCAATGCAAAAATAGTGAATGATACAGGGGCTCTAGAATTTCTTGCAGGATTCTTTTGTGGAGGTTTTTTATCCGGTTAGGCTTGACTAGCTCACGTTAGCTATTTTATTGTGCTTTAACGTTGGGAGTTTATCTGAGGAAAAGTAAAAACTCTCCCTGCATGTATGAGTGCTCAGTGGAACTGAACATGCTTGATCCGCATTGAAACTGTGAGTTATATCCAGTGTCCTTTGAAATAATCTGTGGCACGTGCTTGAGAATCCAGTAAATACGTGTTGCATCTTCTAAAGCCTGAATCTTCTCGTGTCTGCCCGCATGTAAGTGCTCTTTCAGAATGAAATTTCGGTGCCGGACGCAGTCGTGTCGTCCACGTTACGCTGTAGTCTGGAGTGCAGGAGAGTAAGGCAGAGGAGTATAATCTTATTTGTGTTTCAATGGCAATCATTTAATACTGCGAGTTATTAAAAAATAATTAAATTACTAAAACCAACATGTAGCTAGGACTCACAATAAGAGGTCAATGTGATTTGACTCCTTAAGTTAAGGAGAGACACTGGTGAATTCCAATTGCTTTAAAATCCCGCTGCTTCATTCTATTTCAGGAATGGAAGGATAAACGAGGCTGAAAAATAATTTATTTTTCTAGAAGCAAGAGTAAATCACAGTATATAATTATGTATATTCGATTATAATAATAAATGCTTGGAGGTGTTTGGTGGTTATCACAGTCTCTAATTTAGTTGTTTTTTGAAGTAAATATAGTTTGGAGGGGTTGTTTTATGAGAGTAATATTTTGAAAATAACTCTTTAAAGGGAAAGTTCAGAAAATTCTCCCTTTTCCCCAAATAAACTAGTAAATAGGTGTGTATTATGCAGTGATTCATAACAGCTAAAATAGGTCTGTGTGTGGAATGTCTTTTATATAGTAAACAAAACAGGGACAGCACAAGCAAATTCAGAATAATCTTTCAACCCAACCAAAAGTCTCTGTGTTAATTTTAAATCCTCGTTAAGAAAAGACCAGGCCAAGAACGTATTGGATTTCAGTACGGTTAATGAAAATGAATTTTACAGGTGGTGTTTGGTTCTGTTTCTTCTGCTCTGGTGAGATGGGTGGCTGAGCCAAAGCGGGCATAGCACACGATTCAGCTCTTTGCCAGAGCAATGCTTAGATTAGAAATGAACGTTTGGCGTGGAGTTGTTGGTGCTGTTGTTATTTACTGTTATAGGAGTAAAGCGTTTAGCGCTACGATTTGATTTGATTTTGCAGCTCCTATCCCCTTAAACAAGCTGTGTAGCTTGTCAGAGATCAGGACAGGTAGAATGCACAGCAGGCGTCTGATTTGAGCCAGTTACTCATTTGCTGAGTGTTTGTGTTTATGCAAAGGGGCCTCTTCCTGCATATTTAATCTAGAGTAAGGCAGTGGCTTTTGTTGTGTTTAGACCACATACCTTCAGTCCTTCCTTACACTGCAGCCAGTGTTGAAGCACAGAAAGGCTGGATAGTCAAAAGTGCTTTACTGTTTTCAAACTCTCAACTTTTCTGCAGTTGGTTGGAAATTACTGTACGGCTCTAAACCTTNAAGAGTTCGGTGTTATTATTCTTTGTACTAACAAATCCTGTTTTGTAACTATCCTGAAGATAATGCTTCCATTGTTAGCTAAAAGCTTTCAAACAGTGTGCAAGGCAGAACTGCGAAAGCAGCAGCAAAGGAGGGGGAAAAAAAAAAA
>VZRU01016646.1:119900-147652 GCA_013398155.1 Pedionomus torquatus | reverse complement strand
GGTGGGAAAAAAAAAAAAAAAAAGTAGATGTGTAATTCTAAGCAGAGGAGCAGCTCCACTGGTGTTCTACTTTCCTGTGTAAAAATTACTCACAGCCAGTTTGTGTGGGATCAAGGTCTTTGTTAATCTATTTTTGGCTGTACCCAAGGCTCTTCTCATTTAGATATTAGTAAAAATGTTACTGTTTTAAGTAGACTTTCATTCCGCAATGCTCTCTATTTCTGCATATTCTTTCTATTATTAAATTTGGCTTTGTAGTAATCACTTCAAATTAGGGGTCCATCCTGCAGCCTCCCTGAAATGACCTCCCTGACCTGAAGGAGGAGGCCACTAAATCGAGTAAGCGTTGTGGGATCAAGAGAGTTACAAGGTCCAACCCGACAGCAGGGATAACGGCAAAGCCTCTGGTCTTTTTGTCTGGCCCCTTGGTACCAAGTAAATAGGTAGGACCTGATCCAGAGCAACGGGAGGGGGGGTTCTGTTGAAGTCAAGACAAGAGGTTATGGCAGTGGCTCAGGTCGTGATCTTTTTCGAATTGTTAGCAGTAGCCTTTCCAAAATCCTGCTGGGAACAGATATTTTAGAAAGTACCTGTGTATTCAAGGACTGAAAAACATATTACAAAAGTGTTTACCCATCTCATCGATAGGTAAACTGAGGCACTCGGTGAGTAAACCCAGTGTTTTTGGGAATATCTCGTTAAATCTGAGCAGGGCGCATAGTTTTGCACGGACTGTTCCCTGAGAGGAATGTGGGTTGAGCCGAGGGGATGGTGCGTTTCGAGACCTTCCCTCCACTCGTGAGACAGCAGGACCACGGCTGCTTGCGAAGTGGATTTTTGTTTGTGGTTTGGTTTTCTATTTTAATCATCTCCTCGGGGGAAAATCTGAGTGTAGTGGTGTCTTGCTATGGTGGGATGGGATTTTTTTTCTTTGTTTGCTCCACACGCACACTTACAGTGTTGATGGTACTTTGTGTTTATCTTAAGGACAGCATGATGGAAGGAATGTGTGTTGCCTACACCAATTCGCTCACCCATATAAACATTTTCAGGAGGAAAGTCTGTATTTGTGTTTCTGTGTTTTGAGATACTCAACTTTTCGACTATTAATGAGAAATTTTCACAGGTGGCAACAGCTGTCTCTGCTGCTCACTTTAACTTCAATTGGTACATTATCCAAATTTTTGAAAGCCGCCAGGTAGCATATAGCAAGACTTAACCAGAAATGAAAGCAGCCAGGGAGTACTGGAGAAGAGGAGGCTCCGGGGAGAGCCTTCCAGTATCTAAAGGGGGCTACAGGAGGGCTGGGGAGGGGTTGTTCACAAAGGCCTGCTGCGACAGGAAGAGGGGCAATGGATTTTAAGTTAGAAAAGAGTAGATTTAGATTGGATATTAGGAAAAATTTCTTTAAGGGTGGCGGAACATTGGAACAGGTTGCCCAGGGAGGTGGTTGAGGCCCCTTCCCTGGAGATATTCAAGGTGAGGCTCGACGAGGCTCTGGGCAACCTGGTCTAGTTGGGGGTGTCCCTGTGACTGCGGGGAGGTGGGACTAGATGACCTTTGAAGGTCCCTTCCAGCTTGGATGATTCTATGATTCTGTGGTTCTAGTTTGTGAGGAGAAGTCCTCTCCAGCCCTCCACATGCGTTGCCCTCAGCAGACCACGTTGCTCTCCCACCAGCCAACGATGGGCCAGTGTTACTGGGTTTCCGTGGAGCGTGTTCCGTTCGCATGTGACAAATGTGTTTAGAAGATGTTACCTGCCTTTTGCAGCGCTGCCGAGAGAGATACTATATGCACATTTTATGCAAACGTGTAATTTTCAGCAGTTTCCTTAAAAAGTACTTTTTAAGATGGTTCGTTTGCTATCATGAAGACTCAGGGTAGGAATGAAGTCTGCTTGCAAAATACTGCCAAAATACGGATCTGGCTGCCAAATACCCAGAAAATTTATAAAACAGATAAATATGAAAAGAGGTTTAAAGTGTCAAATCCAAGATAACCCCCGCAAGCAAAGCAGGATAAAAGCCTTTATTGTTGCTAATCTAAGAGCACATCGTATGTCAAAGGTCATGTATTTTACATAAAAGATGTATTGTTTTACATACGCTCAGGAAGGTGAGACCTGACCTATTATGATGGAGTAGTGTTACGTCCTTTACAGCGCAGAATCAGGAATGGCTTATACGTGTACCCCAGCCAAGCACATAGAGCTTCCTATACAGCAAACGCTTACAAATTTTGGCCCCTCATCTTCTGGTACCTCATTCCAAGAACTGTGAAAAACTTCACTCAAAATGTGAAAAAATAAAATAAAATGCCAGTCGGCAACAGATAAAACCAGTATTAATTTCATCTCAAGGTAACCTTTTTTTTTTTTTTTTTTTTGTTTTTGGTATAAANTTTTTTTTTTTTTTTTTTTTTTTGGTTTCTGGCTAAAATTAATCTGGTTTCAGTGATCAAGAAAGTAATGCCTCATGCTCATTGTGAAAACGTTTTTCCTTCCCAAAGAAATGGCAGATGAGTACCTTGAAAGAACTTAATGAAGATTCTGATTTTTTCCCAGTGGTTGGTATTTTACTACTTCAGTGAAGAGCTTCACCTACTGATGTAAATAGCAAAACTTACCATTTGATGAGTTTCACAAACACCCCCAAAACTCCACATCACTGTGTGAATTTTATGAAATGGAGTTTCACGTAGCTCTGTCTTACACATCCACATGTCGCCGACTTTCCGTTTCGTATGATGTTATCTGTGTCACCAAAACTGCATGCTTCTTTCTGTCCTTATTACCTATTATTCTGCACCCCTGCAGCAGAAGATCAACGTTTCGGTGAAATTCTGTTATAATTTTACTCTGTTAAGGTATTTGGTCAATTGATGTGGAATTAATTCTGAATGCTGTTAGTGGTTTGAGTTAGTAACTTGATCTAAATTAATAAACAAATGTTTTTCTTTTCTCTTGTACCATATGTTGATCCCAATTACATGAACAGAAAGTGGCAGATTGTCATGTTTCTTAAAAGATTACATACTCTTTTGCATAAGAGAGAGTACACAAGATGCAGTAATATACAGGGTAAAAAAAAACCCTACACGTGCTGTTTTCTCCCTCCTACTTTTTTATAAAGATACACTTTAATTATTTCTCTTTTTAATACCCACTGCTCTTACCACCTCGGCATACTTGGTGTGCTCTTGGTAATGCTTAACGAGATGATATCCCAAGACAGTAAACAACTTTCTGAATTAGACACGGGAGATGCAGCTAGTTTAAAAATCTCATCTAGGACTGTGTCTCTATGGAAAAGGAAGAGGGGAAAAAAAAAAAAAAAAACAACAAAAAACCAAACCCCAAACCAAATAGAAAGGATCCAGAAGCTAAAATAGCAGTGGTTGCAAATGGTCTTAAAATGCCTTAAGTAAGGAGAAGCCATTCAGACAATAGTCAGATTCCTGAAACAAAGGACTCAACTCATCTATTATTCAAACTGAAAATAGATTGATAGACATCAAGATTAAGAAAGTTTATGCTAGAGAACAAAGATGTCTCATCTCCATGGTTGTTTTTTTTTTTTCTTTTTTCTTTTCTTTTTCCTCCCAAAGACCAAGTTGTTCGTGCTGAACTGAAGAGCCTTGCACTGGCTGGTACCGATAAGCAGCAGTCCTGTGACTTGCTTGTTTTTATTAACTCTCTCTGAAAGTCATTCACCATTAAACGCGATTAGATTCATTTGTTGCTTTATTTATGTTTGTACTTGCAAACGCGGTGCCAATGAAAATGCTTTGGGTGTTGTTGCTGACGCTGACCCAGCAGTCACGTGTGTTACCTTCTCTCTCTGCAGGGTAAGAAGAGTGACCTTTTTGGGTGGCTGTAACTGAAGATTGCTTTACTGGAGCAACTGAAGAAGGTAAATACAAACACTGTTTTGCACACAGTTTCTGAAGCGGATCTGAAGGAAGGATGTGATCCTGCAAGCCCCAGGAGCAGCAAGCCTTAGTTGCACAAGCAAAAGCTCTTTTGGCAACATGGTTAAAGATGGCAGCGCTGGGCTTGGAGCTAAGCTTTTGGAGCCATCACTGGGTCTTAATCCTGTGTTTTGCCTGGGAAGCCAGTGGTTTAGGTGTCCGGTTCCATTTTAGGAGCAAGTCCACTAAGATGCACTTTTTGGCTTTCAGTCATGTTCTGAGAAACAGCTGTTTGATAACTGGACATGGCCTGTGTGCAAGTGGGAAGACCCTGCTCTGTCTGGTCTTGGTGGCCACATGGCCGAGTTGGTGGCCCAGCATCCACAGGCGCTGGGCTGGGAGCTGCAGCGGCACAGCTTCACAGCAAGGTCCCCTTTACTGGGGCATATCCCTGGGGAATGGTCAAGTCAGCTTCAGTGCTGCTTCATCCCAGGCTGAGACGCTTCCAGATTTACAGCAGCGCGTCGAGCGGAGCAGGAGGGCAGAATTTAGCTGTTAATTTGATTGCTTATTATCACTGCAAAAATTAAAACACATGCTTTTTAATCTTTTTGGAGCCTAGCAAAAAGGGAAAAAATACCACTCTCTGCAGAATGATTTTTATTTAAAGCAATGTGAAAGTCCCCTGCTTCTAAATTAACTCCTTGCCTCTCTTCTGGTCCAAAGTTTCAAGTTGGAAAGGAATATTAACATCACAAAAGTGGTGATTCACAAAATTAACTTGCAGAAGAGAAGAGTAATGCAGATCAGTGTTTGGTACTGAAGGGTGTCATCTGACTGAGGTTCATATGGCTGCTTTATAATCACCTTCTTTCAGAAATTAATAGTCGGTTAAGCACCATAGCAACAAGCAACACTGATGTAAGCGTTGAGCAGTGGCTGCTGTTCGCTGTGATGTCAGTGCTCGTTAGTGCTGTTCTCTTGACCTTGTTTGAATATAAAATGGTGATTTCATTTTAAACTTAGAATTTTACAGAATGACTAAATGCATCGGAGTGAATTAGAGCTATTTTTATTTTTAATTTCATTAAAATGTACTTCAAGGAGGGGGGGGGAAATGTCCCTGTTCTTTTCTGTTTTAAATTAAAATAGATCTGAAAATGATGTGGGATTTTTTTTTTTTTTTCAGTTCTTTGTTGCCAAAAATAGCTATTTAGAGAGGATGAAATTCATGAAGTTCAAGTGAATATTGCAATCTTTGGCCATGCCAATGGTGTATGCCACCTGTGTGATACATGCCTCTCTTTGAGATTTGAATATTACTGTGTTGTTTTTTTTTGTGGTGGAGCCCGTGAGGTATTAGATACATTTCAGCTATCGAAGAAGCAGCAGCAGATCCTGCAGTTAAAGATGGTGGTTCTCTTGCCCTACAGTGGTGTTCTCCCTTAGGGCTGTTGCAAAGAATGGGAAAATTTTCCATCCGATGTACTTCAGAGGGCCTCACAACGGGATTCTTACAGAGCTGTGGTTCATGCATGGTAATGATGCTGTGCGACCCAGGAAAATGAGGAATTTTGGTTGTGATAAATGCAAAACACTCCCTTTAGGCTCACCTGGAGTTTTGTAGGCCGCCTTTCCAAAAGCAGCAATATTTTGTATTGCTACCATCAGGACACCACACATAGCAGACAAACCTTCTGACGGGCATCCTTCAAGCAGTGAGCAATTTGGGTGATTTGTAAAATGTATCACTGGAAAAGGCCATTAGATTTTATTATTTTTATTTCAGACTGACCACCTGAGTATTGTAGGTTTTTTGAGTCTCACCCTGCGCCCCTGGTCAAAGCTCATCAATAGGGTTCAGCCAAACTTGGTCTCCTAGAAAGCTGAACTGGGCTCTGTGGGAGACCTTGATGATTGGAAAACCGTGGGTCAGCTACAGTCTGTGCAAGCAGGATGCGTGTTCAAGCTCGTGTTTTCAAATGGCACAACAAAATTCACAACTTGATGAAAAATAACTGGTTCTATGTGTCCTTTTTCCTGTGAGAAGGCTTGGCTCTGTCCTCCTTCCATTGCAGCAAGGGGTGCTGATTTCAACGAAAGCCTATTCACTGCAGGATCAGTCCATAATCTTGCAACGTATTTCATAAAATAAAGCCATAATGAATGATATGTGGTCCCAGAAACTGGATGTCAAATTTCAACTGGGTGAGAATTGAAGCTGCTGAGATAATAAACCATGAGAATAGGAGATAGTAATGGAAATAGTGATAGAGTCCTAATTAGAGCAGTGCCACTGAAACCGGGAAGGTTAAGGGTTTGGTTGATTGAGTTTGAGCTCAATTGCTTGATAGCTTAATTTCAGGTGAAATTGTGTCTTCTGAGTTAGCAGTTAAGCTGCTCCGTGCAGTTACAGAGCAGGACTCTACTCCTTGAGGAGCGGCCGCGTGGCCCCCGGCGTCCCAGCACGGTGTGTGGAGTGGGATGCGGCACAGAGCTGGTAAACCAGATTTTTATACTGTGTGTTTTGTTTGCTTTCTCTTTTACTGTGAGCTCCAAAGAGCTCTGAACGGAGGCGCAAATAACAGAATAGATACAGCGAGGGGCTTGGATGCTTTAAACCTTCAGAATTAAGATGTTTACCTTCTCCTTTATTTAGCACCGGTAGACATAACGCCTAATTATATGCCAGCTTTTCCTCAAAGTAAGAATTTGAATTGAAATGTTTGATTTGGGGAGAAGGGAGGGGAAATGTATTTTTACAGAATTACGGACAATAGTGTTAGTTTTCCGGAAGCAGTCATTTGTTTAAATGTATGTAAAAGCGTTTTCAATAATCAAACACCATTCAGTGAGCATTTTAAATCAGGGATAGCTTGCACGCTGAAAAATTGAAAAGTACAAAACATGCTACTAAAGTTGTACATTATTGATAACAAAAGACACATGCAGACTTTTTAAGATAGCAAAGATAGAATCCTTTAGAAAACCCTTAACAGGGAAAAAAAATCAACACAAAGGATTTAGCAAAGTTGCACTTAGTTTAAAATTTCCAATCTTAATGCTTGTCAGAGTTAAATGCTGATTAAATATTGATAATAGAACAGAAGCTGCCCGCTGTAACTCGGAAGCGAATGAGATGATCAACAGATAAACCCGTGGGTTTGAGCTTTACCTTTTTTTTTTATACATGGATATTTTCTCCTCCCTTCCCTTTGAGCCAGGAGAAAGGTCACAAGGACTTTGTTTCCTCAGCTCACTATAAAAAATGGATTATGCCGTTTGTCTGTGTGGAAAACAAAGTGGCTCAACATTGCGTTAATTTTCCCCCAGAGCTCTTCCCTTGCTTGTCACTTTCCAGAAGATGGGCTGGTGAGGTCCTTACTCCTGTTTTCTGTACCATCTGGGTGGCAGTGATGTTTGCACATCAGGCAGTGGGAAGTTACTAGCGTGATGTTTACCTGAGTTTGGCATCTTGACTTTTCTTGCTTTTGACCTAATGGTCTTAAAGCATATTACAAATCAGAAATAGCCAGTATTTCTGGAAGGTGTGGTGTGTGGTATTTCTGAACGTTGATCCTGTGACTTGGCTGCATTCGCAAGAAACTCTAGTGGAGCAGACAGCCTGGGTCTTGGACATTTTCTCCTACATTTTCTTTGCAACAGGTCCAAATTACATAGTGCATGAGTGCTTGTATCACCCCCAGCAGGAAATAAGGATCTGGGAGATCCCCATTGATGCCTGCTGCTCACTTGCTGGTGGGGTGATAGTCACATAGCTGGAGCAATGAATATCACCAAGCCACACGTAAGACTGGAGAGGTTGTAATATCCTACTTAAGATCTTTCAGCTACTGAATTTGAAAAGTATGGTGAGGTGCAAAATGTTTCTGCAATCTGTGGTAGTAGAAATGACACTATTACCTACTTATTTTGGGTTAAACTCTAAAAAGTTGTGTATGAGCCTTTGGCAATTCAAACTGCTTGATGACCTTACCTACTTGAATGAAATATTTAGTCCGGAGATGGGTGAAGCTGTGACTTTTCTGAAGCAATTGGGTCAAGAAGATGTGGAAAATAGATTAAGACATTTTGGAATAATTCAAAAAGTATCTCAGCAAATCTCATTAACATGGACCACTAGCATGCTGTATTGAAGACTTCAAAGATCTGTCAGAGGAGTTCTTTCTGTGCTATTGTCTGGCAGCATTAGCAATCTCAAGAGAACATGTTTCTTTTGTTTGCTTTTGGCCCATTTAGCTTTTCTTCTTTTTCTTCTTTTTCTTAATGTTCCTTAATACATTGTAAATCTTCAAGTGGGCTGGTAGAAAAATAGGTTTCTCGGCTTTAAGATAGTCAGTAGCAGGTTTTGATCCTCTTATCTGACGCTTCTGGACCAAATCCTTCCGGTCTTCATGAAGATTGCTGAAGTGAGCAGGGTTTGGCCAGTATTTTGCATAATCCTGCCGTGTTTCTTCCATTATCTTAGGTAGATGCTTGATACGATCGTCAGTAAAATGCAGGTGGTGATTTGCATTATTTAACATGCGTTCACAGTACCTTCATCCGTTTCAAATCTGTGAAGAGCATGAAGCTCGAGGCTGAGTGGTTCCTACACACCTCAAGATTTGGAAACCACCAGCCTAATCTGTGCCCACAGATCAAAAAAGGGTTGCATATATTGAAAAAGACCCAACCTGTAAAGTTGTAAGCAGTTACATTAAGCTGCCATAAAAGGGTGCACTGATATCTGTCAATGGCCATATTGGCAAGTGCCATCGTGGACCTCAAGGCTGTAGCATCCCTGTTGTGCCCGGGTGTTCCTCCCGCCTCTCTTCTGTGTACCAAGAAATTTAGTGATGTGCATCCCAAGAGAGAGACATGACATCCTGTTCTAGGCACTGATGTGTTTCTGTGAGAGATCCTTTTGCTGCAGCGGTGGGCAGTGCTCTTGAAGCTGGTTGGAGTTGTCAGCCTGGGCTGTTTGGGAAAAGGGGCTGTAAAAACTGTCTTCAGAAAGTTGGAGCCTGTTCTTGTGCCACGAATGATCTCTCGTCTATCATATTGATCTTAGCTTTGCTTTGGACCGTATGCAACAGGTACATCACTCTGTTCATCTTTTAACTTGGCCTAACTACAGATACACCAAGGAAACAGCTTGTGATGCACCATGCAGTGCAGACTATGCCATTTCTAGCCTTGTTCTTGAAGACCAAGCTGAGTAATATGTCAGGAAATTCTGTGTTTAATCAGAGCTTGGGGGAGGAAGGAATTGGGAATGGCATAGGTGGGAATGGCAGCGGTCCTCATTACTCCAGAACCTAGGCATGGGCCATGAGTTCAGATAGCCTGATGTCACGCTCAGTCGCAAACACAAAGATCCAGTTTCAAGTTCTTCTGAAGCGGGCAGATAACTGTGAGTTAAGACTTGTGCTGAAAATTGTCATTGTGCAAAGTCGTGCTACTGGGCCAGTGGACACAACTGGTGGTTGCCTCTCGCTTGTGCAAATAGGCTGATGAGCCCACACGGAACTGCTGTCCGTTAGCATCTCACAGCCGTGCCTCCTTCTCTACACGAGAGGAAAAACCTCTTGTAGACTTGCAGCCTTGAAACCTGCCTTTAGAAAAGTCGTGTCGCAAAAACAGCTTGAGAAAATGACACCAGAAATAGATTCTTATTGCATATTTTGTATCTTATTTGGTCATCTCTTCAGTCACTGCCTGTTGCCTTCTACCACACCAGAAGTATATCTTCTGGCGTACTGAAGTTACTGTCCTACAGCAGTAGCAACCATATTTTACAGTGGCAGTGTTACAAGACCAGTGATGTCAGTGGACATTACAGGAGGCCACCCTTTTTATTTGGTAGCTCGCACTAAAGCCAAGGCATTTAAAGAAAAAGAAAGAGAAGGGAGAGAAAGTAAGTTTTTGGCCCCGGTTGCCTGCCTGTATTGCTCACTGCCACATATGAAAGCATTTTTCAGAGCTGCTAATGGCAGGAACTTCAGACATCACCTCCAGGATGTTCAATTGCTAAATGTTTCTTCCAGTGCAATCTGTGAATTTTAATTTGGGACTCTCCCACCTCTGCTGTCCGTATACTTTTTGGTGTGTTTTGCATAAAACTGCTGAATTGCTTGAAAGGGTCATTTCTGACTCTGAGATCACTGTTTATTTTTTTTTAGTCGGGTAGCACAAACATTTGGACATTTGTAACTAAGACTCTGACGTCATTTCCATTGCAAACCATTAATATCTGTAGTTTATAATATGGCTTTTCAAAATAGCTTTTTGTTGAAATATGATGTTCTCTATTTTGTTTCTTTTTTTTTTTTTTAAAATGTGCAATTGTTATCTCCCCTTTTTTTTTTTTCCTTAAATAAAATAAAGATAAATTGGCATCTTTTGAGCAGTAAGTCTATTCTCCTGTCATACCCATTCGTTATTTTTGATAGCCCCCGTGTTTATCCATAGTAGTTGTAATACAAGCATTTCATTTAATCCTCTGACATGTTAAGGGTTAGTGGATCTCTCTGATGGAAGGAAACGTCGGTGGAAGGGCACAGCATTTCCTGCTACTGGGGCGCTTCCACCCATGGAACAGTGGTATGCAGTTGTGATATTCGTAATTGTCTGCAAAGATCTTAGAAATAGAAAATGCTGCATTCAAACTCCAACACCAGCATAAATGAATAATATAGGCAATGGGACCATTTCCTTTTTTGGGAGGAGGGGCCTTTTAAAACCCATGTTTAATTAGTAAAGTGTCCTGCAGTTATTTTTACAGTTTGTTTGCTTCGTTGCTGTCATCATTCTCCATCTAAATTTTATTCCAGTAATTTGGAAAGATAATTTTTATTGGGATAATTTTGCTTTTAAAGCTTTATTGAATGTAAATTGAACATTGTTGAAAACGTTACTGGAAAAGAACAGAAAAAATATTTCTGAAAAAATGCTAATTCTTCTGTGTCTGAATTTCTCTTTGAGATCTGATGTCAAGCAAGATAAAGTGTGTGCTTTTATTTGTTTCCTTTTGTTTTAAGGAGGGAGAGATGATTGCTTTTGTTGCTACTTACTTAGAGTGTTCAAAGCTCTGAGCTCGATTTTGGAGAATGTTAAAATAAGCCCACAGGAGGTCTTGTAAAAGTTGTAAGAAATTGTAAGCATGTCTGCTGAGTCAATTATATGAGACAAATTGCCAGGGTAAGGCTGCAAGGTTCCAAACTTGTTATTTACTCTCTGCTATCTTTAAAACAATTCATTTCTGCCTTTGATTTCACAGCAGATAAATACACGTTTTGGAGGGGGAAAAAAAGATATTAATTAGACAAAATATTATTTAAAAATGGAAGAATTATCTGGATTTGTATTCCTGTAGTTAAAAGGAGAGTCTGGTCCGTCCTGCTTTTGAAAATTGGATAACTGAAAAAATACGGTTTAAATATGCAGACTTTGGCTTTTTGAAATTTCTCCTCAATGAGACTCAAGTCCACAAGGCAATACTTTTTTAGATTATCTGAATTTTAATATTGAAGTTGTTATTTTTTAAAAAATTACGTATCTTGAGTCTCTGAGAGCATTCACAATTTTTTTTTTCCCCTGGAGTTGATTAACCCTATAAGTCTCAGAAAATTGCGTGAAGAATAGTGCAGACCCAACGTGTGCCTAGTGTAAATCCCATGTGAATAGTGTGTGCTCGCTAATTTTCTCAAAGTTTGTGTAGTTACCATGTCGTAGGCTCATGATCCGCAGGCCAGCTGGAGCATTACCGCTCTGTAAGCTGCCATGTATTTCGGTTTGAAATCCATCCAGATCAGCCATAGTATTTTCTAGATACTTGATAAGGTCTAAAAGTCCAGTAAAGTCCTTTTTCTCCTTTCCCAGCACAGTTAGGGTGGAAAGCTCAGAATAGTTGGGTTTTACTAGACCCTGCTGTATTTGAAATTCATGCTGAACTGCTACAGTGATTTCCAGCTGGGCAGGATGAGGCAGCCTTGTGGTGCTGTGCTGCATCGCTTACATCCCAGTGTCACTTGCATTCCGCCACTGTCTTTGAAGTTGCCCTGCCAGAAGCTACTGGAGAGGAAGGCTTTTAGTTACAAGGTGTCTGAGCACCCTCAGTAAGTCTTGAGACCACCATTCAGAAGAAGACACCCATTCTTGCTCTGCTGTCTGCAGCGCAGTTGGTGTTGGATTAGTACTAGGCACATCAGGGTCCCCAACCATCGATGGTTTGGAATGAAAGGTTCCTGTGCTGCAGAGGGTTTGTCATGGACGACTGGGCAAACATGGGAGCTATCTGTGGTGTCTTGTACATTGCTGTGTCAGCCTTGCAGGTTCAGGTTGTTTCCAGTCCCATAGGTGTTTAGCGTGGGCCATGAGATCTCCTCTCTCCCAGGCCACCTAATCTTATCTGCCTCTTAACATATGGGTCTGTCCAACCCTGATGGGCTGCTGTAAGGGAGCAAATTTCCTGGTTGGTACGTTGCTGAGGAATATTGGCAGTTGGTAGGTTTTTGTTGAGAAATTGGGTTTTTCTAGAACATTAGGAAAACCTGTTTGTCCCTCAAAGTCAGTCTGTGCTTTCCCAGCTCCTTCCCTCTGGTTCTTGCCATCTTGCCACTCAGCTAGCAGTGGCCTTCTTCAGGCACTACCGTACCAGTTGGTTGCACGTAGCAAAAGAGAAGCCCTGAGCATCCCCCACCACTTATTCCCCCTACTTGTGTCTCCTCTCCTGTGACTCAAACTTCCCTCTTAGCAAGAGTAGGGCTGTTATCAACTGCATTTCAAGATACCAGGTATCTGCAGAGGGCAGATACCAGGGTGCCTCCACACGTGGTTGAGTAGAAGCTGGCCTGTCCCAAGTTTGCTTCCCTGCCGCTGTCATTCCTGAGGCAGCATGTAGTTGGCCAGGCATGAAGCCTGCCAAGAGTGAGTGGGACCTTGGTCATCTGCAAAGAGCATCTGCCCCAAAAAGGAGAAGGAGCATGGAGTAAAAGGGTCCTCCTGGTGCTCAGTCCCATTGCCTTCACCAAGCGCGATGGAGGGTGGGCTGCTGGTGGCGTGGAAGGAGATTGTGTAGGAAGCTGTGAGGTGCAGGGGACCGCATCAGTGGGACAAGAAGCACTTCCCCTAGGAGGACGGGGAGAAACAGTCCCAAACAAGCTTTGTGGACATTAGACCTTCTGTTTAAAAACAACTGTAGAGAGACTTTCCCAGGTTTTGTCCTCTGACACTGACATCTTGTCTGGTCACCACCCATGAAGAGTGATCCGTGGCATTATCTGGGTAAGGCCTGAGTATATCTCTGCGGGAGGACTAGAGTTTATGATAGTTTTATATTGGGTTTCCCTCAGCATGTAACTGGATGCATTAATAGTGATGTGATCCTGGTGTGACCTGGACTTTAATGGGTTTGAACTTGGAACTGTTCAAACATTAAGAAAAAGTCCTCGCTCCCTATGTGTATTCAGCAGCTGCTTTTTATATGCAGAACCCTGAGCTGCAAAGGTTCAATGGTGGTGTATTTTCAACTTTCAGATGAAAAGGACTAAGTAACTGCCAAAAAACCTGGGCTATTTCTCTCCTGATGCAGATGGGTGGCTGCCAGGACATGCATACATCAAAAAGACAACGTGCCTCTGAGCAGTTTAAAACCTACTGCTTTGTTTTGTTTCGCTTGAGGCAAACAAACTGTCAACCCCCTCAATCTTGGGAGAGGGTTTTTGCTGTTAACGTGTGCTTCGCGCAGAGCCTGAGCCCACGAGTCAGGATTTGGGGTTTGTTTCCTACCTCTGGCAGCTGACTCACTCCATGCCACAGATACTGTTTGTTCTGGACAAAGCTTTCTTTTTTTTTCTTGACTTTATACATTGCCAGCTGTGCACAACGTACCATCCAGAATATACTCTTGATCCTATGTTAAACCTTAACGGTGGCAACGAGGCTGTGATTTGATTTTCCCATCTACAGTGAGAGCCAGGTTTGCCCCTCACTCCCCAGAGGGACATTTCAGGTTAGGTGATCTGGCTGCTGTGTGTTTGAATAGCTCGCAAAGATATAAATTGTTCCTTTTAAAAATAAACAACCGACACAACAAGAAAACAAACAAAACTCTGCAAGGTCTAATTTTCCTGCAGTTTGGGAAAGTGTGTCCCATTCTTTTTCCTGCCTAAGCCACATACCTAAGGCAGCTTCTTTACCAAGCTTCTGCTTGAAAGGAATTCCATTTACGAAGTTATCAGCTGCCTGCAAACAAATGGGCATAAGGGAAGGCCTAACACCAGCTTGGCGTTAGTGTTTCATCTGGAGCTCTGCAGTTATGATGGAGAAGGTAGTCACCTGCCACTAGAGTCATTCCCATGGAATGATGATAGAGTGACCCGGAGTGTAAAGATGTCTCTTTGGAGAGCCGTTGACAGATTTACTGACCGCCGGGTCAGACTAGATTGCCCTTTCTTTTTGGTATTAAGAATTAGTGTGCATTGAGTTTGCTTATTAAACTGTTAGCAAGTTGTTGTGTTGTAATGTGTCCCCATAACATCAGCAAAGTCACGCTGCCTTACCCGGCTCCCTCCTCCCCAAAGCCAGGGAGGGAGGACCTCTGCTTCGGGGTATCCATCTCCAGCTCCTTTTAAGATTTTAGAGTCATAACAGCATTATGTTTCATGTATAATAATTTTCTTTTACTGGGGGATGTAAATCTTTGTTCTATAGACCTTTGGTTCAGGTTTTTCTTTAAAACATTAATGAGCATTTTAGTTTTGGGGGAAAAAAATTACAAGTAATGATGACACGTAAAAAACGTAGCAGCTACAGCATACGTTCTGTTGGGTTGCCTTGTCTTATAGGAACATCATTTTTGCACATCGCTATTAACAATGCAAACACCCTGAAATGCTAATAGCACTAGTAAGCTTTTAATTCCATGGAATTTATTGCTTGCTGTATTTCCATGAATTTATAACGCTTTGATTCTTAAGAGCCCCATTTAATCAGTTTTGCCTGGCACAGAACATAATAAACAACTTGCTGGTGCTAAAGTGCCACATGGGGGAGGCTGCTAACAAGAAAGTTAAATGCTTCTGCCACTAGCAGTTTCTTCGCTGTATTTTTCATGAGCTGTTACTACCAGTAATGTACTTTGCTAGCTTTAGAGCAGTGGTTAAACACAACGACAAACCAAACAGCGCTCCAGTGCTGTAAACACCCAAAGCAATACCATTTTTGTTCAGAGCTACAGTTTAAACCAGGCTTGAGGCGCTCAGTGTCCTTTATGGTGATCGGCGATTTTTATTTGATTTATTTTTTTATTTTAGAAAGAGCTCATTTTTCTTTATATCTTAACATAGGACTTTTAGGAATAAGTAGCGAGTGGTGTTGATCAAGAACAGAAGCATGAGGGTAGAGAGAGAAAAAAGAATTGAAGTATCTTAAAAAACACTTCTTGTTTGTTTATGCGTCTTGATTATAAAGGTACAAAAAAAAGGCTGTCAGTAGAAAAATACCAGATTATCAAGTGCTTTAAAGCAGAAAATGTCATTTGAGTCTCAAAACTGCACCAACTTTATATAATTACCCTTTTAATTATCCCCAGTGGCCCATGAAATTTGTAAAATAGAGCATTGAGAGTTTGATTTACTTACATGTTGCACTTTAGTGTTACGCTCTTAATGAATATTGTTTAGCACTAATGTCAAGCAGAGATTGCTGAATGCTATAGAGAGGTGCGTGTTGCAAAGCTGTGTGTTCAGGGGGGAATTGTGGAAACTCCACCTTAAATGAAGAGAATGCTCATATGTAAAGCAAGATGCTTTTACTTGTTGCCTGAGTGGAAATTATATTGATGTTATCCTCTGTGTGCAAACTAGTTTACTATATTTTCTGTATTTAACCATGCTAGAGAAATAACCATCTCTAGGACGTTTATTTGGTTCTATGTTAGCATCTTCCGTGTTACGGAGAATAGTTGCATCCTTGCTTTAAAGAACCAGAAGCAATTTGCTCTTAGGACTTGACTGGTTTGGTCTATGGTAACAAAAATAACACTAATCAATATTTGATGTGGGGTATCCACGTACCATTTATTGCCAAGAAATTGCTAGAATAAGTGTGGGAAAAATCGCACCCAAAGTGTGGTCTAAAAATTCAGCTAAATTCATCAGCCATCTTCAAAGGTGAGTGGAAACATCAGCGAGCAGTAACAGTAAAAAGAAATAAAGCAGAGTCTGAAGGGCTTCAAAGATGATGAGGGGACTGGAGCATCTCTCTGATGAGGAAAGGCTGAGGGACTTGGGTCTGTTTAAGTCTGGAGAAGACTGAGGGGGGACTGGTGGTACAGCTACTTTGGAGTCTTTGATAACGTATGTGACCAGATGCCTCCAGAGAAAGAAACCTCCTGAGGTTTTACTTCCCCTTCCAAACATTTTGTTTGTGCTCTCCTGCGTTCGCTACTGTAACGTTCTTGGGGTGCATCTTAACTAGCTACGTGCTTCGCTTTTTATCCTCTGGAACTCAGGAGATCTTAGTGTGGCTCCAGATTTCATAGACCAGTTCACACAGTAGTGAGTTAAAACTCAACTCTTGTTTTTCCAATTTGTGAATGTTCTTTTCCAATTTGTGATATGTATTGTTGATATATAAATACTGCAGCTGAAGGAGCGAAACAACAGAAAACCAGTTATTTTTCAACTTTCACATAGTTCAGAGAAAATCCTAGCTCAAATGAATGGCAAAAATCTGTTTCCATCCAAAGGACCAAGATCTTACAATACGAATTTCTCTTAAGGTTAGTAAGAGTTACGTGTTTGTTGTACAGCTGATATTTGGAAAGGCAAAGTTGTGTAAATTGTTTACGGAAACAAATTTCAGGAAACTGACTTCTGGAATTTTGAAATTTGAATTTATTTATGTTTGAAAATATCTTGTTTAAAAGAAGCTCAAGGGAACAACCTGTGGGGGCTAATTAAGCATTTTTGTAAAGCACTGAGCTCAATGGGGCTTTTTTTTTGTTTGTCCCAAGGCCCCGCAATAATAAACAAAATTACTATTAATAATTGGGAGCCTTGATTTGAAGTGGTGCTGACTGCAGGACACGGGCAGTGTCAGCTTTCACTGAGTGCATCAAGGCTGACCTTGAACTTGTATCTGCTGATAAGGGCAGTGCAACAACCCAGTCCTGTCTGAGAGCGTGTCCTAGTGTTGGGCTCTGCTGGTGTTTCTTCTCTCCTTCTCTTGTGCCCTTGCTATGGCCAAAATCTGGATGATCCAGGCTCTCCTGATGCTGAGAATCGTCTCAGTTGGCAGGTGCCAGGAAGGCCATGCCGAATCTGATAGGGGAATATGAAAAGATAAATCTGTTGTAACAGGAGTGGTTCTTTTTGGCTCTCTTTTATTTCATGTGGTGTGTTTTCTATCTCGTATACGCAACTGTGCATGGGTGCGTCACTCCCTTCTGTGTGTACAGCTTCTTAAAACGCGTGTGATATCATATCACATCACACTCTGGCCTTAATACACCAGGAGATGGAAGAAGATGGTGTATTTGGTTTCTTGCTGTTGAAAGGACTGGAAGTTTGCCTGAAAGCCAAATTCTGTGGCAGGAGATAACAAAAAGTTTAGTTTCCAAATCTGATTTTTTTTTTTTTTCCCTTCAGATTTTTTGTTGCTTGCTCAAAGACAAGATTCATCTTGAACAGCCCCAATTGAGGTGGTGGAAAACCACGCTGGAAAACCTCCTGAGGGTTGGAAGGAGGGCAGTTTTTCTTGGAAGGAGGAGCAGTTAGGGCGCTTTCAGCTCTCACCCCGCCTCACTTCATACTCACAAGCATTGGTGGGCCGTGGCGACAAGTGTGTTTTGGCATTGGGCATTTAATGAAGGTACTAATTAGTCATGATGCTGCCCTGCCATAACAGATGGTTGCAGGTAGCTGTCACAAATACAGAGATCACCTCTGTATTTTGTTTTTTGCCTAGGGGTCAAAATTTGGGCAGGAGTCTATGGTGCCATTGAACTGCTCTTGTGATGGTTCTAAAAAAATATAAATAAAAAATCCAAACAAAGTAGAAAGAGGGCAAACCCCGGTCTGTTAACTCTGTGTTGTCCAGTGTATTAACTCAGTATTGTCCTTCCACACTCGTCTGGCACCGTGGATGTGGACATCAATGTGATCTCTCACCTCAGAAGTAACTAAGAATAAGTTGAAATTTCTGAAAAGCAGCTTTACTCCTGTCTGAAATTGGAAGCATGAAGTGGAAGGTTAATAAGAAGAGAACCCTCTGAACCTCGTGGTTAGACTCGCATTTAGCCACCCAGCTGAGGCGGGGTGAGGGAGCCAAGCCAAAACCATCACAGAGAGTCCAATCAGATCACCGTAGGCATTCTTGTTTTCAAAGTTGGTAGGAAATGGTTCTCTTAGGGGAAAAATTGAACTGATGTTATTTTTTTACTTTAGGAGCCAGTTTTCTCATCTCCAGTTAGGATGATGAACTCGTACTGGCCTTGAAATTCGGGGGTTTTGTTTCACTATTTTTCAGGAGCCGTACGTTTGTTGGCAAATTATAGTTTTTGCAATCCTGCATGCCCATTGCTTTTAAGGAAAGGAAGAAAGAAGGATGCCGTGTTATGTTTAAACGCTCTTTAGATCCCTTTGCATATGCTTTTGCATATTCTTGACCGATCTTGCTTTGTTTTATGTGTTTGTAGCATTTTTCTTACACTTTGTGCAATCATTAGCATTAATGGGGATTTGTGAGTGTAACAAGAGGAGAACATACCCCAGAGTGTATTACTTAATTTCCCTTTGAAGTGGAATGAAGTTGTCCAATTGGCCATATGCTGTGATTTGCTATCGTTACGAGTAGTTTTTGACTCCTTGTAGAGTAGGTTAATCTCTCCTAGGGAGGCTACGATTAATCACGTTGGATTGTATATGGCACAGACAGATAGATGCCACCTTTAAAAGAGCCAGGAAGTTTCTGAGGCACCTTTTCTAAGCCAGGAGCGAGAGGTACACAATATAAATGCAGGAGAACCGTTTGCCCCTGCAAAAATTGTGCACTCACATGATTAGTGAGGCATGGTATTAAATTATTTGAGCTTTGTGCATAAATATATATGGAGAGAAGCCTGGTAGCTGGGGGTTTTGAATATAGCTTTCTTCTTTGTGGGCCAAATGCTCTGCTGTAGATCAGGAGCGTTTGGGTTGAGCTCTGCCCAGGCGTAGCAGCTGAAGATCTGGTTGTCTTTGCATGCCTGTTGTGCGGTCCCACACCCAAAGAAATGCCTCCTCATGTTTTATGGGTGGACTTTGCAGCTCGATTGGAAATAGAAACTCAGTAAACAGCAACTGTGTCTCAGAAATATCCCCAGCAACACAAACTGTCGCTATTTCAGCTTCTTTCCAAGGCCCCTTCTTGGGGGGCTGCTCTGCAGCTATATTACAAGCACTGCAACATAAGCTGCAGCACCTACCCTGGAAAATCTTGTAGCACAGCTAACAAATATCTGCAAAACCTTGTTTGTATGTATGTGTGCTTACATTTAAGATGCAAACTTATATTTGAGTGTGCTCGGCTCCCCACAGTATATCACAGCAGAGCTATTTCTAAGATCTTGGAAGCGATGGGTTTGTAGTCTGCTATTTTTTTTTTTACTGTGTTTTTCTCACCCTGATGTTTATTAACATCTTCCCTGATGTCCAGTTACAAGGGATGGGCGCATAAAAGTTTACATGAAAATACATTTCTCTGTAAGTGCTCTCTCCCTGCGATTCTTCTACGGCTTTAAACCAAAACCAGTTCCATCCTGTTTCACCCCTTGCCCCTCCTGATAGAGAGGAGGGATATTTTGCTTTTGTGTAAAATCTGCCTTTTTCTTTCTATTTCTCACTTTGGTTTGCTTACTGATTTGAAGTAGTAGGTCTGACCAGCAACCAGAGCCCTATGGGTAGCCCACTGCCAGGGAGAGCATCCCAGCTCACCCTTGGGATAGCAGGAGGCACAGCCCTTCACTCCCAGCTTTTATTCCTGCTTTTTCCCTCTGAACACATCGGAGCATCTGAAAGTCTCCTTGCTGACCAGTAGTGACTTGAAGCTCTGAGAACAGGAGCTTAGAGCCAAGGCTGATGGTTTTCTTTTCTGCTTCACTCTGCCTGAGCTGGGACCTGTAGCCGGGCTCTGTGGATGTGGTTCAGTGCATTCGGGGACATGCTGGACATGGAGGATTTGCCTATTTGCTAAAAGAGCTGCCAGCACCTGCAGCAGCCAACAGTGCTTCAGGCCGGTTGTGTTTTCCTCAGCAAAGAGCAAAAAGAGGGCAGATGGAAATATGGAGGGCATCTTGTTAGACTGAGCCAAGAAAGATGGAAGGGCTGAGATCTGACGCTGATTCTGTGTCCCCGGGGCCAAGAGATGTGCGTGTGTGAGTGATGCGCCTCCATCCTCTTGCTCCCACCCTTTTTCCTGAGGGTTTTGTGATGCTCTGTGAGTTTGGAGACAGCCAGCCGCTTTCCAGAGGCTTCATGATGGACAGGAATTTTGTCAGGAGCTTGCTTGTGTCCTTTCTTGTCCAAATAACCTTAAAGAGTCAGCTGACAAGGTGCTATAATAATTGTTTCAAAGCAGTTTTGGAAGAGAAGCTCTGTTGTAACCATTTTAGTTTTGCTGCACAGCCTTGGGTTTTCTACTTGAGCTCTCTCCCCTGCCAGAGCTGCAGTATGTAGGGCAGACCTTCATATCCTTAACCAGGGCGTTTAAAGCTGATGGGCAGTTTCAGAGTGCCTAACTTCTGGGCCCTGAGATTCCAGAACAAATGGATGGCTTTTGGGCAAAGTGCTTGTTCTTCATAATGGGTTATTCTGGGTGGATTTATTTTGGTTTGGTTTGCAAAGGTTTGACAGGGAATATCTTGATCTCCCTTTCTAAGGGTCCTTGTCTTGCCTCTAAAAGACAAATGTACCAAACACTGCAGTAAAAACAGGCCCTACCAGAATTCTTTGTCTGGTTCCTTTCACTGGTGGAGCTTTCACCTCTGTAACGCAAATAATATGTTTGCAGTATTGGATATATTAACTTGACTATGAGATGTTTTCCAAAAATTACTTGATACCGTGATCCCTGGTTAGTCAAAAAACATTAAAGCCCAGTTTGAATGTAACAATGTGTAAACTGAGCTGAAGGACTGTTTCTTGTCTCTTCTCCAACTCCATCCTCATGAGGTCTGTAGGCTGGTGCGGTGCTGTGTTGGAGCTCCAGCAGGTCCTTGGGTATGTCGGGAAGAAAATGTGGGAGTTGTATTAAAGCACCTAAGAAGGAATTGCTGTCAGTGAAGCCAACAGCCACATTTAACCTTTGGTATGTCATTGTAACACACAATGGTTTAGGAGTGTTAATTATTATTTCTCATACCCTAATCAGGGAACGTGTCCTGTCAGCTGTTGTGAAAACAAATCAAAAGACAGTCCTTTCCCTACTCAGCACAAAAGAAAGTACACACTTTCTGCTTAATTTCTACTTAAAGGGAAATGATTTTGAAGAACTCATCTTATTTTCTTTTTTTTTTTTTTTTTGTTACTTTTTACTTCCCTTATCATCTTTTCCCAAAATCTTCTATATATCTAAATCCATTAAAATCATGGTAGCTGGGAAGGAAAGAGTAAGGCCAGGAGTAGGTTCCAAGCATGTATTTACAGCTGTAAAGCATCCTGTTTTCTTCAACACTGAGTCTGTTTTCCATGAATCGGACCTTTTGTAGATGGAGGGACCTCTCTGAAACGTCCGAGGTTGAGGTTTGTGTATGTTTTATGGGTGTCTGCTCTACACATGCCCATCAAAATGGTGACGTTTGTTATTATTAATAACATTTTTTCTTTCTTGATTATTTCATACCACTTCTCCAATGATTCCTTTCTAAAAGGCTTCTGTTGTGAACCATTAATGTTGGTGGCCTTGGCCACCACTTCTGTCTGGTGCAGAGGAGCGGGAAGAGGGTATGACTTTGCAGAAACATGGGGTTACGTCCAACCACAGAAATCAGGCTGTAAAAATGATAAATATCTCTCTTCTGTCATCCATAGATCTGACAGTTTTGTATAACTTATGAATTAAACATCTGGGAGGTGTATATGTTGGTTTTTTTTCCCCTTTAACAGTCACCAAACCAGAGGCAGATAAGCCTTTGAATAATTTTCAGTCATCCAGTAACGTTGCAGCAAGTTTTGGGAGCAGATCCCCAGAATGTCTTTCTTAACAGAAATGGCAGAAGTGCCATCAGTGGGGATCAAGGTGGCACCTGGTGCTGTGCCTTAACCACGAGATTTTAACCTTCAGCTCCGTGCAGAACAGACAGGACCTTTACCGCAGAGATCTCATTGGAAAGATCCCGACAGAGTAAACAGCGTGACACTTAATTTATCTACCCCAGAAACATGAAGGGCTCAGTCGACCTGATGGGATCTGTGGTTCCAGGGAGTCTAGGTATTTAAAACTTGATGCTCAGCCTGCTAAGCCATCCCCTGCAGCTTTCCTTAGTGCATAAGATATGAAAAAATCTCCTGTCCTGCAAAACAGATATTAAATTGGATACTCTTTCACCCTGCCACGATAAGAAACGCGGCAGAGAGAGGCAGGAAAATGGAATGCTGCTTAGAAAGAAAATATATTTGAATCTAACATAAAAATTGGTGAGATAGGAGGATTTTCAGTGCTAGTAGCAATACCCTCCCCAATGAGTTGCTGAAAATTCAACTCTCCCTGTAGTTTTTGCACTGGATTGTGAATAAAAATGGTTGTGATTGATGAAGCGTTTGGTGTCTCACTGTAAGTTGGTCAAGAGGGACTTCTAAATCACCCAAATGAAATATTGCATTATCATGAACAGTAATATGTAACTGTTAAGTATGCCGTTGCTTATCATAAGCTCAAGCTCCTTCGAAGCTCTACCCGGTGAGAAATCTTTGCAAGCGCTGGAGCAGAGAAGCCTCCGCAGGGCCCGGCGGCACCGCTGGGCTGTCCCTGTCCCCTCCCGGGTGGGACACACCGCATTTGGAAGGACCCTTCTGCTGCGCTCGAGGCGTTATCCGCATCCTCCCGGGGAGGGGGCAGGTCAGGAGAGGCAACAGGGGCCAGGGGGGCTGCTTTGGGGTTTTGTTTTTTAGAGAGGCTGGAAGGGAGGAAAAGGCAATATGCCTTTGTCGAAGGACATGGACCCATTCATCAGATGCGGAGAGTCTTAGCGATAAATTACTCCCTCCTGTATGGGACTCGTTACGTAGTTTTACTGCATATTGGGGTTTTTTCGCATAAAGGTTTTTACCAGCATAGGATAATAGACGAGAAAGCAAAGTTGATGTTTCATGGGAAACCAGCATTTAAAAAAAGAAAAAAAAAGTAATTTCTACTTTTTTTACTGACACAAAGAAAGAGACTGATGTTGTTCCTCTTTAGAAGTGTTTTATTTTTTACTTTTTATTGGAAGAGTAGAGTGACCAACACCTACTGCTGAAAAGCCCCATTGTTCTCCATAGGACTAAATGCCAACCCAGTTGGACTGAAGTTTTCTGTGTCCAGAACTTTCCATGAAGACCTTGGAGTTGTTTCACAGAAAAGGGTTAGAGCAGTGGATGCTGCCTGTCTCCGTGAGAGCCAAGCGGCCTTAGCGTTTTCCATGTTTTGGGACTGCAGTTGGGAAGGAGGTCACAGTGAAATTGGGGATTTTGCTTTGGACACACCTGCACAGCTTCATCTCAGGTTGGCCAAGATGCAGATCTCCAAAAGCGTCCCAAACTGGGACTCTAGTTCCTCTGTAACAGACAAAAAAAAAATAAATTTATGTAACCCCTGCCATGAGGTAGGTGACATGCTCAGGCAGTCATGGTTCGTTTCTCTCTGGCCTCCTTGTCCCTGTCTGCTTGTTTTCCTGCTTCCTGAGGTGGCAGTGTCTCCTCTCTATTCAAATCAGGTGGCTTTCTCTACCCCTTTCTGCCTGCTGGGGGTCAGAGAGGAGGAGGCAGTAGGTGGGGAATGGTGCCACCCACCTATCTCCCACTGAAGTCTTTTACTTGCTTGTTTTCATATCTGTGCTCCAGCGTGTGGGATCTTGGTGGCTTCTCAAAGAAGAGGTGGTCATGGTTGCTCACCATACCACAGTGATGTTCCCTGTCTCTGTTTTCAGGAGTATCTCGGGCGTTTTTGACTAAGTGTTTTGCCAGCGTTTGGGCATGTGGCAGAATGTTCATGGAGGAAAAGTTCTGTGCAAACGGTTCAAATTTGGCACATTTCCTAGTAACTGGGTACAAGGTAATTAAGATGGGACATGGTCTCTTGGGTAGTGATAGAGATTGCACCTATAGGATAATGTACGTGTGACCACATATGCGCAGTGCCAGGTGTGGCATGCATATACAAGTATGCATATATCATATTATAAAATACTAATACTTTAAGCAGTGTGAAGTTACAGAAAAGCCTTCCATTTGTGTTGGTTGCTGGGACCCTACTGGGGTGAAGTAGTATTGCACGAGGGTTGGAGAATGGCGAAGGAGAAGCTCTTCTCTTGTGCTCATGTGGGATGCGCCTCCTGAGCAAGCGTGAAGTCCTTTGATTTGGCTCCATGAAGCCTCTAAGGTATGGAAGAAATGCCTCCTGCTCCTGCTGGCTGTACTGCTTGGTCAGTCAGATGGCTGATTTTTCAGCCGTAGAGGAGAGGGAATTTTGTGGGCACCAACAAAAGCCACAGTGGGAACTTCAGCTGGAGCCCTTGGTTTTTGCAGCATTTACAGCACGGGGCAGGCATCCCTGCCATCCGTCCCCCCCCATGGATAGTGTACCTAAACTGAAACAGTCGTCAAACTTTTATCTGAGTAGAAAAGCTTCATGTTTTCTTGACAGAACAGATTCTGTGGCTACTAATTTATTACTGCAATTTAAGAAACAGACGTCTGTCTGACATGTGCCATGTAGTTCAGTAGGTCACTAGTGACATCATACTTAAAATCGTTATCTTTGAGAACTGTGCATTTTGTGTAAAAGCTTTTATTTATAGTCAGTCATTAAATTTGAGACCTGATATTTACTTTTCCTCCGATGAGGTTAAAGAGTGAATATGAACAAAAAGTACCCTCCTGTTGCCACCAAGCAGTTTACAAACTGTGCTATTCACACGCGGCCTTTTTAAAGGAATTACGTTAAACCATTATGAGCTTAAATGCTATTTGCTAGTTAATAGATTTGTTTTTTACTGCTGAGACTGGATTCAACACCTATTTGTGTCACAAGGGGTGTATTTTATTTTTTCCCGGTTCCTTAAAAGTTCTTGTCCTCATCACAGGGTGGGCAAAGGCTGTGTTTTGGGCTGGAACTGTTTGACTTGGAGAAGGTGCTGCGTTACGAGGATGATGAGACTCTTGGAGGGATTGGTGGGTTGACTTTACCTGTCTGAGGTTATGGTAGCAGGACCAGCAAGGTGGTCTGGGTTCTTGTCCACGTGATCATTTTACTGGGTCAAATTCTGAATGCTGTTGCTCAGCCCCTGGTGTGATGCGTGTTTTAGCCAAGGTAGGGGCACCGCTAATGCAGTGAGGCTCTTCTTTGGAGAGCATGAGCTGCCGTAAGCCACGTACAGGGTCCCCAAAGGATGCATTAAGCTGCACTGTAGAATGTCATCACCAAATCACCCATGATCCAATGAGCCATAAAACCTACTGGCCATGTCTTATGGGGCAACGCAGCCAAAGAGCCAGAGACAACAGCCCTCTTGAAGGACCAATTCTTGGAGTGTCCACAAACTCTTCTCCCACCTTGCCCCATCCTACCCTGCTGCCATCTTCTCTCTGATGTCAAATGTCCCTACCCACAGCCAGGCAGAATATGATGAAAAGTAAAAATAGTGAACATGAGCGCTGGAAACTTTTCCATACCTGGTTTCTCCCTGGAAGTACCAAAGTGGTCCGGGGTTTGCCCCCAGCTCAGCAGGACCCGAGCCCCCCCCATAGCAGGGAAGCCCAGGGGCTTCTGGCTGGGCTGCAGAAAACTCCCTCTGCATGAAGATTCATGAGGGGAGAGAGGAATCCTTCAAAATCGAGTGGCTGTTTGATAACTGTAATGAAAATGATTTTTGACCAAAAATTACATATTACCAGTTGGCTGAACTGCACGGCGTGCTTTCTTAATATTAGATGGGGCTGGGTTGGTTTCCCCCCCCCCAGATCTTACTGCTAAGATCACTGGCCCATTTCAATTTTTATTGAAACAAATAAACCCAATAAAAACACTTATGCTGAGAGCTGAAGCTCCACAATAATAATAATAAAAAAAAGTAAAAATTACTCTGTATTGAATTTATTGATTTATTTATTTACTCCAACTGGAAAATTGAGTATTGTGTTAATGTATTTTATAAGAATCACAGTGCTCGATGAAATGGCTAATTTATTTTAGCGTATACATAAATAGCTAGCAATTTTCAGTGAGACAGGCTAATGAAAATGATGCTATGAAATTGTCTATACTATGAGGAGTGATGGAGTCAAGTTATTATTGGTTGAGTGCTACGACGTAGTGAACTGGCCATCATGTCTTTGAACTTTTGAACTGCTACTTGGCCGGGTGATTTATTGATTTTGATATCGGCGCGTTAACTTTTTATTTTTGTTGGGGGAGGGCGCGCACGCGGCGTAGATGAGGAATGCGCCGGTGTAATTTTATAGGTGTTTAGGTTAAACAAGATGGTTGGGGGGGAAAAAAAAAAAGCGAAGCGCGTTAACGGAGCAGGCGTGCGCCATGTGGAAAAGCAGAGAGAGATGCTTGTAGGTACCATTAGATGTCAACACTGATGTTCTGATCGCTGCGGATTAGCCGAGTACAAGCGAGTTTGGCAGGGTAAGTGCACATCATATTTGTCAGAGAAACGTTGCCTTTGTTCTAAATGAAGCGCGTGATCTCACAGCAACTTTGTTTGCCGACCTACCTTAAACCTCTCCTCGCCGTGTATCTTATCACGCCGGTGCCTGGTACAGGCGGAGGAGCATCAGCGATCCCTTTTGTCAGCCCCTTACCAGAGGAGCGCTCCATGTTTTTGCCGGCCGTTGGGCGGCGGAGGATGCTGAACTGGTGGCGCAGACAGGGCCACAGCTCGCCTTGGGCTGTTGTCACCCAAGACCTGCCCCCGGTTCCCCCTTCTCCATGACCTGCAAACTCGTTTCATCTCCCAGCTGTAATCCCCTGGCAGGCTGGCTGCTCCCGCCCAGCCTCGGCAGGCAGCGCTCCCCGCAGCCGCCCCAGCCCTCCCTGCCAGGAGATGCTACACTTGTTGTTCTTGGGAATTTGCTCAGGACGTGCCGTCGAGGTATTAAAATAATATTCTTCCACTTTAAAGCGCTTTCCTACCCCAGAACTTTTCTCTGGGCCGTGCTGGTCGGGGAAACCTCTGCGTGGTGACTGCTCCGAGCTCTGTTTCTGATTAAACCGAAGAACTTGACACCTGCATTTTACTATTTGCTTAAAGTGCTTTATCCTGTAAAACCAGCGATTTCAAAGCTTTAAAGCCAGCAGACTTGCAAGGGTTTGCACAACTTCGCTCATCCCACCAGTTCCCCGTGATTGTGTAAAAAAAAAAAAAACAACCAACTGGACTTTTCTAGTCTACTTGCCCCCTGCTTTCAAAATCATCATTTTCATGCCTGTCCTTCCCATCCCCTCCCCTCTTGTTCTGCCGTGGGGCTTGGAAATGGAGGCAGGCGTTATTGTATTTTTTTTTATTATTATTAATTATTATTTTATTTCAATGCTTAAACTGGATCTGGATGCTAAAAACTCTCCCTCTGCCACCCGAAATGTTTTCAGCAGC